>CAUDMG010001162.1:2500-505000 GCA_958450375.1 Homarus gammarus
GCTGACGGATGCCTTCCTCGTCTTTAATTAGGGAGTTACCGTCGGATGAGCGGAGGGGGGCTGTGCCATGAGTGATTGGCCCATAAAATGTTTTAATAGAATTGAAAAGTGCGTGCATCTTGTGTTGATCTTCAAGTTGTTGCCATTCACATGCTTTATTTGTAACCAGTCGTTCTTTAGTTTGCGAAATTCGAACTGGGCCTCTGCTTTTTTCTTGTGGAAGGTATCACCTTTGGTTCTAGACTGGGGGTTGTTCTGCCAGTCAGTTAAAGCAGCACGTTTATCATCGACGAGTACATTGATTTCCGGGTCATTTTCATCAAAGCAGTCCTGGTGTATTCTTTTGACCTGGTTGAGGGTTTCTCTGCAGGTTTTTGTCATGAAAGTGTCGAGAATACTCCATTCGGCACTGGTACTTGGGTTTTTGTTGTTGGATTGTTTATCAGCCCATGTTCGAGCTGCTTTCTGAAATCATGTAGTACCGCTGGATCCTCCAGAGACTTAGTGTTAAAACCTCTTCTGGATGCTTGTTGCCTTCGCCTTTTTGAGGCGACGTGAAGTGAGAGCTTGGCTCTGATGAGCCGATGATCAGTGTCGCATTGCTCGGGTGATGAGCACACACAGACACACACACACACACACTTGGGACACCCACGCCAGAGCTGAGGACTATCTACAACGCCTTTATTCTCCCCAAACTAACGTATGCGTCACCAGCCTGGTCGTCTTCTCTCAACCTCACCCAACAAGGTCGGCTAGAGAAGATACAGAAAAGGGCCTGCAGAATCATGCTCGGCGCAGACTACTCCGGCTACATCAACGCTCTCTCCACCCTGGAAATGCCATCCCTCAGTGATCTCCACCACCAAGCACTAGCAAGGTTTGGCAGTGGACTAATGCACCATCCTCGTCATCGCCACCTCCTGCCACCGGCAGTCCCCCACCCACCTCGCGCAGTCCGCCACTACAACAAAATTCAGTCCATAAGAGCCCGCACTGATAGATATAAGAATAGCATCATCCATCATCCCACCTGTTGTTAAAATAATAAACAACTCCTGATTTAAGTACTGTACAGCCCTGTAAATGTATTCAACGCCTATCACTATGTCTATATCAAATGTAAGTTTGTTTATTTTCACTCACCGGCTGCAACTCTATTAATAAACCGTTTATTATTATTATTATTTTATTATTATTACACTAAACCAATAACTTGTACACTACTCCTACGGCTATGTTTTGCTCCTTTCGCTTACGGTAAAGTTTACACAAAATATTGCGTGTTGTGTGTTTTTGCTGTTAGTAGTAGTGGCGCCAGGTGGAGCAGAACTCACAGTGGGTGAACATATTTCATACCTCGAGCGAAATTAAATGGAATTAGGGCCACCTTTGCGTGTGGTATTTTCTAATAGTTTTGTAGGTCACGCAAAAGTTTTCAAGGCTTGGGTTTTGCGTTCTCCTGCTGTCTATGTTCTCTGTCTGTCTGTCAAGTCTCTGTCTGTTTTTCTCTCAAGCACAATAGAACCTGATGACTCTACAAAACGAATAATACCACAATCCTTGAAACTGACACACACACACACACACACACACACACACACACACACACACACACGTCAATATCACTTCAGTCGAGTAATAGGGGTGAGAAGGGCAGTTATAAGATGGCATACGGCAGGTAATATACGGTGAGAAGGAAGGAGGAGGAGCAATAGAAGGATGATGAAGAGAAGGAATAGGAATAGAAGGAGGATGAGGATTAGAAGGAGGAGGAGGATTAGAAGGAGGAGGAGGAGGAAGAGGAACAGAAGGAGGATGAGGAGGTAGAATTGCCTGTGTGACGCTGCCTGTTTTAAGGAGGTGATGATATGTAGTGTGGTGATAAGACAAGTTATACTGTATGGCGTCATAGTGTACCCTGTTACGCGGTCTTGTATAGCGTAACACTTCATTATGCTGACGTCATAAAGTATACACACAATCATACCAACTTATACATCGCATACACTTCAATATACTGTACTGCTTTACATTGTCGTACACTACACCTAATCCTTCTTCTGCTTGTACTAAAGCAATTATGATCAAATGCAAATTACTGTAACGTATTTTTCATCATAAAAAATGCAAACTCAAATGCGTTTCACATTCAAAACTTGACCAAGAAAACAAAACAAATTCTTAAAATTCAAGATTAAACCCGAAACACTAAAATATGATTATTAGTATAATTTTTATTCTTGTATCTCTCTCTCTCTCTCTCTCTCTCTCTCTCTCTCTCTCTCTATATATATATATATATATATATATATTATATATATATATATATATATATATATATATATATATATATATATATAGGCCTATATTTTTTTTTTTTTCTTTTTTTTTCTTTTTTTTTTTTCGTGTCTACCGAGTTGATCGTTGTAGTCTGTTTGGACACACAGACTCAGGGTCCCATTCTACGGGGGGCCAGGGGGGGCCATGGCCCCCCAGATTTTGGGCTGGCCCCAGGGTTGGCCCCCCCACTTTTTATTCTCAAAATTGTAATTCCAAAAACATTCCCAAAACCAGGAAGTGAGTCAAGTGACTCAGGCAATGGGCGCGCCGCACACCAGATGCAGGCATGGCTGAGATGAGGTGAGATCACTGAGGTGAGGTGAGGTGAGGTGAGGTGAGGTGAGGCCCGGAGGGCAGGAATTGGGAGGGTGCAGATAACATAAGAACATAAGAATGGAGGAAACTGCAGCGGGCCTATTGGCCCATACTGGGCAGTCCCGTTTACACCCAACCCCTATTGCTCATATGAGCATCCAACCTATGTTTGAAGCAATTCAGCGTATTCGAGTTAATGATGATATTTGGTAACTTGTTCCATTCATCCACTACTCTGTTTCCAAACCAGTGTTTACCTATTTCACGCCTAAATCTAAATTTGTCCAATTTAAAACCATTGTTACGAGTTCGCTCCTGGTTGGATAATTTGAGTACCTTTGTAATGTCCCCTTTGTTTAGCCCTGCCTTCCACTTATACACCTCTATCAGGTCGCCCCTCGCTCTACGTCTCTCAAGGGAGTGCAAATTTAGATGCTTTAACCTGTCTCTACACTCAAGGTTCCTAATACCCGGGATTAGTCTTGTCATTCTCCTCTGAATTCTTTCCAAGGATTCTATATCCATTCTGTAATACGGTGACCAGAACTGGACTGCGTAATCCAGGTGTGGTCTCACAAGAGCAAGATACAGTTTTAGGATGACCTCGCTAGTCTTGTAACTAACACTCCTTTGTATGAACCCAAGTACTTTATTAGCCTTGTTACGAGCAAAAACACATTGTTTACTTGGCTTAAGGTTCCTACTTATCATTACTCCTAAATCTCTCTCGCAGTCGGATTTCTCTATGGCATCGTTGTTCATCTGGTATCTGGTTTCCCTGTTTACATTTCCTATACTGAGTACTTTACATTTGTCGATGTTGAATTTCATCTGCCATTTTTCAGACCATTCGAAAAATTTGTTTAGATCCTCCTGTAGTTTTGCCGAGTCCTCGTCAGATTTGATAACACGTCCTATTTTAGTATCATCAGCAAATTTACTTATGTTGCTGTCTATGCCGATATCTATGTCGTTTATGTATATAATAAACAATAATGGTCCAAGTACTGAGCCTTGGGGAACTCCACTTGTGACGTTGCTCCAATGGGACTTAGTGCCGTTAATGCTCACTCGCTGTTTCCTGTCCTGTAACCACGCCCTAATCCATTTAAGGATGTCACCTTTGATGCCATGAGCTTCTACCTTTCTAATTAGTCTTTCGTGGGGTACTCTGTCGAAGGCTTTGCTAAAGTCGAGATATACCACATCATAATTGTGCCCCTCGTCCACTGATTCGAAAACTGATGAAAAGAATGTTAATAGATTAGTTAGGCAAGAACGTCCGCTTGTGAAGCCATGCTGGGAATCATTGATCAATCTGTGCTTCTCCAGTGATTTCGAATAGAGTTTGAAATGATTGCTTCCAGTAATTTGCCTACTATTGATGTTAGACTGATTGGGCGGTAGTTAGAGGATAGTGATCTATCCCCCTTCTTAAAGATCCGTACTACATTCGCTATCCTCCAGGATTCTGGTACTACACCTGTTTTTAAGGACATGTTAAACAACTTTGCTAAGGGCATACTAAGCTCTTCCTTACATTCCTTTAATACTCTGGCAAATATCTCATCGGGACCAGGTGACTTATTAGGCTTTAGTTTGTCTATTTGCTTACTAACATCGTTACTAGTCACTACTATCTCACTTAATTTGTTTTCTTCACTATCTCTGAATAGAGTCGGTGCCTCGGGTATCATGTTTAAATTTTCGGTGGTGAAAACTGTTGAAAAATATTTATTCAAATTATTGCTCATTTCTCCGTCGTTATCAGTGAGCTCGCCGGAGTCTGACCGTATTGGTCCAATCTTTTCTCGTGTTTTAGTTTGATACATTTGGTAGAATCCTTTGGGGTTTGTCTTTGCCTCCCTTGCTATCCTTACCTCATTATTCCTCTTTGCTTTCCTTATCTCGGTTTTAACCCTACTCGCCAATACCCTATAATAGTCCCGGAGGTGAATTTCGCCACGATTTATCCTTCTACTTATAGCCTTCCTTTGGCCAATGATGTTCTTTAAATAATTATTTATCCATTTAATGGTCATTGTTGTTTGATCTGAGTTTTTTGTATGGTATGTTCTGCCTTTGTGCATTAAGTAACTCACTATTTAAATTGTCGTGGAACTCGGCAATCTCAGATCTCGTTATCAGGTCGGTGTCATCTGTCAGGTTCACGGCCAAACGCGACACCCCCTCTCTCAGCTGCCTCTGCCGGGTGGGGTCACAGCACGGTGTATATAAACAAACTAAATATGTGCCTCAAGCAGCCGAATTCTTCAGTCTGCTTGAAGAACTCTATATCTTCGCTTGTAACCCTGTCGTTCACGAGAGGTTCATTTTTATACAACGAGAAATGTCCCAGGAGAACAAGTCCGAGAACTGCAGCAACTGAGTTATACACGGTGGTGGTGTCGGGCCACCTCATGTGAAAATGCTCTGCTGCGTCTCGACTGCATAGTAAGACTATTGAAGGAGACTTCTGCAGAAGACACTGGAGCACGGGCCGTATCCGCTCGAGGTTTACTTGCGCAAATAGATGCAGAATTTGACTACTTATTGCAGTTTTACTCAGAGATTCTTTGAAAAGTTGATAAAGTATCACAGCAGCTACAGGACAAGCAAGCAGACTTAGGAAAAGCAGCAATGCTCATTTCGTCGCTCCGTGAAGATCTAGCTGATAAACGCCACTGTAACTTGATTGAGCATTACTCCGAGAAGATTGATGAGCTCTGTGAGAAATGCAGCATTTCACCAACAAAGACACGAAAGCGAACCAGAAAACCTCGACAGAATGATGAAGTCAGTGTGCTGGAGACGACCGGTCAAAGATCTGACGTGAGTCATGTGCACATTGGCACCTTCTATGAAGTCCTAGACTGTTTGATTAGTGAATTAGACAGGCGTTTCTCCAATGATTCCTGTGCAATTTTCTGTGGGATTTCAGCTCTTTGTCCAGAAGGACAGACATTCTTGTCTGAAGAAGATTTGAAGGCATTTGCAGTTACATACTCAGTCAATCAAAGTGGTTTACAACATGAGATGCCTCTGGTGAAGAAATTGCTCGTGAAGGAACATAAACAACCTTCATCGCTCGTGCAATTTATGTCATTTATATGCCCTTATGAGGCTGCATTTCACTGTTTGTATAAATTACTGTTGATAGCTGTAACTCTCCCTGTTACCAGTGCTTCATGCGAGAGAAGCTTTTCGAAAATGAAATTAGTGAAAGCATTCCTAAGAAATTGTGTCCAGTGACAGACTGAGTAACATCGCGCTACTATCGATTGAAAGTGCATGCGCTGAGGGAATTGATTTTGATTGTTTTGTCGACGAGTTTGGCAGCCGACATAATAATCGTAGGATTAAGCTGCACTGAATATACTGCTACCGTCACAGTACCGTGTGAACTGAAACCGCCCCATTGCCATTTGCCATTGGGTATAATGTAACAGTTGCATGTGGCGCCCATGTCTGAAAACGTAAACGTTGTCTCCATAATCTCCATTATGTGTGAAGCGTGAGATCATTCATTTTTTCGCTGATGTATGTACATACATTGTAAAGACACTGCTATATTTTTCAATGATTGTTATGTGGTACAACCGCCCTTTATGTGACTTATGTGAGCAATAATACAGTTTTAGAGATATGTTCAAGTGTGTCAATACTCCAATGAATCATGATTAGTGGAATAAGAGCGTTGCCATTATACCGCCATATGCTGATTATTTTAGGCTGGCGTCATGAGAGACGTCACTTCACATTTGTCAATCAAATTGGTGTAATAATGCCCAAAACTGCATCTTGCAAGTTGTACACAGGTTTGGTTTTGCCCCCCGAACATTTACCTTGGCCCCAAAGTGGCCCCCCCCTCCCCCCACTTCCCGAAGGCTAGAAACGCCACTGCACACAGTTGGCGCCAGTTGAATATTCCGTTATGTCTGGCAACACATACTTACAGGTATGTTGAGTGGCGGGCTTTGTTGCCATTCTAAGCGCGTGGCTACGCTCCAGTCACCATCACGCCATATTTTTGTATCTACAAACACACACAGTCTCACGGTAGAGAGCCACTCCTTCATCACTATCCACCTCGGTAACACGTCTCTCCGAGCCTCCTGTAGAAGCCAAGTTACCAAAGAAAACTTATATTTTGTTTCAACGGGTATATCTTCCCTCTCTAACTTACCTGAGTAAGCACAAGCGAGTAAGGTATATTGGTCTACAAACATAGACCTTCTACTAGAGCGCTGTTGGGTCATCGAGTTAACTACTTCATACTATACTCCTGCCAGAGGGCCTTCGGACTACCAGACAGTATCAGGAATACCGCAGCTACAACAAACAACTCTGACATGCTTCAAAATCAAAGTCAAACCCGAAAACTGTTCACGAACTAAAAAGAAAAAAGTTGTACTTTAAATTTATACTTGATGAACCTTCGTCGACCTGAAGCGCATCCCGCAGTACCTGACCCCCGTGCCTCCCTCACCTTCACCTTCATCACCTTCACCTTCCTCCCTCACGTCAACCTTCCTCCCTGACCTCCACCTTTCTTCTTGACTTCCCGTCCTCACCTCAACCTTCCTGCCTCACCTCCACTTTCCTCCCTCACTTTCACCTCCTTCCCTCACCTTTACCTTGCTCCTTCACCTCCACCTTCCTCCTTCACCTTCCTCCGTCATTTCCACCTTCGTCCCTCACCTTCACCTTCCTCCCCCACCTCTAATTTCCTCCCTCACCTTCACCTGCCTCCCTCACACCTTCACCTGTGTGGCTCCCTCGGGGTATAATAACCAGGTAGCACTAGCTCAGAGGACGACTTGATCATCTGACGAGTCCTCTTGCGACTCCCGCAGAAGGTCGCCGAGGGAGCTGATTGGCTGCTGTCGGCCGTGATTAGCGAAGCGTTTTTGCCCTCGTCAGAAGAACGGTGACAGGTGCTGCGCTGATTATTACCTTTTCACTGGGACGAAGGAAGAGACAAGTTTCGTGGTAGTGTTTGGTTCAGGGGAGGAGGAGGAGGACTGTCTATCTCGTTCTCTCCTTTCGTTTGTCACTCACTCACTCACCCACTCACTCACTCACCCACTCACTCCCTCACCCACTCACTCACTGGTGGGGGAAACTTGTTTGCGACACTGACGAACCGTTGTAAGAGCATATTCAAATAAATCTAGCGGTATGATCGGTACTGCACTCTACCTTTATTTCCCCAAATGTAAAGCTAGGTACTCATTCACAGTTGGGTGGACTAGGGGCGCCCCGTGCTGGAACTGTGGACCCTTAGGCCAGGAGACGAGCATTGTATCCACTGAGTCGTCTCAAACCCAAGCAATAATATAACTAGATACAATATTGGCATTAGTTGTAATTAAAGTAATTATACACGTTATAGATAGATAGATAGATAGATTGATTGATAGATAGATAGATAGATAGACAGATAGATAGATAGAGTAAATATGAAATAACATAAGGAAGATCTCAAAGACGCATCAGACACCAGACAAGAAATGTCCTACTTCTTCTTCCCTTCATTTTCTCTTCTCCAAAGTCTTTTCCTCATCATCTTCTCGTCCTCAACATCGTCTTCTTCCCACCATCTCTTTCCCATTTCTCCCCACGTTCCCTTTTCCTCCCCATGTCCCCTCCTCTCAATGTATCATCCACCCCAGCTCCTCTCTTCCCCCCTAGCTCCTCCCCTTCTCCCCACGCTTTCTCCTCCTCGCCACATCTTCTCCTTCTCCCCACATCCTCCCTCCTTCTCCTCTCCTCCTTTCCACCTCCTCTATTCCCCATTTCCTCTCTTCCTTCCCACCTCCTCTTCTCCTCCCCACGTCTTCTCTCTTCCTCCCCATGTCATCTCTTCTCCCTCGGCAACAAGACCCGAGATATGGATGAGGTGGGATGGATGACGTCCCATAAATTGGCAGCTTCGACCCGAGAGTGAAAGAAAACAAAAAATAAAGGAGAGAGAGAGAGAGAGAGAGAGAGAGAGAGAGAGAGAGAGTGTAGCCCAGATAGACAGTAATAAACGATAACAAACAACAATAAAAAAAAATCACGGTAACAGAGAGACAGAGAAAAAAACAACAACAGAGAGAACAGAAGGTAACACCACAAGGTAGACGAAGCAGGAGAAAAGAGACACGAGGAAGGAAGGAAGGAAGGAAGGAGAGAGGTGGAAATGGACCAACCGAGGAGAGGCAATTACTAAGGAACAGTCCACCTTCTCCCCTGAGTATAGGAAAGATCTTTGATGCCTCTCACAAGTTCATTTTGATAAGTCTTATTGCTCTTACATACTGTAGGTCACGAAGGAGGAAGAGGAGGAGGAGTAGGAGGGAGAGGAGGAGGAGTAGGAGGGAGAGGAGGAGAAGATGGAACTGAAATTATTGGGTAGAAAAAAAAAGGAAGAGGTGGTGGAAGATAATATGGAGATCACTCAGGAGGAGAAGAAGGAGGAGCAGGGGGTAGATTATGGAGGTAACTCAGGAGCAGGAGAACAAGAAGAGGAGGAGCACGTTGTAGGGTAGAAGGAGGAGAAAGACCAATAGAAGGAGGAGGAAAGAAGGAGGGTTAGTCTTGAAGATGGTTCAATTAAAAATAAAATAATATAAGAAAAATGTGTACGAAACGGTGTCTGTGTGTGTGTGTGTGTGTGTGTGTGTGTGTGTGTGTGTGTGTGTGTGTGTGTGTGTGTGTAATAATAATAATAATAATAATAATAATAATAATTAACGGTTTATTGAAAGAGCATGGCAGCTTTAAGGCTGAAAATATACAGTTGCATAATTGGTGAATGAGGGAGAAAGTCATACTACAGGGCATTTCAACATAGTGACAGTGCAAAAAGGTAAGATTGGCTGGGAGTGAACACACTGGTTGATTACGAGTTGTTGATAATTGTTACAATGGTTGGGACTGGGCTGTTCTTATAGCGATCAGTACGTGCTCGTATGGGCTGGATGCGGTTGTGGCGTCGAACAGCACTTCGCGGACGAGGGGTCTCGGGTGGTAGTAAGAGCCGGTGTCGAGGATGGTGCAGAAGCTTCTCACCAAATTTGCAGATGAGGTCAGTGTGTTGAGCGCTTCTTGATATGCGGAGTAGGAAGGGGAGATAATATTCTTGCATGCCCTCTTTTGCACCTTTTCTAGGTGTTTACGTTGTGTGGCATTTAGGGAGGAAGACTAGGTAGGGGAGGCACAGGTGAGCTTGGGAAGTATGAATTTTGATTCGGCAGAGGAGGTGGAGACGGAAACTGGAGGATTTGACAACTTTACTGACGTGTGCTTTCCAATTTAGTTTGTTATCTATAGTGACGCCAGGGAGCTTAGTGGAGTCTACAACCTGAGGTGTGTTTGGGCCTAAAGTAATGGAAGGGGGTGGGACAACGTCTGAGGAGAGGTTGATGTGCATAACCATTTGTCTTGGTATGGTTGATGGTGACGTGGTTGTTGGTGGCCCAATTTTGGAGACTGTTCAATAAATCCTGGAGGGCGGTGTAGTCAGGAACCGAGTTGTTGAGACTGATCCTAATGGTGGAGTTGTCGACATATTTCCAGCGAGCAGGGGTTTCTCTTAGGGCATCATAGATAAGTATAAGGAAGCAGAGCGGCCCCATATTGGTGCCTTGGTGGACGCCACCGGTGAGTGACTGATAAGTGGAGACAGCCCCTCGGAAGCGTACGGCTTGGCGAGGTCGATAGCTTTGTTGATTATTAAATTGTGGTCGACTAGGTCAAATCCTTTTCGTTTTTCCAGATGGCGGTATATGTAGTCGAGAAAGCTGACAAGACAGTATGTGGTGGAGGAAGTTTTCATATTGCCAAATTGCTGAGGATCTACGGCACCTGCAATATCAGCATAAGCTCAGTCAAACACGAAACTTTCACAGATTAAGCTGGGTATTGGGGTAATTGCAATGGGTCGTAGCTCATTTAAGGATTGTGGGCTGGTTGACTAGGGCACTGGTGACACATATGAGGCTTTCCAGTCAGGTGAGCATCTTGCTTGGTTGAGGGAAGCATTGATAATGGAGCAGAGGGGCTTAGATAGTTTCGGGGAGAACTCCTTGTAGAGTTTCACTGGAAGTCAATGGGGGTGGTGGAGCGTTTTAATTTCAGCTTGTTCAGACATTTTGCTACTTCAAATTCTTCTACTAAGTCAGTGGGAAAGGGGGCTGCTAGGTAAAGAGGAAGACTGGTTGTGTCAAGCCGGGAGAGCGTCTGGTTACGAGTATAGTTGCGAAATGGCTGTTTGATTGCTCTGCTGCGTCACCAATAGTTTTTTTAAGCATACCATACCACTGACTGTTGGGTAGTGAAACTACTTTGCAGTGCGTATTTCGCGGATGACTTGGTTGCGAAGGGACCTGTAGCGGTTGTGGTCATTGAGATAAAAGGTGCTGTCTCTCTGTTGCTTGCATAAGTCTTGATCCGGTGTGATCCAGGGCAAATCAACTGGGTGTAATCTGACGGACTTCTCGGTGAAGAAGTGGTGGTAAGCTTTCGTGGTGGTGTTGGTATAGTTTATCCATTTGGTGTCCACGTCATCCACACTAAGTACTTCAGTCCAGGGATGGTGAACTATCCACTGCCCGAAGAGACACACTGCAGAGTCAGTAATCGGCCTGTAGGTCTTGATGTAGGTCTGTGCACTTGGCTGGTAGTGGCAGCAGGAGACCAGAGCACTGATAGGTGTGTGCTACACCCGATAGGAGGCATTGGTTGAGGTGGTTGGTACTGGTCCGCTAATTCAGTTAAGATAAGGTCAAGGGTATTTTGACCGTCTGAATTATTGTGTGTGTGTGTGTGTGTGTGTGTGTGTTATAATTTAAGAACAGCCAAAATAATATTTTCCCCTTAGTGACTACCCCACATAACTCTATCACTTGAGCACAAAACACACACACACACACACACACACACACACACACACAGAATAATTCAGACTGGTTGGTGCTCAAATAGTACCACAAACAGGATTGCAAAACCTATTTATTTTTCAGACGACGCGAGAGCCAACCAAACCTACCATGGGATTGTTAGGTTAGCTTAAATGGTGATATTCCGTTTCGGAATAAATTTCCCAACACTGACAGAGTCCCTGCAGTGTGGTGGTGGTGGTGGGGGGGGGGGGGGGAGGTGGGGGGGGTGACTGGTGCAACGAACATTTGTCCCCTCCTCCCCCCCCTTTCCCTCTGCCTCCTTCTCCTCCCCCTTCCCCTCTGCCTCCTTCTCCTCCCCCTCCCTCCCACTCTAGTCCACTAACATATCACTGTCGTAAATTATGATCCACAAAAACAACTTCTTCCCCCCTTCCTACCCTCTCACTCCTCCCCCCCGTCACCCCCCCTGTCACCCCTCCCCCCAATAGCGTGATAAATTGCTACGGATTGACTTCAAAAACACTGATAATTCTGAATTTTCTTCTCGTTTTGGGAAATATCACTCAGTATATTATAAAGTATGCAGTATATAATAACAGTATAAGAAGAATATATCTATGTGTATTGGATATATAATAATAATTACCTGGAAACAGGCTAACCTTACCTATTCTAACCTTATAGGTGAACAAGGTTAGGTTAGGTTAGGTTAGGTTAGGTTAGGTTAGGTTAGGTTAGGTTAGGTTGACTCATGGAAGTTGATAGATAGTTTTGTGGTATTTTTTTTTCTTTTTAACAAGGTTTACCAACCTGCCTGCCGGTCATTTCTATAACAACCGTAACATATAAAGAGTACATGACTTCGAAATATAAACCGATTTTGTTGATAAGAGTAAATAAAAGAAAGGTTTTGTATACCCTCAGTTCTAAATACGATCCAGTAGGCTAGATCATCCCTTTCAAAATCTAAATCAGGACAACATGAATGGCCGCGAATTCCCCTTCAAAATCTGATTAAAATTCAATCAGGCCTTAAAAAATGACATCGCATCCTTTTCAAATTCTAAATCAAAGTCCAGTTATGTATTAAAATAAACAAAACAAAAACGAAAATAAAAAAGACATCATAGACATCGAATCCCTTTCAAAATCAAGACTCAGAGCCAAATTCAAGAAAAAGGCGTGTTCATTCATGTCTTCCTTACGACAACAAAGCGGGCAGTGAGGCTGTGTTTGGGTGGACCCGCTACTGGCGACGGGTCAGCAGCTTCTGGCGAGACATGAGGGAAGAAGAGGAGGAGGGGGGAGAAGAAGGAGGGAGAGGGGGAGAAGGAGGAGGAAGAGGAGGGTGAAGGAGGGTGAGGAGGTCTGGTCGTGTGTGAATGGAGGCCGTGAGAAGCTTTTAGGGGGGTATTGGTAATAATTCTTCTGGCAGGTTTTCGGGGGTGGTGAATGGTGATATTGGTGATAGAGGTGATGATGGTGATGATGATAATGATGATGATGGTGGTAGTATTAGTGGTGATAGTTGTATGGGGGTGGTGATGGTGATGATGATGATGATGGTGGTAGTATTAGTGGTGATAGTTGTATGGTGATGGAGATGATGATAATGATGATGATGGTGGTAGTATTAGTGGTGATAGTTGTATGGGGGTGGTGATGATGATAATGATGATGATGGTAGTAGTATTAGTGGTGATAGTTGTATGGATGGGGGTGGTGATGCAGATGATGATAATGATGATGATGGTGGTAGTATTAGTGGTGATAGTTGTATGGGGGTGGTGATGATGATAATGATGATGATGGTAGTAGTATTAGTGGTGATAGTTGTATGGATGGGGGTGGTGATGGAGATGATGATAATGATGATGATGGTGGTAGTATTAGTGGTGATAGTTGTATGGATGGGGGTGGTGATGGAGATGATGATAATAATAATGATGATTATGGTGGTAGTAGTTGGTATTGTCACCGGTTGTAGATATGGTAATAATTGTAGTGTATTAGATGTGGTGGTAATGGTGGTAATAGTGGCAATGGTAGTAGTAAGACTGGAGGTAATGGTGGTATTAGTGGTAATGGTGGTAGTGGTGGTAGTAGTGGTGGTAGTGGTGGGAATGGTGGTAGTAGTGGTAATGGTGGTAGTGGTGGTAGTGGTGGTAGTAGTGGTAGTGGTGGTATTAGTGATAATGGTGGTAGTAGTGGTAGTGGTGATAGTGGTGATAATGGTGGTAGTGGTGGTAGTAGTGGTGGTAATGGTGGTAGTGGTGGTAATGGTGGTAATGGTGGGAGTGGTGGTAGTGGTGATAATGGTGGTAATGGTGGTAATGGTGGTAGTTGTGATAATGGTAGTAGTGGTGGTAATGGTGGTAGTGGTGGCAGTAGTGATGGTAGTGGTGGTAATGGTGGTAGTGGTGGTAATGGTGGTAGTGGTGGTAATGGTGGTGGCGGCAACACATCATCCCGTTATGGCCTCAAACGACCTCATACTGCGACAAATAATATATTTTATGAGCCTACGTTTGTGTGTGTGTGTGTGTGTGTGTGTGTGATAATACATGGGTACTCGTGTGTATATTTGCTTGTGTATATCTTTCTTCATATTTGTGTTTGTCCATGTTCATCCGCATACACCATACCCCATGCTCATATACACATATATACATTTTTTCCACCCAACATATACACATTTACATATAAACACTCCAGCCACTGGTAACAATGCATACACACCAGCAACAACGCATCGGTGTATGAATATCCAGCATACACCAGCGAATACCAGATGTATACAATTCCACTAACACCCACTCATACAAATTTCAACCTCTTGTGCGTGTGTGCAAGCATGAACCAACCACGTATTTTAACAGGATTTATACTGATGCATTGTACAAGCTGACTGTATTGGCACCTGGCTCTAATTAATAGGTGTGGGGTCGTTCTACCTTCCTCAGGTGTAATTTGTTTCGGGTAGGTGCAGAGGACCTTGTTTGTGTACATATGTGTGTGTGTGTGTGTGTTTAAGTTTAAGTTTGTGAGAGAGTTCGTTAGCAAATATATGTATGCTTCCGACTCAAAACAAACAAACGAAACATTCTGAGTACTTATTATTTATGCACAAGTTTATGAGAGAAAGTGTTTGTGAGTGACTTTCATATCTCACCGACTCAAAAAAGCAAACAAAAAAAGATTCCAAATAGTTAATGTTTATATACGAGTTTGTAAGAATGTTTTTGAGGGAATGTTTGTATCTCACCGATTCAAAAAAAAAAAAAAGGCAAAAATAAAAATACTCGGGATGTTTCCATGGTTTAGCTGTTCCGCGTCTCTGAGTAAATATTCCTGATTTTAATATTGAAAAAAAAAGAAGATATACAGAATTTTTTGGAAGAGGTTTTTCTATTGGTTCTTCCTCCTGATACTATATGGTGTGGTGGAGAGAGAGAGAGAGAGAGAGAGAGAGAGAGAGAGAGAGAGAGAGAGAGCAATACAAACGGGTATGCACACATGAATAAATCACGGAAACAAAAAAATAAAATAAAAATAAAATAAAATAATAAAAATCCGAAAAAAATTTGAAGTCTTTACCACGAACATACAGTATTTAGTCCCGCATTCCTGTCTGTTCAAGCTGAAGGTGAGGCCTGACGACTGACTATACATTGATCTACCCGATATTATTCCTGTATCTACCGTAAACCTACCCGATATTATTCTTGTATCTACCGTAAATCTACCCGATATTATTCTTGTATCTACCGTAATCCTACCCGATATTAATCTCGTATCTACCGTAAATCTACCCGATATTATTCTTGTATCTACCGTAAATCTACCCGATATTATTCTTGTATCTACTGTAATCCTACCCGATATTAATCTCGTATCTACCGTAAATCTACCCGATATTATTCTTGTATCTACTGTAATCCTACCCGATATTAATCTCGTATCTACCGTAAATCTACCCGATATTATTCTTGTATCTACCGTAATCCTACCCGATATTATTCTTGTATCTACCGTAATCCTACCCGATATTAATCTCGTATCTACCGTAAATCTACCCGATATTATTCTTGTATCTACCGTAATCCTACCCGATATTATTCTTGTATCTACTGTAATCCTACCCGATATTAATCTCGTATCTACCGTAAATC
Organism: Homarus gammarus; assembly: GCA_958450375.1. NCBI lineage: Eukaryota > Metazoa > Arthropoda > Malacostraca > Decapoda > Nephropidae > Homarus > Homarus gammarus. The sequence goes on from CAUDMG010001162.1 coordinate 18,222, forward strand.
TACCCGATATTATTCTTGTATCTACCGTAATCCTACCCGATATTATTCTTGTATCTACCGTAATCCTACCCGATATTAATCTCGTATCTACCGTAAATCTACCCGATATTATTCTTGTATCTACCGTAATCCTACCCGATATTAATCTCGTATCTACCGTAAATCTACCCGATATTATTCTTGTATCTACTGTAATCCTACCCGATATTAATCTCGTATCTACCCTAAATCTACCCGATATTATTCTTGTATCTACCGTAATCCTACCCGATATTATTCTTGTATCTACCGTAATCCTACCCGATATTAATCTCGTATCTACCGTAAATCTACCCGATATTATTCTTGTATCTACCGTAATCCTACCCGATATTTTTCTTGTATCTACCGTAAATCTACCCGATATTATTCTTGTATCTACTGTAATCCTACCCGATATTATTCTCGTATCTACCGTAAATCTACCCGATATTATTCTTGTATCTACTGTAATCCTACCCGATATTATTCCTGTATCAACCATAAATCTACCCGATATTCTTTAATACTCTTTTATTTACATTTGTCTATACCATTATTCTATTTTTACCTTGTGTCTACCATACTTTTATAGTTTTTCCAAGTTTCTACCATAAATCAAATAAACTTTCCACACAACTTCTGTACCTACATTTCTTCCTTGTAACTCTTACCAACACGCAAAATTTCCCTCCCCCCATCCCCCGTACCACACACAATCATTCCATCACTTCTGCCCTAAACACACATTGTTTTCTCCTCAACACGAGTCTTCCTCAATATTGGGTAGACATTGTTATTTGATATATTATGTTTTACATCAATGAGAAGAACAGTGTAGAGAGAGAGAGAGAGAGAGAGAGAGAGAGAGAGAGAGAGAGTACTCTCCTCTTCCTCTCACTCCTCCTCCTCTTCCTCCCTCTCTTCCTCTCCCTATCACTCTCTTCCTCCCTCCTCTCTTTTCCTCTTCCTCTCCTCATCACCCTCCTCCTCTTCTTCTACCCACTTCCTACCCCTCTCCCGCGTGCTTGTGCTGTAATATAGGATAATTACTATGAGATTTATTAACGTGATGAAGTAATAGGTGTAAGGGGGAGGGGGGTGGGGTAGAGAGGGGGAGGTGTGGTGGGGAGGTGGAAGGGGAGGGTGTTGTTGTGCTGTGCCTGGCTGCTACACATTGATCCCATCTACGCTTCCTGGACCTTGGTTGGATCTCTCTCTCTCTCTCTCTCTCTCTCTCTCTCTCTCTCTCTCTCTCTCTCTCTCGTGTGCGCGATTAGGCTTCCTGTACATTGCCACCTCACACTTATATGAGGAAGAAGTCTGTACTTTCTTCACGTACATGAAAAGAGAGAGAGAGAGAGAGAGAGAGAGAGAGAGAGAGAGAGAGAGAGAGAGAGAGAGAGATGTATCTTGTACATTGCCCTGAGACGTACACGGAGTTACTGAATAAACGTTCATCACACACACACACAAACATACCATGTGTACATACTAGTGAACAGAGCAACCACGTGCACACAATAATTATACGCACATCTACCCTGTGTAAAGGTAAGCTATGTACACGTTATTACATACAAAGAAGATGGTGCCTTTCTCTCTCACACACACACACACACATACATACACCTTCCTTCCTATTTCATGTACGTGTAAGACAGGTAAAGTATACACCCTCTCCCTCCCCCAGCTCTTCGCCACTTGTTACTAGACAGAAACAGTCAAACGCCACTAACAATCTCTCATTATCTCTGCAACATATTGTCTCTACCACGAACAATCGAGAGCGCTTGGAGTTCCCCTCCGCCTCTCAATGTCGCTCCTGTGATAGCTGTGCCAAGCGAATGTCCGCCTGTCTTCTGCGTGCGTTGGCAGGTATGAAATTGAACTCTTGTCAAACGCCAGGCGAAAACTTGGTCGAGAACTCTCGTGATAATACATAAACGATGACACACACACACACACACACACACACATACACACACACACACCAACTGTGAGGGAATTACTACACTACGTCAAGCCCCTCATAACACCATCTGTGAGGGAGTTACTACACTACGTGTCTGCTGTTCAACACCTCAGCGCACATGATCTACGTGACCTGCACTGTAAACATTAATCTGTATGTTCACTGTTTGTTCCTTTACCTTTCTCTAATGAAGGCTTTTGTTAAACCACCAATGTTTGTGATTAGTCATTTAAGTCCAATGTATATTTTCAGCCTTCGGGCTGCAGAACATTTTCAATATACCGTTAATTATTATTATTATTATTATTATTATTATTATTACACACACACACACACACACACACACACACACACACACACACACACACACATGCGCGCGCGCGCGCATTCAAGCGAAAATAAACTTCTGACTATACCTGAAAATAATTTTTTACTTTTAGTTGTTCAACACAAACTGACACTGTACATGATGATAGTAGCACTGTACCGTATGATGCGAGTATTGTACTGTATGAAGCTAAGACTCTTCTATATCAAGAAAAACGCACTCAATACACTAACACACACACCATGACACTAACACACACACCATGACACTAACACACACACACCATGACACTAACACACACACCATGACACTAACACACACACACCATGACACTAACACACACACCATGACACTAACACACACACCATGACACTAACACACACACCATGACACTAACACACACACCATGACACTAACACACACACACCATGACACTAACACACACACACCATGACACTAACACACACACACATGACACTAACACACACACCATGACACTAACACACACACCATGACACTAACACACACACACCATGACACTAACACACACACACCATGACACTAACACACACCAGGACACACACACACCATGACACTAACACACACACCATGACACTAACACACACACCATGACACTAACACACACACCATGACACTAACACACACACCATGACACTAACACACACACACCATGACACTAACACACACACACCATGACACTAACACACACACCATGACACTAACACACACACCATGACACTAACACACACACCATGACACTAACACACACACCATGACACTAACACACACACACCATGACACTAACACACACACACCATGACACTAACACACACACCATGACACTAACACACACACACCATGACACTAACACACACACCATGACACTAACACACACACCATGACACTAACACACACACACCATGACACTAACACACACACCATGACACTAACACACACACCATGACACTAACACACACACCATGACACTAACACACACACCATGACACTAACACACACACCATGACACTAACACACACACCATGACACTAACACACACACCATGACACTAACACACACACACCATGACACTAACACACACACCATGACACTAACACACACACCATGACACTAACACACACACACCATGACACTAACACACACACACCATGACACTAACACACACACCATGACACTAACACACACACCATGACACTAACACACACACCATGACACTAACACACACACCATGACACTAACACACACACACCATGACACTAACACACACACCATGACACTAACACACACACACCATGACACTAACACACACCATGACACTAACACACACACCATGACACTAACACACACACCATGACACTAACACACACACCATGACACTAACACACACACCATGACACTAACACACACACCATGACACTAACACACACACCATGACACTAACACACACACCATGACACTAACACACACCCCATGACACTAACACACACCATGACACTAACACACACACCATGACACTAACACACACACACCATGACACTAACACACACACCATGACACTAACACACACACCATGACACTAACACACACACCATGACACTAACACACACACCATGACACTAACACACACACCATGACACTAACACACACACCATGACACTAACACACACACCATGACACTAACACACACACCATGACACTAACACACACACCATGACACTAACACACACACCATGACACTAACACACACACCATGACACTAACACACACACCATGACACTAACACACACACCATGACACTAACACACACACCATGACACTAACACACACACCATGACACTAACACACACACCATGACACTAACACACACACACCATGACACTAACACACACACCATGACACTAACACACACACCATGACACTAACACACACACCATGACACTAACACACACACCATGACACTAACACACACACCATGACACTAACACACACACCATGACACTAAGACACACACACCATGACACTAACACACACACCATGACACTAACACACACACCATGACACTAACACACACACCATGACACTAACACACACACCATGACACTAACACACACACCATGACACTAACACACACACCATGACACTAAGACACACACCATGACACTAACACACACACCATGACACTAACACACACACCATGACACTAACACACACACCATGACACTAACACACACACCATGACACTAACACACACACCATGACACTAACACACACACCATGACACTAACACACACACACCATGACACTAACACACACACCATGACACTAACACACACACCATGACACTAACACACACACCATGACACTAACACACACACCATGACACTAAGACACACACCATGACACTAACACACACACCATGACACTAACACACACACCATGACACTAACACACACACCATGACACTAACACACACACCATGCACACCACACCATGACACTAACACACACACCATGACACTAACACACACACCATGACACTAACACACACACCATGACACTAACACACACACCATGACACTAACACACACACCATGACACTAACACACACCATGACACTAACACACACACCATGACACTAACACACACACACACACACCATGACACTAACACACACACCATGACACTAACACACACACCATGACACTAACACACACACCATGACACTAACACACACACCATGACACTAACACACACACCATGACACTAACACACACACCATGACACTAACACACACACCATGACACTAACACACACACCATGACACTAAGACACACACCATGACACTAACACACACACCATGACACTAACACACACACCATGACACTAACACACACCATGACACTAACACACACACCATGACACTAACACACACACCATGACACTAACACACACACCATGACACTAACACACACACCATGACACTAACACACACACCATGACACTAACACACACACCATGACACTAACACACACACCATGACACTAACACACACACCATGACACTAACACACACACCATGACACTAACACACACACCATGACACTAACACACACACCATGACACTAACACACACACCATGACACTAACACACACACCATGACACTAACACACACACCATGACACTAACACACACACCATGACACTAAAACACACACACCATGACACTAACACACACACCATGACACTAACACACACACCATGACACTAACACACACACCATGACACTAACACACACACCATGACACTAACACACACACCATGACACTAACACACACACACCATGACACTAACACACACACCATGACACTAACACACACACCATGACACTAACACACACACCATGACACTAACACACACACCATGACACTACACACACTGACACACACCATGACACTAACACACACACCATGACACTAACACACACACACCATGACACTAACACACACACCATGACACTAACACACACACCATGACACTAACACACACACCATGACACTAACACACACACCATGACACTAACACACACACCATGACACTAACACACACACCATGACACTAACACACACACCATGACACTAACACACACACCATGACACTAACACACACACCATGACACTAACACACACACCATGACACTAACACACACACCATGACACTAACACACACACCATGACACTAACACACACACCATGACACTAACACACACACCATGACACTAACACACACACCATGACACTAACACACACACCATGACACTAACACACACACCATGACACTAACACACACACCATGACACTAACACACACACCATGACACTAAGACACACACCATGACACTAACACACACACCATGACACTAACACACACACCATGACACTAACACACACACCATGACACTAACACACACACCATGACACTAACACACACACCATGACACTAACACACACACCATGACACTAACACACACACCATGACACTAACACACACACCATGACACTAACACACACACCATGACACTAACACACACACCATGACACTAACACACACACACCATGACACTAACACACACACCATGACACTAACACACACACACCATGACACTAACACACACACCATGACACTAACACACACACCATGACACTAACACACACACCATGACACTAACACACACACCATGACACTAACACACACACCATGACACTAACACACACACCATGACACTAACACACACACCATGACACTAACACACACACCATGACACTAACACACACACCATGACACTAACACACACACCATGACACTAACACACACACCATGACACTAACACACACACCATGACACTAACACACACACCATGACACTAACACACACACCATGACACTAACACACACACCATGACACTAACACACACACCATGACACTAACACACACCATGACACTAACACACCATGACACTAACACACACACACCATGACACTAACACACACACCATGACACTAACACACACACCATGACACTAACACACACACCATGACACTAACACACACACCATGACACTAACACACACACCATGACACTAACACACACACACCATGACACTAACACACACACCATGACACTAACACACACACCATGACACTAACACACACACCATGACACTAACACACACACCATGACACTAACACACACACCATGACACTAACACACACACCATGACACTAACACACACACCATGACACTAACACACACACCATGACACTAACACACACACCATGACACTAACACACACACCATGACACTAACACACACACCATGACACTAACACACACACCATGACACTAACACACACACCATGACACTAACACACACACACCATGACACTAACACACACACCATGACACTAACACACACACCATGACACTAACACACACACCATGACACTAACACACACACCATGACACTAACACACACACCATGACACTAAGACACACCATGACACTAAACACACACCATGACACTAACACACACACCATGACACTAACACACACACCATGACACTAACACACACACCATGACACTAACACACACACCATGACACTAACACACACACCATGACACTAACACACACACCATGACACTAAGACACACACCATGACACTAACACACACACCATGACACTAACACACACACCATGACACTAACACACACACCATGACACTAACACACACACCATGACACTAACACACACACACCATGACACTAACACACACACCATGACACTAACACACACCATGACACTAACACACACACCATGACACTAACACACACACCATGACACTAACACACACACCATGACACTAACACACACACCATGACACTAACACACACACCATGACACTAACACACACACCATGACACTAACACACACACCATGACACTAACACACACACCATGACACTAACACACACACCATGACACTAACACACACACCATGACACTAACACACCATGACACTAACACACACCATGACACTAACACACACACCATGACACTAACACACACACCATGACACTAACACACACACCATGACACTAACACACACACCATGACACTAACACACACACCATGACACTAACACACACACCATGACACTAAGACACACACCATGACACTAACACACACACCATGACACTAACACACACACCATGACACTAACACACACACCATGACACTAACACACACACCATGACACTAACACACACACCATGACACTAACACACACACCATGACACTAACACACACACCATGACACTAACACACACACCATGACACTAACACACACACACCATGACACTAACACACACACCATGACACTAACACACACCATGACACTAACACACACCATGACACTAACACACACACCATGACACTAACACACACACCATGACACTAACACACACACCATGACACTAACACACACACCATGACACTAAGACACACACCATGACACTAACACACACACCATGACACTAACACACACACCATGACACTAACACACACACCATGACACTAACACACACACACCATGACACTAAGACACACACCATGACACTAACACACACACACACCATGACACTAACACACACACCATGACACTAACACACACACCATGACACTAACACACACACCATGACACTAACACACACACCATGACACTAACACACACACCATGACACTAACACACACACCATGACACTAACACACACACCATGACACTAACACACACACCATGACACTAACACACACACACCATGACACTAACACACACACCATGACACTAACACACACACCATGACACTAACACACACACCATGACACTAACACACACACCATGACACTAACACACACACCATGACACTAACACACACACCATGACACTAACACACACACCATGACACTAACACACACACCATGACACTAACACACACACCATGACACTAACACACACCATGACACACACACACCATGACACTAACACACACCATGACACTAACACACACACCATGACACTAACACACACACCATGACACTAACACACACACCATGACACTAACACACACACCATGACACTAACACACACACCATGACACTAAAACACACACACCATGACACTAACACACACACCATGACACTAAGACACACACCATGACACTACACACACACCATGACACTAACACACACCATGACACTAACACACACACCATGACACTAAGACACACACACCATGACACTAACACACACACACCATGACACTAACACACACACCATGACACTAACACACACACCATGACACTAACACACACACCATGACACTAACACACACACCATGACACTAACACACACACCATGACACTAACACACACACCATGACACTAACACACACACCATGACACTAACACACACACCATGACACTAACACACACACCATGACACTAACACACACACCATGACACTAACACACACACCATGACACTAACACACACACACCATGACACTAACACACACACCATGACACTAACACACACACCATGACACTAACACACACACCATGACACTAACACACACACCATGACACTAACACACACACCATGACACTAACACACACACCATGACACTAACACACACACCATGACACTAACACACACACCATGACACTAACACACACACCATGACACTAACACACACACCATGACACTAACACACACACCATGACACTAACACACACACCATGACACTAACACACACACCATGACACTAACACACACACCATGACACTAACACACACACCATGACACTAACACACACACCATGACACTAACACACACACCATGACACTAACACACACACCATGACACTAACACACACACCATGACACTAACACACACACACCATGACACTAACACACACACCATGACACTAACACACACACACACACCATGACACTAACACACACACACCATGACACTAACACACACACCATGACACTAACACACACACCATGACACTAACACACACACCATGACACTAACACACACACCATGACACTAACACACACACCATGACACTAACACACACACCATGACACTAACACACACACCATGACACTAACACACACACCATGACACTAACACACACACCATGACACTAACACACACACCATGACACTAACACACACACCATGACACTAACACACACACCATGACACTAACACACACACCATGACACTAACACACACACCATGACACTAACACACACACCATGACACTAACACACACACCATGACACTAACACACACACCATGACACTAACACACACACACCATGACACTAACACACACACCATGACACTAACACACACACCATGACACTAACACACACACCATGACACTAACACACACACCATGACACTAACACACACACCATGACACTAACACACACACCATGACACTAACACACACACCATGACACTAACACACACACCATGACACTAACACACACACCATGACACTAACACACACACCATGACACTAACACACACACCATGACACTAACACACACCATGACACTAACACACACCATGACACTAACACACACACCATGACACTAACACACACACCATGACACTAACACACACACCATGACACTAACACACACACCATGACACTAACACACACACCATGACACTAACACACACACCATGACACTAACACACACACCATGACACTAACACACACACCATGACACTAACACACACACCATGACACTAACACACACACCATGACACTAACACACACACCATGACACTAACACACACACCATGACACTAACACACACACCATGACACTAACACACACACCATGACACTAACACACACACACACACCATGACACTAACACACACACCATGACACTAACACACACACCATGACACTAACACACACACCATGACACTAACACACACACCATGACACTAACACACACACCATGACACTAACACACACACACCATGACACTAACACACACACCATGACACTAACACACACACCATGACACTAACACACACACCATGACACTAACACACACACCATGACACTAACACACACACCATGACACTAACACACACACCATGACACTAACACACACACCATGACACTAACACACAATCCATGTCACTAACACACACACCATGACACTAACACACACACCATGACACTAACACACACACCATGACACTAACACACACACCATGACACTAACACATACACACCATGACACTAACACACACACCATGACACTAACACACACACCATGACACTAACACACACACCATGACACTAACACACACACCATGACACTAACACACACACACCATGACACTAACACACACACCATGACACTAACACACACACCATGACACTAACACACACACACACACCATGACACAAACACACACACCATGACACTAACACACACACCATGACACTAACACACACACCATGACACTAACACACACACCATGACACTAACACACACACCATGACACTAACACACACACCATGACACTAACACACACACCATGACACTAAGACACACACCATGACACTAACACACACACCATGACACTAACACACACCATGACACTAACACACACCATGACACTAACACACACACCATGACACTAACACACACACCATGACACTAACACACACACCATGACACTAACACACACCATGACACTAACACACACCATGACACTAACACACACACCATGACACTAACACACACACCATGACACTAACACACACACCATGACACTAACACACACACCATGACACTAACACACACACCATGACACTAACACACACACCATGACACTAACACACACACCATGACACTAAGACACACACCATGACACTAACACACACCACGACACTATAACACACACCATGACACTAACACACACACACCATGACACTAACACACACACCATGACACTAACACACACACCATGACACTAACACACACACCATGACACTAACACACACACCATGACACTAACACACACACCATGACACTAACACACACACACCATGACACTAACACACACACCATGACACTAACACACACACCATGACACTAACACACACACACACCATGACACTAACACACACACCATGACACTAAGACACACACCATGACACTAACACACACCATGACACTAACACACACACCATGACACTAACACACACACCATGACACTAACACACACACCATGACACTAACACACACACCATGACACTAACACACACACCATGACACTAAGACACACACCATGACACTAACACACACACCATGACACTAACACACACACCATGACACTAACACACACACCATGACACTAACACACACACCATGACACTAACACACACACCATGACACTAACACACACACCATGACACTAACACACACACCATGACACTAACACACACACCATGACACTAAGACACACACCATGACACTAACACACACACCATGACACTAACACACACACCATGACACTAACACACACACCATGACACTAACACACACACCATGACACTAACACACACACCATGACACTAACACACACACCATGACACTAACACACACACCATGACACTAACACACACACCATGACACTAACACACACACCATGACACTAACACACACACCATGACACTAACACACACACCATGACACTAACACACACACCATGACACTAACACACACACCATGACACTAACACACACACCATGACACTAACACACACACCATGACACTAACACACACACACCATGACACTAACACACACACCATGACACTAACACACACACACCATGACACTAACACACACACCATGACACTAACACACACACCATGACACTAACACACACACCATGACACTAACACACACACCATGACACTAACACACACACCATGACACTAACACACACACCATGACACTAACACACACACCATGACACTAACACACACACCATGACACTAACACACACACCATGACACTAACACACACACCATGACACTAACATACACACCATGACACTAACACACACACCATGACACTAACACACACACCATGACACTAACACACACCATGACACTAACACACACACCATGACACTAACACACACACCATGACACTAACACACACACCATGACACTAACACACACACCATGACACTAACACACACACCATGACACTAACACACACACCATGACACTAACACACACACCATGACACTAACACACACACCATGACACTAACACACACACCATGACACTAACACACACACCATGACACTAACACACACACCATGACACTAACACACACACCATGACACTAACACACACCATGACACTAACACACACACCATGACACTAACACACACACCATGACACTAACACACACACCATGACACTAACACACACACCATGACACTAACACACACACCATGACACTAACACACACACCATGACACTAACACACACACCAGGACACTAACACACACACCATGACACTAACACACACACCATGACACTAACACACACACCATGACACTAACACACACACCATGACACTAACACACACACCATGACACTAAAACACACACCATGACACTAACACACACACCATGACACTAACACACACACCATGACACTAACACACACACCATGACACTAACACACACACCATGACACTAACACACACACCATGAGACTAACACACACCATGACACTAACACACACACCATGACACTAACACACACACCATGACACTAACACACACACCATGACACTAACACACACACCATGACACTAACACACACACCATGACACTAACACACACACCATGACACTAACACACACACCATGACACTAACACACACACCATGACACTAACACACACACCATGACACTAACACACACACCATGACACTAACACACACACCATGACACTAACACACACACCATGACACTAACACACACCATGACACTAACACACACACCATGACACTAACACACACACCATGACACTAACACACACACCATGACACTAACACACACACCATGACACTAACACACACACCATGACACTAACACACACACCATGACACTAACACACACACCATGACACTAACACACACACCATGACACTAACACACACACCATGACACTAACACACACACCATGACACTAACACACACACCATGACACTAACACACACACCATGACACTAAGACACACACCATGACACTAACACACACACCATGACACTAACACACACACCATGACACTAACACACACACCATGACACTAACACACACACCATGACACTAACACACACACCATGACACTAACACACACACACCATGACACACACACACACACACCATGACACTAACACACACACCATGACACTAACACACACACCATGACACTAACACACACACCATGACACTAACACACACACCATGACACTAACACACACACACCATGACACTAACACACACACCATGACACTAACACACACACCATGACACTAACACACACACCATGACACTAACACACACACACCATGACACTAAGACACACACCATGACACTAACACACACACCATGACACTAACACACACACCATGACACTAACACACACACCATGACACTAACACACACACCATGACACTAACACACACACCATGACACTAACACACACACCATGACACTAACACACACACCATGACACTAACACACACACCATGACACTAACACACACACCATGACACTAACACACACACCATGACACTAACACACACACCATGACACTAACACACACACACCATGACACTAACACACACACCATGACACTAACACACACACACCATGACACTAACACACACACCATGACACTAACACACACACCATGACACTAACACACACCATGACACTAACACACACACAAAGACACTAACACACACAACATGACACTACACACACCATGACACACACACACCATGACACTAACACACACACCATGACACTAACACACACACCATGACACTAACACACACACCATGACACTAACACACACACCATGACACTAAGACACACACCATGACACTAACACACACACCATGACACTAACACACACACCATGACACTAAGACACACACCATGACACTAACACACACACCATGACACTAACACACACACCATGACACTAACACACACACCATGACACTAACACACACACCATGACACTAACACACACACCATGACACTAACACACACACCATGACACTAACACACACACACCATGACACTAACACACACACCATGACACTAACACACACACCATGACACTAACACACACACCATGACACTAACACACACACCATGACACTAACACACACACCATGACACTAACACACACACCATGACACTACACACACACCATGACACTAACACACACACCATGACACTAACACACACACCATGACACTAACACACACACCATGACACTAACACACACACCATGACACTAACACACACACCATGACACTAACACACACACCATGACACTAACACACACACCATGACACTAACACACACCATGACACTAACACACACACCATGACACTAACACACACACACCATGACACTAACACACACACACCATGACACTAACACACACACCATGACACTAGACACACACCATGACACTAACACACACCATGACACTAACACACACACCATGACACTAACACACACACCATGACACTAACACACACACCATGACACTAACACACACACCATGACACTAACACACACACCATGACACTAACACACACACCATGACACTAACACACACACCATGACACTAACACACACACACACCATGACACTAACACACACACACCATGACACTAACACACACACCATGACACTAACACACACACCATGACACTAACACACACACCATGACACTACACACACACCATGACACTAACACACACACCATGACACTAACACACACACCATGACACTAAGACACACACACACCATGACACTAAGACACACACCATGACACTAACACACACACCATGACACTAACACACACACCATGACACTAACACACACCATGACACTAACACACACACACCATGACACTAACACACACACCATGACACTAACACACACCATGACACTAACACACACACCATGACACTAACACACACACCATGACACTAACACACACACCATGACACTAACACACACACCATGACACTAACACACACACCATGACACTAACACACACACCATGACACTAACACACACACACCATGACACTAACACACACACCATGACACTAACACACACACCATGACACTAACACACACACACCATGACACTAACACACACACACACCATGACACTAACACACACACCATGACACTAACACACACACCATGACACTAACACACACACCATGACACTAACACACACACCATGACACTAACACACACACCATGACACTAACACACACACCATGACACTAACACACACACCATGACACTAACACACACACCATGACACTAACACACACACCATGACACTAACACACACACCATGACACTAACACACACACCATGACACTAACACACACACCATGACACTAACACACACACCATGACACTAACACACACACCATGACACTAACACACACACCATGACACTAACACACACACACCATGACACTAACACACACCATGACACTAACACACACCATGACACTAACACACACACCATGACACTAACACACACACCATGACACTAACACACACACCATGACACTAACACACACACCATGACACTAACACACACACCATGACACTAACACACACACCATGACACTAACACACACACACACACCATGACACTAACACACACACCATGACACTAACACACACACCATGACACTAGACACACACCATGACACTAGCACACACACCTGACACTAACACACACCATGACACTAACACACACACCATGACACTAACACACACACCATGACACTAACACACACACCATGACACTAACACACACACCATGACACTAACACACACACCATGACACTAACACACACACCATGACACTAACACACACACCATGACACTAACACACACACACCATGACACTAACACACACACCATGACACTAACACACACACACCACACACACATGACACTAACACACACACCATGACACTAACACACACACCATGACACTAACACACACACCATGACACTAACACACACACCATGACACTAACACACACACCATGACACTAACACACACACCATGACACTAACACACACACCATGACACTAACACACACACCATGACACTAACACACACACCATGACACTAACACACACACCATGACACTAACACACACACCATGACACTAACACACACACCATGACACTAACACACACCATGACACTAACACACACACACCATGACACTAACACACACACCATGACACTAACACACACACCATGACACTAACACACACACCATGACACTAACACACACACCATGACACTAACACACACACCATGACACTAACACACACACCATGACACTAACACACACACCATGACACTAACACACACACCATGACACTAACACACACACCATGACACTAACACACACACCATGACACTAACACACACACCATGACACTAACACACACACCATGACACTAACACACACACCATGACACTAACACACACACCATGACACTAACACACACACCATGACACTAACACACACACCATGACACTAACACACACACCATGACACTAACACACACACCATGACACTAACACACACACCATGACACTAACACACACACCATGACACTAACACACACACCATGACACTAACACACACACCATGACACTAACACACACACCATGACACTAACACACACACCATGACACTAACACACACACCATGACACTAACACACACCATGACCTACACACACCATGACACTAACACACACACCATGACACTAACACACACACCATGACACTAACACACACACCATGACACTAACACACACACCATGACACTAACACACACACCATGACACTAACACACACACCATGACACTAACACACACACCATGACACTAACACACACACCAAGACACTAACACACACCATGACACTAACACACACACCATGACACTAACACACACACCATGACACTAACACACACACCATGACACTAACACACACACACCATGACACTAACACACACACCATGACACTAACACACACACCATGACACTAACACACACACCATGACACTAACACACACACCATGACACTAACACACACACCATGACACTAACACACACCATGACACTAACACACACACACCATGACACTAACACACACACCATGACACTAACACACACACCATGACACTAACACACACACCATGACACTCAGACACACACACACCATGACACTAACACACACACCATGACACTAACACACACACCATGACACTAACACACACACCATGACACTAACACACACACCATGACACTAACACACACACCATGACACTAACACACACACCATGACACAACAAGACACACACACACCATGACACTAACACACACACCATGACACTAACACACACACCATGACACTAACACACACACCATGACACTAACACACACACCATGACACTAACACACACACCATGACACTAACACACACACACCATGACACTAACACACACACCATGACACTAACACACACACCATGACACTAACACACACACCATGACACTAACACACACACCATGACACTAACACACACACCATGACACTAACACACACACCATGACACTAACACACACACCATGACACTAACACACACACCATGACACTAACACACACACACCATGACACTAACACACACACCATGACACTAACACACACACACCATGACACTAACACACACACCATGACACTAACACACACACCATGACACTAACACACACACCATGACACTAACACACACACCATGACACTAACACACACAATGACACTAACACACACACACACCATGACACTAACACACACACCATGACACTAACACACACACCATGACACTAAGACACACACCATGACACTAACACACACACCATGACACTAACACACACACCATGACACTAACACACACACCATGACACTACACACACACCATGACACTAACACACACACCATGACACTAACACACACACACCATGACACTAACACACACACCATGACACTAACACACACACCATGACACTAACACACACACCATGACACTAACACACACACCATGACACTAACACACACACCATGACACTAACACACACACCATGACACTAACACACACACCATGACACTAACACACACACCATGACACTAACACACACACACCATGACACTAACACACACACCATGACACTAACACACACACCATGACACTAACACACACCATGACACTACACACACACCATGACACTAACACACACACCATGACACTAACACACACACCATGACACTAACACACACACCATGACACTAACACACACACCATGACACTAACACACACACCATGACACTAACACACACACCATGACACTAACACACACACCATGACACTAACACACACACCATGACACTAACACACACACCATGACACTAACACACACACCATGACACTAACACACACACCATGACACTAACACACACACCATGACACTAACACACACACCATGACACTAACACACACACCATGACACTAACACACACACCATGACACTAACACACACACCATGACACTAACACACACACCATGACACTAACACACACACACCATGACACTAACACACACACCATGACACTAACACACACACCATGACACTAACACACACACCATGACACTAACACACACACCATGACACTAACACACACACCATGACACTAACACACACACCATGACACTAACACACACACACCATGACACTAACACACACACACACACACCATGACACTAACACACACACCATGACACTAACACACACACCATGACACTAACACACACACCATGACACTAAGACACACACCATGACACTAACACACACACCATGACACTAACACACACACCATGACACTAACACACACACCATGACACTAACACACACACCATGACACTAACACACACACCATGACACTAACACACACACCATGACACTAACACACACACCATGACACTAAGACACACACCATGACACTAACACACACACCATGACACTAACACACACACCATGACACTAACACACACACCATGACCTAACACACACACCATGACCTAACACACACACCATGACACTAACACACACACCATGACACTAACACACACACCATGACACTAACACACACACCATGACACTAACACACACACCATGACACTAACACACACACCATGACACTAACACACACACCATGACACTAACACACACACCATGACACTAACACACACACCATGACACTAACACACACACCATGACACTAACACACACACCATGACACTAACACACACCATGACACTAACACACACACCATGACACTAACACACACACCATGACACTAACACACACACCATGACCCTGTAACACACACACCATGACACTAACACACACACCATGACACTAACACACACACCATGACACTAACACACACCATGTCACTAACACACACACCATGACACTAACACACACACCATGACACTAACACACACACCATGACACTAACACACACACCATGACACTAACACACACACCATGACACTAACACACACACCATGACACTAACACACACACCATGACACTAACACACACACCATGACACTAACACACACACCATGACACTAACACACACACCATGACACTAACACACACACCATGACACTAACACACACACCATGACACTAACACACACACCATGACACTAACACACACACACCATGACACTAACACACACACCATGACACTAACACACACCATGACACTAACACACACACCATGACACTAACACACACACAATGACACTACACACACCATGACACTAACACACACACCATGACACTAACACACACACCATGACACTAACACACACACCATGACACTAACACACACACACCATGACACTAACACACACACCATGACACTAACACACACACCATGACACTAACACACACACAAAGACACACACACACACACAATGACACTAACACACACACCATGACACTAACACACACACCATGACACTAACACACACACCATGACACTAACACACACACCATGACACTACACACACACACCATGACACTAACACACACACCATGACACTAACACACACACCATGACACTAACACACACACCATGACACTAACACACACACCATGACACTAACACACACACCATGACACTAACACACACACCATGACACTAACACACACACCATGACACTAACACACACACCATGACACTAACACACACACCATGACACTAACACACACACCATGACACTAACACACACACACCATGACACTAACACACACACCATGACACTAACACACACACCATGACACTAACACACACACCATGACACTAACACACACACCATGACACTAAGACACACACCATGACACTAACACACACACCATGACACTAACACACACACCATGACACTAAGACACACACCATGACACTAACACACACACCATGACACTAAGACACACACCATGACACTAACACACACACCATGACACTAAGACACACACCATGACACTAACACACACACCATGACACTAACACACACACCATGACACTAAGACACACACCATGACACTAACACACACACACACCATGACACTAACACACACACCATGACACTAACACACACACCATGACACTAACACACACACCATGACACTAACACACACACCATGACACTAACACACACCATGACACTAACACACACACCATGACACTAACACACACACCATGACACTAACACACACACCATGACACTAACACACACACCATGACACTAAGACACACACCATGACACTAAGACACACACCATGACACTAACACACACACACCATGACACTAAGACACACACACCATGACACTAACACACACACCATGACACTAAGACACACACCATGACACTAACACACACACCATGACACTAACACACACACCATGACACTAACACACACACCATGACACTAACACACACACCATGACACTAACACACACACACCATGACACTAACACACACACCATGACACTAACACACACACCATGACACTAACACACACACCATGACACTAACACACACACCATGACACTAACACACACACACACCATGACACTAACACACACACCATGACACTAAGACACACACCATGACACTAAGACACACACCATGACACTAACACACACACCATGACACTAAGACACACACACCATGACACTAACACACACACCATGACACTAACACACACACCATGACACTAAGACACACACCATGACACTAACACACACACCATGACACTAAGACACACACCATGACACTAAGACACACACCATGACACTAAGACACACACCATGACACTAACACACACACCATGACACTAACACACACACCATGACACTAACACACACACCATGACACTAACACACACACCATGACACTAACACACACACCATGACACTAACACACACACCATGACACTAAGACACACACCATGACACTAACACACACACCATGACACTAACACACACACCATGACACTAACACACACACCATGACACTAACACACACACCATGACACTAACACACACACCATGACACTAACACACACACCATGACACTAACACACACACCATGACACTAACACACACACCATGACACTAAGACACACACCATGACACTAACACACACACCATGACACTAACACACACACCATGACACTAACACACACACCATGACACTAACACACACACACCATGACACTAACACACACACCATGACACTAACACACACACCATGACACTAAGACACACACACACCATGACACTAACACACACACCATGACACTAACACACACACCATGACACTAACACACACACACCATGACACTAACACACACACCATGACACTAACACACACACCATGACACTAACACACACACCATGACACTAACACACACACCATGACACTAACACACACACACCATGACACTAACACACACACACACCATGACACTAACACACACACCATGACACTAACACACACACCATGACACTAACACACACACACCATGACACTAACACACACACCATGACACTAAGACACACCCCATGACACTAACACATACACCATGACACTAACACACACACCATGACACTAACACATACACCATGACACTAACACACACACCATGACACTAACACACACACCATGACACTAAGACACACACACCATGACACTAACACACACACACCATGACACTAACACACACACCATGACACTAACACACACACCATGACACTAACACACACACACCATGACACTAACACACACACCATGACACTAAGACACACACCATGACACTACTGCTGTATTTAAACTCAGCTTCTTCGGGATAATGAACAACTTACAATTCTCGGAACATTATATTAGCATGAGAGAGAGAGAGAGAGAGAGAGAGAGAGAGAGAGAGAGAGAGAGAGAGAGAGAGAGAGAGAGAGAGAGAGAGAGAGAATGTGTATGTTGGTAGCTGTGTATTCCCATGTTGGCAACTCACCAAGGTCGTGGGGCAAGGCAGACAGTCTGGCCCTCCCTCGCGTGCTGGCTGTCTCATGGGTGGGAGGGAGAGTGCGGGAGGTTAGGTGGGTGGGGGTATGTGGGTGGGTAGATTACGTAGGTAGGTGGGGGAATGGAGGGAAAGAGGACTGGAAGATAGGTTTGGGCGGGCAGTACTGGGTATGGGAGGCAGAGAGGGAAAGGAAGTGGAGGTATTGAGATAGGAAAGGGTGAGGGGGGGGGGGGTGATGATTGAGGGAAGGGGGAAGGAGAAGGGGATAGGTTTGAGTGAGAGATGGGAAGGATGGTTGTCGGTGGTGGGAGGTGAAGGGAGTAGAGGGGAGGGTAGGTTATTGGGTGAAGGGGAAGAATGGAGGGGAGGGTGTTAGGCCTTGCATGTGTATGTAGGTGGCCGTGGCTGAGGGGAGGTAATGGGGTGATGTTTATGTCCAGCCTTGAGGGGTGAGGGGAGTTGGTGTGTGTGTGTGTGTGTGTGTGTGTGTGTGTGTGTGTGTGTGTGTGAGAGAGAGAGATCTGTTGCGCCAATAACTCTTGACAACACTAAACACTCCACCATAACCTGGCCACAACAGCTCCTGAAGGTGCTGATCTTCAATAAACTATTCCGGCGTCTTGTAAGTTATGGCACAACGACCGTACAGTCACCCTGCCACGATCTAGTGGGGACGTTTCAGCGTGTGTTGCTCTGTTTACTGATCAAATCGACTCCAGTCTCATTGGGTCCCAGTCGTAACAGGCTCAGTCTAAACCAAACCTAGCCATTAAGATTAGGCCTATTTTGACTGGACCCTAGTCCTAATGTGTACGTTAGATAAATTTGGGGCCCATTAGGACAAGGGGCCCTCTTTACTACCCACGGTTGCTCGTCGTTCATCTTCTCCGTCGGGCGAGGCAGCACTCCTCGCCTGCCGGAGGAACATGGCACCCTTCTTCCTACACTCGTAGTTCCAATTTCTCCAGCTTGTCCCTCATCCTCCGTAAGGGCGTTTAATGGTACTTATGATGAGGGTTGTAGAGGCTAATTGGTCTCCAGGTAACACAGATAATTGGGGCGGTAATAGGGCTTGAATTAGTCATACAGTGTAAGGAAGTCGGCAGAATGGTACTGGTAAGACGTGTTAGGTAAGAAACCGCTCTCTTATGGATCTGTGAGTAAGCATGTGTAATGTATTTAATACTACATGTTCACTGCAACACTAGTACGACATGTTCACTACAATAATAGTACGACGTATACACTACAAGACTGAAGTACTTGTTCACTACAGTTTTAGTACTCCGTTTTGGAGCTATGGCTGGAACAGACAGACAGACAGACAGACAGACAGAGAGACAGACACGGGTATTTATATTAAAGATGAAGTGGATGTTTTGCCGTGAACTACTTGCATGTACTCGTTTAAACGCTGTACCGACATGTCACTTATCAACACAAACAGATGATTTTGCCGTTTAAGTTCTTGTATGAAAATAAGCCTAACCTAACCTAACCTAACCTAACCTAACCCAGTGAAACTTAACTTTCCTAATTTTACCTAGACTATAATATATTTCACTGTCGTTAGGTTTGGTTTGGTTGGTTATAAAGAATGCCATAGTAAGATTCCTTGACTGCATCTGATAGCAAGTTCACGGTAAAATATCCATGTCCATTTCACCAAAGAGCTAAGTATATTTTCGGTGAATAATTCAATAATTCAAATCCGAGGTATTCATTTTGAAGTGTCGGAAAACAATACAATCTGCCTGAAAATATTCTTGTTGGAGCGATATATATATATATATATATATATATATATATATATATATATATATATATATATATATATATATATATATATATATATATATATATATATATTTTATGAAAATCCACAATGAAAACGTGGATAAGATAAATCTTGATAAAATCACACGGGAAAATGGAAACAACGGAGTACCTTAGCTTTCGTCTTTATTCAAGACATCTTCAGAGGCAACTGGATTACATGGACAGAGAGAGGCTTAAATATACAGGGTGACCTAAAAAACATGAGGTCAGGTCAAAATGATGACATCCACTAATCCCCACACCAACACACACGTAGAGGAGCTTAAGAGAAGGGTGGTGACGTGACTAGTCAAGTCAGGTCAGAAAAAAGGAGGCCCACAAAATAACTATCATACATCTAGATCAAAGGTTTTTAAAGCATTTTTAACCTTGGGCCACTGACAAATAAATTTATGTAACATATTATCGGTTTTGAACTGACCATCACTAAGGTTTATTGATTTTAATTCCTTAATCAAACTAGCTTCAACAAGAAGTCTTTCTGTGACACAAGATGATTTGAAAACTTCTAAGCTTTTTTCCCAAGCAATGGGGTGATTATTGTTCCTAACATGAACGAACAAGGCACTGCTTTCAGATGCAGTTCTAATATTATACTTATGTTGTTTGATTCTAAGCTGCAGTGTTTTTCCTGTCTGACCTACATAATTACAATTACATTTGCTACATGGAATACAATAAACACTACCATTTACATTTAAACTTGGGCTATTCCTTATTAACATATTAGTAATGGTTGAGTCATACTTGAAAACAACATTAATATTTAGAAGCTTGAGGGACCGAACTAACGGGACAAATTCATTACGATAGGGCAGAGTCAAAATATTCTTAAGTGTAGGAACTTGTCTGGTTTGAGAGGAATGAAAGGATCTTTTAGCCCTATTAAAACAACGATCAACAAACACAGAAGGGTATCCAAGTTTATGTGCAATAGAACGAAGACATCTTAGGAACAGTTTTTTCTGTTATGTTCCTAAGATGTCTGCGTATTTGTGACTCTGAATTTATTGACGATGAATTGAAACACATTCGTTCTATTGCACATAAACTTGGGTACCCTTCTGTGTTTGTTGATCGTTGTTTTAATAGGGCTAAAAGATCCTTTCATTCCTCTCAAACCAGACAAGTTCCTACACTTAAGAATATTTTGACTCTGCCCTATCGTAATGAATTTGTCCCGTTAGTTCGGTCCCTCAAGCTTCTAATATTAATGTTGTTTTCAAGTATGACTCAACCATTACTAATATGTTAATAAGGAATAGCCCAAGTTTAAATGTAAATGGTAGTGTTTATTGTATTCCATGTAGCAAATGTAATTGTAATTATGTAGGTCAGACAGGAAAAACACTGCAGCTTAGAATCAAACAACATAAGTATAATATTAGAACTGCATCTGAAAGCAGTGCCTTGTTCGTTAATGTTAGGAATAATAATCACCCCATTGCTTGGGAAAAAAGCTTAGAAGTTTTCAAATCATCTTGTGTCACAGAAAGACTTCTTGTTGAAGCTAGTTTGATTAAGGAATTAAAATCAATAAACCTTAGTGATGGTCAGTTCAAAACCGATAATATGTTACATAAATTTATTTGTCAGTGGCCCAAGGTTAAAAATGCTTTAAAAACCTTTGATCTAGATGTATGATAGTTATTTTGTGGGCCCCCTTTTTTCTGACCTGACTTGACTAGTCACGTCACCACCCTTCTCTTAAGCTCCTCTACGTGTGTGTTGGTGTGGGGATTAGTGGATGTCATCATTTTGACCTGACCTCATGTTTTTTAGGTCACCCTGTATATTTAAGCCTCTCTCTGTCCATGTAATCCAGTTGCCTCTGAAGATGTCTTGAATAAAGACGAAAGCTAAGGTACTCCGTTGTTTCCATTTTCCCGTGTGATTTTATCAAGATATATTTATATATATATATCTATATATATATATATAAATATATATATATATATATATATATATATATATATATATATATATATATCTATATATATATCTGTAATTAACCTCAGTATTGATATGAATGATATTTTACCCAGAGAACACAATAAAATTACTATATCCCGTTATAAAGTATTATATAAAGCTATAATAATATTATACGCAATGAAATCTGGCTTTAACAACTACACTTTAGAGTACAATATCAGTTAACAAGGGATCGTATATTATTGATAGTACAATAATGTTACAGTTTACAGGTCACAGATAAAAAACAAAAAAATTAGGTGGTAAGCCAAATTGGCCCCAATCCGAATAAGCCACAATCTAACTTAACCTGACCATTTGGCCTGGTGTCCATGCAGACACAAACCATATTCACACACACACACACACACACACACACTACTACTACTACTACTACTACTTTTATTTGTTTATTTATTTTATTTTTTATTTTTTTTTAAACGTGGCCTCCAGCCTTCCCCAATAGCCACACCTTCACCGCCATTTTATTACCTCAATATTAAACATCTTAATACATAAGTAGCTATCCTATCTGTGTTGAATTAGTTGAGCTGCAGATCTATGCGGCATTCAGTGACTGTAGCCTCATAGTCAATATATGCAGCAGTTGTCGGCATTGGGGCAGAAGCTCTCGTTCCCCTGAGGCAGAGCAAAGCCGACCGAAGGAGAGAGAAAGACAGTCGACATCTCATCCAGGCTGTAACATAACTTCTGGGCTGCTGCTTCTATTCGGAGATCACCTCCGCGAATCTGGCGTAGAAACATCTTGCACTTGGTCCCATCTCACCAGAGGTTGTGAGCACTAGAAGAGTGAAGCTGCCTTGATCAACGTTTTGAATTCTCTCCCCATATGCCCTTCTCTTATCGTTCTCGTTCCTCCTGTGTGCAGCATCGAGAGCTAGGTTACGGTGACATGCGGCCATGGGATCAAAAATCCTGATGTCGAAGAAGGCTCGCTGTCCCCGCGTCCAGAATCTTCGAGCACTGACGTCAACTCGGGCTTCGTTAGATGTGCTTGAAGTCCTATGTTGGAAGATCTCACCGTCCAAAGGAAGGAGGGTCGGTTCTACCATGACATCCCGTCAGATTTCCTTCAACATATTTGCTGTGAGGTCCCTTACTTCGTCATGCCTCATGCATATGAAGCCCCCTTTCTTGCACACCATGGCGTGATCGACGTCATAGGAAGAGCCACACGCGCATTGGGAGGGCAAACCGTCTACTGGCCAACTGTACCTTAGATCAATGGCATCTGTAAATTCTTGTTTATTGAGACTGAAACCATTTGCCCTTATCGGTAACGTAGTTAACCAGTTCGAGGCGCCCACCTCCTGCGCTATAGCAACTCTACTACTACTACTACTTTGATGTCACTCGAAATCGAGTACGACGATCATCCAGCTATAAGACAATGATATGAGTTATTAGGGGATGACACCTTCGGTGGTGAGCTCTGAGGTGACTAGAGAGGCCGATACGGGACTGGCAGTGTCGTCCATAGATGTTGCACGTGTGGAGGGCTACATCTAGTACGGGAGGGGCGGCTTGTCTGCCTCGGTTTGAAGTCGGGCTAACTCGAAAGTATTGACACCTCGTGTGGTGCTCCTCCAAGCGTTATAGTGTGGAGTAATCGTCTCCCATATGAGGGGGTCGATTTGGCACGTTTTCAGTTTTGTCTTCAGACTATCCTTATACCTTTTCAGGTGCCCGTCTGCGTTACGTTTATTATTTGTTTGGTAACTGTAAAGTAGCTGCTTTGGCAGTCTAGTGTCGCCCATGCGAGTAACATGGCCAGTCTAACGTAGATGTTTATGAATAATGGTAGCCTTCTTCTTTCTACAGTTGGTGTCAGCAAGAATACTGGCATTTGTTCTCTTGTCTTCCCAGCGAACTCGGAGGATGAAACGTAGACTACGTTGGTTATGTTTTCAAGTGCCTTGAGGTGCCTACTGTGTGTGACCCATGTCTCGCTGCCATATAGCAAGGTGGGGAGAATCACTGCTCGATATACGTGTAACTTTGCGGATAATTTCAGCTCCCTATGCAGCTGAAGACACGGGTACGAAGTCTGCCAAGGTGCTAAAGATGCACATCTGATCCTATGTTGAATCTCTTCCTCGATGTCTGCGGTGGTGGGCAGGTGGGAGCCAAGATACTGAAAGCAGGCAACATTAGAGAGGGTAGTACCGTTAAGCTGAATGGGTGGTGGAAGTGTGGCTGAACCAGGGGCAGGCTGAAAGAGAATATTTAGTCTTACTTACATATACCTTAAGGCCGAAGTGTGCATAAGCATCTGCGTAGGTATTCAGGATTTCCCGTAGGTCGCGTCTCGTTCAGTGTGAGCAACAAGGGTGAGGTCGTCTGTATATTGAAGTTCAGTAATGGAAGCTGCGGACACCTTTGTTCCTGCCTGGAGTCGTCTTATGTTGAAAAGACTCTTCATCCGGTACTGGATGTCCACCCCGCCTGTTAAATTGACACTGGCACAAGTAGGGAAGGCTGCCAAGAAAATGGAAAATAGAGTTGGTGCCAGTACACATCCTTGTTTTATCCCCATTGAATGGGGGAGAACGCAGACTGGGTGCCAATGTGTAGGACACTGTCATTCATGCCACTGTGGAGTTGCCTCACAATGGCAATAAAATTTGGTGGACAGTCAAAAAGGCTGGGGGTCCGCCAGAGGTATTCCTTGTTGACCGAGTCGAAGGCCTTGGTTAGGTCGATGAAGGCCATGTACAGGTCACGACGCTTTTATCTGCACCTTTTTTGTATCTGGCTGGCAGCAAAAATCATGTCAGTTGTGCCACGTGATGGTCTAAAGCCACATTGAGATTCTGGGAGGAAGTTTTCCGCCTCAGGAAGAAGTCTTTTAAGGAGGTCTCTGGCGATAATCTTGCCAGCTACGGACAGCAGCGAGATCCCGCGGTAGTTGCCACAGTCTGACCGGTCTCCCTTGTTCTTGTAAATATTGATTATGGAGTCGTCTTTAATAGCTTAGGGGAGTTCCTACTTTTCCCATATATTCTCCTGGAGAGAGGTCCTGCTGCCTTATACACCTCGGCTGGGATTCCATCAAACACCTGAGGCTTTGTTATTTTTCATCTGTTTGATGGCAGTAGCTACCTCATCCAGGGATGGAGGATAGCTGAGATGGGTCAGCTCTGGATGCTGAGGGAGCTGCTGGGTAGTCAGGACATCAACATCGATGTTTCGATTGAGCAGCGAATGGTAGTGCTGTTTCCAGCGCTGAATGATGCCTTCTTCGCCTTTAATTAGGGAGTTACCATCGGATGAGCGGAGAGGGGTTGCGTCATGAGTGATTGGCCCATAAAATGTTTTTGTTGAATTGATCTGCAAGTTTTTGCATTTCACATGCTTTATTTTTAAAAACAGTCGTTCTTTATTTTGCGAATGTCCAGGTATCATCTTTGTTTTGAGACTGAGGGTTATTCAGCCAGTCAGTTAAAGCAGCACGTTTATCATTGACGAATATATTGATTTTCGGGTCATTTTCATCAAACCAGTCCTGGTGTATTCTTTCGATCTGGCCGAGGGTCTCTGCAGGTTTTTGTTTTGACAGTTTCGAGAATATCCCATTCGGCACCGGGATTTGGGTTGTTTATTGCCGGATTGTTTATCAGCCCATGTTGGAGCTGCTCTCTGAAAGCATGTGCTACCGCTGGATCCCCCAGACGCTTTGTGTTAAAACCTCTTCTGGTGGCTTGTTGTTTTCGCCGCTTTGGGGCGACGTAAAGTGAGAGCCTGGCTTTGACGAGCCGATGATCCGTGTAGGAATGATCTGAGCCACGCATGCTGGGTTGATGAGGACATCTCGGCGATCTCCTTCTCTAACAATAATGTAGCCAAAGAGATGCCAGTGTTTGGATCGTGGGTGTTGCCACGAACCCTTGAACTTGTCGGCCTGCCTAAACTAGGTATTGGTGATAGTGAGGTTGTGTGTAGAAAGTGTGCTGCACACACACACACACGTACAACATAAGAGTCGTCAGTAGGGCCTTATCCTTCTCTCTTACAATATATACGCGAATGCGTTTGGAATGAAATTTGCTAAGTGAGTCATATTTCCCCCAATTTACAGCGTTGCTATGAAGGTTTACGTCCCAATTACACATGAAATTGGCCATCAGCACCCGCGGGCCGAGCCATGATAAAATTTCAGATGAATTATGTGATTCCCAGCGCTCTCTACCATCCCCTTGTGACGACAAGGGAATTATATGTACTATTTTTATATATACTGTACGTATATTTATACATTTTTCATGATATTTTTAAACGTATATAATTATTCTATAATTAATTTTGTGTGACGTTAGTATGAGAATTTTGAGGTGTTGTTTACACAGCTGGATTAATTTGTATATGTATTTTTATCATGTTGTAGGTTCATGTTTCGTTCGATTATATATATATATATATATATATATATATATATATATATATATATATATATATATATATATATACATATATATATATATATATATATATATATATATATATATATATATATATATATATATATATATATATATATATTACTCTGTGAAAGGTATAGTAATCCCGACTTCTATCAATGAACAGCTATGCGTGAATTTCGAATTGAAAACGTAAATGATATTAATATATTTTTCATCCGTTGTTTATATAAAATGCTCATATTAACCATTAAGTATGTAGCACTCAAAATTCATATAACTTACAAATATATTGTTACATATTTGCGTGTTCTTAGTATATAACATCTATATAACTTATAGACCAATTACATAAGGGTACATAAAAATGTCTACGTACTGACAACTTCTCACAACATAACCCGTACTTGATCTATGTACCACTTATGCTGGAAAACGTTCATCTATTAACGACGATAAATTATTTGGATATCTTGGAGGTGTTATCATGGAGGGAACACTACAGCAGAACACAGTAGAAATAGCAGTGAGGGAGGAGAGAGTGTGTGTGTGTGTGTGTGTGTGTGTGTGTGCGTGTGCGTGTGCGTGTGTGTGTGTGTGGTAAAGGTTACGGCCACTCTGCGCTTTAGTAGGAATGGTATGTGAGAGATTTTATGCAGAAGAGACGAATTTCAGAATTAGAATTATCTTGTTATTAATCTAGAAAATACAAACATACATAATACAGGAATACAACGCAAATAAATGCAAAGTATAGATATATAAAATCTAAAAATGCAGAAATAAAAGACATCCAAAATACACTATGAAATGGAAAAGCATATAAAGTACAGCACATTGCTAAATAAAAAATACATAAATACAAAATACCCCCAAAATTTAAAATATAGAAATATAAATTAGAATAATGAGGATGAAACTCAGTAATCATCCCACCTAATTAATTAATTTTAAAATTCTATTGTTGGCTCACAATAGTCCCTAAAAGTTTCATTGAAGTATGTCTCGCGTCCATAGAGAGAGAGAGAGAGAGAGAGAGAGAGAGAGAGAGAGAGAGAGAGAGAGAGAATAAACTGATACTCTTATCGTCTTGCGTTTGTTCTCTTTACCCCTTTCTTTCTTGTTCTCTTTCACTGTGTAAATATCTCTGTTTCTTGGGCTCATTCACTCTCTCTCTTTTTCTCACACAATCTAGGACTCAGTAGAGGAGAAATATCACCCCAGCTTTGAAAATGTTGTGTCTCCAGGTGACCTAGCTGGCAGCCTTTTCCACCACACCTGAGGTTACCTGTGATGAACCTCAGCCTCCGAGTGTTGGTTGAGATTAATCTTCATCTGTCGAAGACACATTGTATAATAATAATAATAATAATAATAATAATAATAATAATAATAATAAACGGTTTGTTAATAGAGTTGCAGCCGGTGGCTGAAAATATACAAACTTACATGTGATTTAGAGATAATAATATCCGTTCAATACATTTACAGGGCTGTAGAGTACATAAATCGGGAGCTATTTATTATTTTAACAATAGATGGGTTGGTGCTATTCTTATGTCTATCAATGCAGGCTCTTATGGGCTGAATTTTGTTGTAGTGGCGGACTGCGCGAGGTGGGCGGAGTACTGCAGGAGGTTGTAGGTGACGATGACGAGGGTGGTGCAGTAGTCCACTACCAAACCTTGCTAGTGCGTGGTGGTGGAGGTCACTGAGGGATGGCATTTCAAGGGTTGAGAGAGCGTTGTTGTGGCCGGAGTAGTCTGCGCCGAGCATGATTCTGCAGGCCCTTTTCTGTACCTTCTCCAGCTGACGTTGTTGGGTAGAGTTGAGAGAAGACGACCAGGCTGGTGACGCATACGTTAATTTGGGGAGAATAAAGGCGTTGGAGATAGTCCTCAGCTCTGGCGTGGGTGCCCCAAGTGACCAGAGTCGTTGTAGCATGTAGAGTCGGTACGAGGCTGCCTTGACTGTGTTGTTTACAGGGGCCTTCCAGTCCAGTTTGTGGTCTATGGTAACACCCAGGAGTTTGGCAGACTGCACTGGCTGGAGAGGATGGGCACCCACTGTGACTGCTGGAGCTTGCACTGGAGTGGTTGTAGTATTGATGTGCATGACTACGGTTTTGGTGTGGTTGATGGTGACCTTGTTCTCCGTAGTCCATGCCTGTAGCCTGTCCAGCTTGCCTTGTAGCGATGAGCAGTCCGGTGAGGTGTTGTCCACTGTAACCCCCACAGTGCAGTCATCCACGTACTTCCACCTGTGAGGAGTGTCCGATAGAGCGTCGTTAATCAGGATTAGGAAGCACAGTGGTCCCATCCTGGTCCCCTGGGGAACACCGCAGGTGAGGTGTTGGAATGTGGAGACAGAACCCTGGTATCTCACTGCCTGACGACGCTCACTCAGGAAATCGGTGGCCCATGAGACCAAGTTGGTGGACAGCCTTAGTGCAATGGCCTTGTTGATAACAATGCAGTGATCAACAAGGTCAAAAGCCTTCCTGAAGTCAACAAGGGCAACGGCCAGTGATGTCTTACGTTTCTGCAGGTTTTTGTGCATAAAATCCAGGAAACTAACTAAGCAATGTGATGTAGAGGAGGTCCTCATATTGCCAAATTGCTGTGTATCAATTGACTGATAAATACTAGCAAATGTCTATTCAAAAACAAAGTCTTCACAGAGTAGACAGAGGGGACTGTGGGGTGGGGACCTTGGGGATAAGGGTGACATATGCGGTTTTCCATTCATTAGGACATTTGCTTTGTCTGAGGGATGCATTAATAATGGAACAGAGGGGGGTAGCAAGTTCGATTGCAAACTCCTTGTAAATTTTGATTGGAAGGTCAATTGGGGTTGTACAGCGTTTGGATTTAAATTTCAGAAGTTTTTGGCAATTTCAAATGGTTGAACAATGGGAGGGGGGTAGGGGGAAGGTAAGTAGGCCGGGAGGAGAGTGAGGTCAAGACTGGGGAGGGTATGACATATTTTAGCAAAGTAGTTATTAATTGTCTCAGTTGCCTCCTCACTAGGTAAATGAAAGATAAAGGGAAATGTGGGAGACTGACGGTTAAGACCACAGAGATCTTTTACCTTTTGTGTGTGTGTGTGTGTGTAATAATAAATAATAATAATAATAATTTATGGTTTATTGAAAAATTTGGCAGCCCGAAAGCTGAAAATATACATTAGACAAAAATGACTTATTACATACAAAGACATGGAGTGGGTGGGTCGTTTAACAAAAGCTTTCATTACTGAAAGAAGAAGGAACAGTGATTGAACATACAAATTATTATAGTTTACAGTTGATGGCCCGGGCGTGGGCTAGTCATGGGGACACCAGGTGGTGAGGTGTTCACGTGGTGTGGTAACTCGTCCTCGGGTGTTGTTATGAAGGACCTCACGTGGTCATGGAGACAGCGGATGGTGTGGTGTTCACGTGGTGTAGCAACTCATCCTCGGGTGTTGATGTAATAACATAAGAATATAAGAATGGAGGAAACTGCAGCGGGCCAATTGGCCCATACTGGGCAGTCCCGTTTACACCCAACCCCTATTGCTCATATAAGCATCCAACCTATGTTTGAAGCTATCCAGCGTATTCGAGTTAATGATGATATTTGGTAATTTGTTCCATTCATCCACTACTGTTTCCAAACCAGTGTTTACCTATTTGGCGCCTAAATCTAAATTTGTCTAATTTAAAACCATTGTTACGAGTTCGCTCCTGGTTGGATAGTTTGAGTATCTTTGCAATGTCCCCTTTGTTTAGCCCTGACTTCTATTTATACACCCCTATCAAGTCGCCCCTCGCTCTAATGCCCGGGATTAGTCTTGTCATTCTCCTCTGAATTCTTTCCAAGGATTCTATATCCATTCTGTAATACGGTGACCAGAACTGAACTGCGTAATCCAGGTGAGGTCTCACAAGCGCAAGATATAATCGTAAGATGACCTTGCTAGTCTTGTAATTAACACTCCTTTGTATGAACCCAAGTACTTTATTAGCCTTGTTACGAGCAAAAACAAATTGTTTACTTGGCTTAAGGTTCCTACTTTATCATTACTCCTAAATCTCTCTCGCAGTCGGATTTCTCTATGGCATCGTTGTTCATCTGGTATCTGGTTTCCCTGTTTACATCTCCTATACTGAGTACTTTACATTTGTCCACGTTGAATTTCATCTGCCATTTTTCAGATTATTCGAAATATTTATTTATGAAGAACTTCACGTTGTCATAGAGACACCGGGTGGTGTGATGTTCACGTAGTATAGTGACCCGTCCTCGGGTGTTGATATGAAGGACCTCACGGTGATTTTGTGTTTTCCCGTAGTCAGGTGCATCACTGGTACTGTCTAGTGCTGAATTCACTGGCTTAAGCACTTTTCATCACTGTTCAACACTGATCCCACTTCTTTCCGAAATGAAATTGTCACTTTGATTTTGTAGATATCCCGGTGGTGAGGAAGGGTCGGGGAGAGGGACTTGGGGAATGGGCCGACATTGGCCAAGGGGGGCAGCTGCGTAGCGGGAGCAGCGCCTGAATAGGTCTTGACCCTACGGTGGTCAAGGATGTATTGTGTGTGTGTGTGTGTGTGTGTGTGTGTGTGTGTGTGTGTGTGTGTGTGTGTGTGTGTGTGTTCAGGCTAATGCTCACACTCTCCGCTTGTGTCAGCCTTAGTGATGACCATTCACTCTTTAAACAGAGAAAATTACATTGCATTTGCAGATCTGACACGAAGGAAAAAATATGCACGAGCGATTTGCATTAATAACAAACTTATTTTAAAGACTTTTGCAGCCAAACTCTCGCATCAGCGAGTATTAAAAACACCCAATTTGTTATTACCTTTTTTTATCACCTGCAGGCGTATAAAATCCTTCAGGTATATTACGGGGATTTTGTCAATATAATGTGTCATAACCAGAGCCAACCTGGAGCAAAAATACAATTACATAGAAGAATTATTCCCCAGTATACTTTATTTGCACGTAGAGTAATAAGTAAAGGCTTTGACCATCAACACCGCCATGTTTCCAGGAGGAGTGATTCTTAAAAAAGCAATTTGAGTCGTCCTTTTGAGCTGCTTCTTGGTAGAGAGAAATACAGGAAGAAAGGGAGCAAGCACATCTACCAGCCCCGACCCCACACAGCGCCTGGTCTCTCTCTCACCTCCACAACACATTATCGTTCCTCGTGTCATACTCAGGCGGTGAGGAGGATTTTCGCCAGTGATGCATAGTTCTGTTTCTTACTCTGTGGTACGAGTCAGCATTCGTCAGGGTCCAGAATTAGGCAACTATTCTGAAGTGATGGGGAGAATTGCTGGTAATACTCTTGTGTGTTATGTGATGGATAGGATGTAATGAAGATAGATTGTATGAGTGTACCTTTCTTGTGTGTGTGTGTGTGTGTGTGTGTGTGTGTGTGTATGTGTGTGTGTAATGTATGTATGTATGTATGGTATGTATGTATGTATGTATGCATGTATGTATGGCGACCTGTGGTGTAATGGTCAGCAAGCTCACCTCGCAAGCGAGTGGACTAGGGGTCGATCTCCGGGCAGGGTGAAGCTATAGGCAAGTTTCTTGACGCCATTTGCCTCTGTCGACCCAGCAGTAATTGGGAACCTGGAGGTTAATCGATTTGCGGATCGTTTTCCAAGGTAATGGTTAGCCAGTGCAGTTGGCAAGTTGTCCGGTCTTCTTGGACAATTCCTTGACACTGGGTCATGCAGCTCGTTAACTCAGGTGTGGTTGTTGTGTTGGCGACAGCTTCTACACCTTACACAAATTAACGCCTTGGTGGCCCTTGGGCCGGCCATCATCGTTAAACGAGGGGCAACCATTATGTGTGTACGTGTGTATGTGTGTGTGTGTTTATTTATGTATGTATGTGTAACTGGTCAATACATATATATATATATATATATATATATATATATATATATATATATATATATATATATATATATATATATTTAACACGAGTTAACTGGTCAGTACGGTTGTAACTGTTTCATTTATCACTATCATTACACGTATTGGCTGATGCTTAACCAGTCGTATTATAGATTGACGTCCGAGTTTGTATTTATGAACAAATAACATTTCAGATTTACAATAAAATATCCATAAGTCCATGATACAGGCCACTGCGTTCTACCCCCGGCCCCCCCCGCCCCCAGGTGCCCCCGAGCCAAGTGTGATGGGGTGAGCGGCTTGTGGAAATTCTCATAATCTACGGGAAATGCAACCCAGATTTCACTTACCTTCCCCCCCCCCTAACCAAGGCGATCTACTGTATACTAACTTACAATTTATTTTACTTCATCTAAGCATTACTGTACACGGGAATACTTTATCAGCGTGGACAGGATGTGGTGAAGAATTTGGTGTCACTTGTCATCAAGGCTGTCATTGTGTCACCTCGTACATGTTATGTACTGTAGGATGAAGGAATGTTTGTTGATTATGTGTCAGGTGATCGAGTATAGTATGTGTATTGTTAATGGATATATCGTATGCATATTCTTTCTCTCTTTCTCTCTCTCTCTCTCTCTCTCTCTCTCTCTCACACACACACACACACACACACACTCCCATAACTTCTTTCTTATAATATTCTTTTAATCAACCAGAAATATGAACCAGATTACAGCGCCTTGCTGCCATCACGTAAACAGGTGTGCGTAGGTCACCAGGTGGCTCCACTGCTGTCACCTCATCAACCGTGACAAAATACTTCTAATAGGGTGTTACGGCCGTATCTTCCTTCTCTTCTATTCTTCTTCCTCCTCTTCTTCCTTCCTGTTGTAGTTGATCCTTCAGTATCTTCCCATTCCTTTCATTTCTCCTACCTCCCCACTTCCTTCTCACTCCCCCTTTCCTTCCCTCATCCTCCTTCTCCTTCCTACTCTTTTCCTCCATAACTCCTCCCCTTTCCTTCATTCTTTTTCTATCTCGTTGTTTCCACTAACCTCCCTATCCAATCTTCCTCCTCCTCATGGTTCTTCTTCTCCTCCTCCTCCTCCTCCTCCTCCTCCTCCTCCTCCTCCTCCTCCTCCTCCTCCTCCTCCTCCTCCTGCTACCAGCTGCTCGTTACAGTGTAGCTCAGGGCAGTATAGTGATATAATTTTCCGGCAATATTATTTCGGCAGCGTCACATTACTAGAGGCTGGGATAGCAATATTACTATTAGCTTGGTTGGGATATTACTACAGGCTGACTTGGGGTATTTGTGATATGTGAAGGATATCGTAAACATTATAAGTTATCTTGGCCATGGTAGGTTATCTTGGACATGGTAAGTTGTTTTGGATATGTCTTGGACGTGGTAAGTTATCTTGGATATGGTAAGTTGTCTTGGACATGTTAAGTAATCTTGGATATGGTAAGTTATCTTAGATATGTCTTGAACATGTTAAATTATATTGGATATGGTAAGTTATCTTAGACATGGTAAGTTATCTTGGATATGTCTTGAACATGGTAAGTTATACTGGATATGGTAAGTTATCTGAGACATGGTAAGTTATCTTGGATATGGTAAATTATCTTGGACATGTGAAAATATCGTGGACAGAATAATATATCGTGACAAGAAAGAAAATTTTGGATATGAGGAAAATGTTGGACATGGTTCGGTTATATTGGAGGGAGCTGATAGGGATTTGGATTCGGTTCTGATGGTTAGCGTGGATTGGGTATAGGAGGAGGAGGGTACATCGCTTGACCAATCACTGACCGTATCCATTAGCCGATATAATACAAATACCATTACTAATCTCCCAATCAGAGTATGAATTACAAGCAATACCCACTCTCTCTCTCTCTCTCTCTCTCTCTCTCTCTCTCTCTCTCTCTCTCTCTCTCTCTCTCTCTCTCTCTCTCTCACACACACACACACACACACACACACACACACACACATTCGTAGTATGAATATAGAGGAACACACAGGATTACATATAGACAGAGGCAGATGCGGCAGTGGCCAAGTGGTCAGACACACACACTGTTTGTACACTGTCTCTGTGAGGGAAGGATATTAGTTCGAACAAGGCCTGGGATGTGTATCTCGTGTGTGTGTGTGTGTGTGTGTGTGTGTGTGTGTGTGTGTGTGTGTGTGTGTTTTGGTAGAGATGCTTATATGTTCATCACTCTGGAACTTCCTGTAAAAATGTCTCAAGTAGCTTCACTAAAGATGTTTATCTTACGTTATGGGACTCAGTAAGATATTAAATAAAGCTGGCAAAGATGGTGTATGTAAATGTGTTGATGATAATTATACGTAACAGCCATAAAGAAGAATAACACTCTGGGGAATAGTAAATTTGAGAAGAGAAAATAGTTGTGTTTTTAGCCTTAAAATTAAAATAACTTATGTTATGACATTCACGGTGGAGAGAAAATGAATAAGAATTGTAACAGACATAAAGAGACGAAAGTGGTCGCAAATTTTCAGATAAATGAAATAAAATAACATGACAATGATAAACAATAAGTTAAAAAGGGTGAAAAAATCCCCAGAGAAATAAAAAATTATAAATAAAAACAAAGAAAATTCTCATAAAATGAAAACTTACTCCCCGTAGATGGTTATAATAAAAAATAACGTGAATTACGATATTTTCTTCTTTAATCTCAAATAAGCTTCTGAGAGAGTTCTATAAGGGGGCGGGAAGGGAGTCTGAAGGTGAGGGGTAAGGCGGAAGGGAGGAGGAGGTGGGAGGGGGTAAAGTCGGGAGAGGAGAAAAGGTAGGAGGGAGGAAGATGGGGAGGGGGGGGGAGAAGGTGTGATGAGACGAGATAAGGGAGGGAGGGAGGGAAGGCGTGGGAGTCTTTAAGTTACATTCTTCACCACTCTTTCCTCCCAGCCTTAAATAAAGACACATTCGCCAATTTGATACGGAAAGAACCATTTTACGTGTGGGGGAAATGAGACGTCCAAGGTCTGACGGAACGCGGCGGGGGACAACGAATTTAACCGGAATAGAATATCGAACTTTTGGACGCCGATGGGAGGTAAATGGAACAGGACGACTGGGAGAGTTGGGTGAGAGTGGGTAGTGGAATGGGTGTGGGTGATGGTGGGAAGGGGGTTGTGGTGTGGGAACGGGTGATGGTAGGATGTGGAGGGGTTGTGGTGTAGGAGAGGGTGTGGGTGATTGTGAGAATGGGGTAATGGGGTGATGGAGAGAGGGGTTTGTTGGGTGGTATGGGAAGGGGGGAAGTGGTGTGGGAAGCGGGTTATGGGATGGAAGATGGAAGAGGTGCTGAGGACACGAGTCTGAAGGGATTCGTTGAAGAGTTGAAGAGTTTTGAATGAAAAAGGGCTGAGAGAGAGAGAGAGAGAGAGAGAGAGAGAGAGAGAGAGAGAGAGAGAGAGAGAGAGGTGCTGGAGTTTGAGAAGTGGCTTGTTAGGGATAATAGGAAGTAGCTGTAGAAGTAGACGACGGAGTGACTGATGGTTCACTGGTGGAGGAGGAGGAGGTGTGAGCGTCTCATCTCGGCAGAACTAGGGAGACGTAAGTGTGTTTCCTTTACACTTTGATATAAAAGTATTCAGATATATTCACAGGGTCACAAAGATGCATATTCATTTGAAGTAATACAGATTCGTGGATGTATACATGTATGGAAAAGTAAAGGAGAATAACTAGTGATGGAAAGAGATAGGGATGAGGTAATGGGGGGGGGAGACAAAAGAGGAGAAAGAGATAAAACAGGAGAAAGAGATAAAACAGGAGAAAGAGATAAAACGAGATGAAGGAGGAAGAGGAGAGGAAGGCGAGAAGATAACGTTCCTATATCTTTATTAAACATTGATTATGTATAAAAAAAAATACCGTGATAAAGGAATGAAGATAAACCACGTCGACAGGTCACGGTGAAAACTATTCAACTGCAACAAGATTTTTTCTCCCTTCGTATCAACATCAAGATTATAAGCGACCACCCTTGAAGAGATGAGATCTTACATTCACCTTTGACGTGACCGTGTTTACCTCCCGTGGGTGGCAGAGAGACGGCGTACTTGCCAGCTACGTCTCCCTTACGTGTCATCGCTTCTTTTTCTTCTTCAGGAGAGACAAGGGAGGGAGGGGGGAATTGAGAGATACTGGCAGAAAGGTAGAGGGAAGGGGGTGGGGGGGGGATGCGAGAGTGGATAGAGGGGTTTGGAGTACATAAAGGTAATTGGAGGCTTTGGAGAACACGAAGGCGGAGGAGGGTTTTTTTTTTGAGAACTCTAGGGGATGGTTGGGAGGTTTGAGGGGAAGGTCAATTCGAGACTGAGTTTTGCAGTCACATTTCCTTTCCTCCAAAACTGACGTGTGAATTCCCGAGGCACCGTACACACACACACACACACACATTGTATATATAGATACATCAAATCATCATAAAGGAGTTATAGTCACTACTTTACCTCAGCCTCTGCGACACACTGGTGAGTTATAGCCTATCACAGCCCCCTGTCGCCACCCAGACAGTAGCAGCAGCTGGTTGTTTACTGATGGTAGCTGTGCCTGTCTCTCTG
Organism: Homarus gammarus; assembly: GCA_958450375.1. Lineage (NCBI taxonomy): Eukaryota > Metazoa > Arthropoda > Malacostraca > Decapoda > Nephropidae > Homarus > Homarus gammarus. The sequence goes on from CAUDMG010001162.1 coordinate 61,022, forward strand.
TCTATCCTGTCGACGTAAAGAAGACAACCACAGGTGGCTTAACATTACCCTATTTCAATCTCAGGTACACAGCCGGTCGGAAGAGGATGTAGCATCTGGTGGAGTAAAGTCTTTCGTTCACTTCCCTTCTGGGTCCTCCTCTCCCCCCCCCCCCTTCTCCACCCCCTCCTTGTCCTACCTCTTTCTTTCCCGCCTGCTCCCACACCCCCTCCCTCTTTACCCATTTCCTTCTCATCCCATCTCCTCCCTCCATCACCCCCTTTCCACAACCCTCATCTTTTATCTGTCTCTTCACACTCCTTCCCCCTCTCCCCTCCCCTCCCCACCACCACTCACCTGTCTCTAACTTCCTCAGATTGTGCGTAACTTACATAAACTGTCGCTAACTTCCTTATGGACCTGCCAACTTAGCTAATCAGGTTTACGAATCATATAGACTTAAAAAACGTTACAGCAACTTCTTTTTGCTCTCAGAAATCGATACGCGGATGTCACAGGAAACAAGAAAAAAAAAATGCTTTAAAATTATTCAAAGTAGATGTAAAGGATACTGTTTAGATGTTTTATTCAGGTTACTTCAATGTTTATAATCTTCCTTCGACCTCCTTGACGTAAAATATAGGTTAATGCCTTTGAAATAAATATGTGGGGTAATGCCTTTGAAGTAATATAGGTTACTCTGAAGGCTACGGCTGGCTTAACTATGAGGATTTGAGATAATAAATTCAATATGAGTTTTCAGAATTTTTTTTTTTTATTTTGACATTTAAATTGTTGATATTTTATGCTCACTCTTACTGTTCATGTATGTATGTATATATATATATATATATATATATATATATATATATATATATATATATATATATATATATATATATAATATATATATATATATATGTGTATGTGTGTGTGTGTGTGTGTGTGTGTGTGTGTGTGTGTCCCACGCCACATTAAGAGGGTCGAGACTCAGTATGGAGTAGATGTTTTGTGTGGGCGTCCAATCCTCCGTCAGTTCGCCTCACAATGAACTTTACAAGAAAAATAAGATGAAATGGATCGTCTTTGTTTCTCTCTGAGAGGGTAATTAAAGGAAAGGGTGGGCGCAGGCACGATAGGACGGTTTGGTAGACGGTGAGAAGAGAGTGGGCGGAAGGGGAGGAGAGAGGGAAAGGGTATGGGAGGCGGGTGTGAGGAGAGTGAGACGAAAATGGGCGGAGGGTGGGAGGAGCATGGTGATTGGGGGGGTTGGGGGAGGAAAGTGAGAGAAAGGGGAGAGCAGGTGAGAAGGAAGGTTAAGGAGAGAGAGAGAGAGAGAGAGAGAGAGAGAGAGAGAGAGAGAGAGAGAGAGAGAGAGAGATGATTGGACTTAAGGTAGGAAGGGTGGACGAGGAGAGAGGGTGAAAAGTGTGGTGAAGTTGTGAGTGAGGGAGGGTGAGAAGGTGGAGGGAAGGAGTGAGAGGTAAAGTGGGGGAAGGTGGGAGAATGGGAGGTAGGGAGAGTGGAGGAGAGATTTGAAGGGAGAATGAATGAGTGATTGAGTGGGGGAGAGAGTGAGGGAGAGAGGGGGAGGGAGAATTGTGCCATCACCACCACACTCCTGCCATCACCACCACACTTCTGCCATCACCACCACACTCCTGCCATCATCACCACACTCCTGCCATCATCACCACACTCCTGCCATCACCACCACACTCCTGTCATCACCACCACACTCCTGCCATCATCACCACACTCCTGCCATCACCACCTCACTTCTGCCATCACCACCACACTTCTCCCATCACCACCACACTTCTGCCGTCACCACCACACTTCTGCCATCACCACCACACTTCTGCTATCACCACCACACTTCTACCATCACCATCACACTCCTGTCATCACCACACTCCTGCCATCACCACCACACTTCTTCCATCACCACCACACTCCTCTCATAACCACACTCCTGCCATCACCACCACACTTCTGCCATCACCACCACACTTCTGCCATCACCACCACACTCCTGCTATCACCACCACAGTCCTGCCATCACCACCACACTCCTGCCATCACCACCACTTCCTGCTATCACCGCCACACTCCTGCCATCACCACCACCACACTCTTGACATTACCATACTACTGCCATCACCACACTCCTGCCATCTCCACACTGCTGACATCACCACAACACTCTTGCCATCACCACCACACCCCTGCCATCACCACACTTCTGCCATCTCCACACTCCTGCCATCACCACACTCCTGCCATCACCACACTCCTGGCATCACCACACTCCTGCCATCACCAATCACCACCACACTCCTTCCATCACCACCACACTTCTGCCATCACCATTCTCCTGCCACTACCAGCACGCTCTTGCCATCACCACCACACTCCTGGCATCACCACACTCCTGCCATCACCAATCACCACCACATCCTTCCATCATCACCACACTCCTGCCATCACCACCACACTCTTTACATTACCACCACGCTCCTACCATCACCGCCACACTCCTGGCATCACCACACTCCTGCCATCACCAATCACCACCACGCTCCTACCATCACCACCACACTCCTGTCACCACCACACTCCTGTCATCACCATACTCCTGCCATTACCAGCACACTCTTGCCATCACCACCACACTCTACATATCACCGGCACACTCTTATTATTACCACACGCCTGCCATCACCACTCTCTTTACATTACCACACGCCTGCCATCACTACACTCCTTACATCACCACTCTCTTTACATTACCACACTTCTGCCATCACCACGCGACAGTAAAGGGGGGGGGGTGTGGGGGAGCCGCTGCAGGCTAGATGGTGGCGCCGTGAACTAGGGCCGGGGCTCACACACGTCACCTGCTGGATACCAACTTTGCCCACGCTCAAGGTCTTGTTTGTTTATGTCTCTGACTTTCACTATTTTGGCGTCACACTCACATTTTTTTTAGTTGTTTTTTTCTCCGGTCTTATTTTTTTCTCTCTTTCGGAATTGGATCACATACATTTCCGTCAAACATGGCTTTCTTTTTTATGTTTAGATCTTTTTTGTTTTGTTTTCCGTCCAATTTTCACTATCTTTCGTTTGTCCGTCTGAATTATTTCCTTTATCTTATCATCAGGTCTGTCTTTATCTTTTAATTGTCTATTTTTTCCTTTCCATCTCATCTCGTAGGCATTGCTATATTTAGGACTAAGGCAGTTCATCTGTGAATGGAAAAAGAATATAAATTACTTCACGTAATCTTGAATGAGTGTTCCTGCAGCATCGTTTGCAATATCCCGTCGTCTTCAAAAAATTTCCCTGGCGTGTAAGAAGGTGTTTTTACCCCTCAGCCTTGGTTGTTTTTGTCCGTCCCTTTGAGAATCTGGTTTAAAAGTCACGGTGTTGAGGGAAACCAGACGCTAATATCTGGTTAGTACCGTAAAAACTATGGTCGAGTGGCGGCCATTACTCATACACCCGTCCAGTGGCGTCCAGAAGGGAAAGGAGGGAGGGGGGATAAGTAAAGGGGAGGGGGGAGTAAGTGAGGGAGCGGAGGGAGAAGTGGAGGGAGTAGAATGGGAAGCAGGGGGACAGGGAGAGGGTGGAAGGGGTAGAGGGAGTGGAGGGTGAAGATTGGGAAACAGGGGGACAGGGAGAGAGTGGAAGGGATAGAGGGAGTAAAGGGAAGGAGAGAAGGACAGAGGGAAGGAGAGAAAGGCTGAAGGAGGGAGGGAAGAGAAGTAGGGAAGGGAAGACGTAGGGAGAGAAGAAGAGAGGGAGAGTTCGGAAGAGAGGAAAAGAGTGAAATAAATGTAACCGGAAAGAAGGGAAAGGAGCTCATAGAGTACTGGGAAAAAGAAGTGTTAGGGGGGAAGATTTTGAAGTATGAAGAACGTGTCAACTTTGAAGAGTAGTAGTGGAATTAGGGGAGAGTTTTTGAAGGGTTACATGTTGTGTAGGTCTTCGAGGAGTGCTGGAGGGCATCATGTCTTTGGAGGTGGTTTTGAGATATTTAAGAGGATCTGCATGGGTCTCTTAGAGTGGAAGGTTGTCATAGATATTTTGGAGGGCTGAAAGGGGAGGTCTTGGATAGCAGTCAGAATTTTTTTTTTTAGAGAAGGTCAGAGGTCCTTAACAGGATCTGGGGGGTGGGGGGGGGGGGGGGTTGGAGTGGGAGGGCCAGAAAACGATGGAAGGTCTTTGAGAGGGGTTAAAATAATTTGGAGGAGGAGACCAGAGGTCCTGCAAGGAGAGAGGAATCTTAACGCAAGTAAAAGTCTTCTCAATGGAGTGGCCTCGAAGACGGAAGGAAGAACATTGAATGAAGGAAATAATTACTGAGAGTCACTAGCGCGAGAGTTGTATAGATTTTTAAGAACAAAAGCAACAATGATCTAAAGAAAAGAGGGCAGTGTAAAAGTTGGAGACAAAAATTCTGAACTGATTTTTTTTCTCTTAAATAGGGAAGGATATAGACTATAAACATATGGAATATTTGTTTTAAAACCAAGAGATGTGTGAGGTTTAGAGGCGTGGACTATATGGATCATTTAGAGTTAGTATTAGGTATTTTAGGATAAGTTAGATATATAAATATCTATATACTTATAATATAAATGTAAAAAAAATGACGAAATAATAATCGTGGGGGACATTCTCATATGTTCTTACGAACACCATGTTATGTGTACTATTCCAGATGATACTAAATGTTACATAATTACATAATACTTCCTTGAGATAAATGTACAGTGTATATTAGGTGCCACTGAGAGAGCTCAGGCTCGCAGTTGGCTCAGGCATGTCGATATTGTTATTATTATCCACTCTGAATCTGTATTTTTCTGGCCAAATAAACTGTTTCAATATCAATATATGGTTGAGGGCAAGTGAGTTAAGTAATTCGACTTATGTTTGTATATATATCAAGCTCACATGCTAGTCTCGCTGACCATTGATCTGAGAATGTGAACAAATATACAAATAACACAACAAAGAGGGTTATTAGTCTTATATTGTTCTTGGAATTACGTTTGGAAACGCTGAATTTTGCAATGACTAGTGATTAGACTTATGTAAATCACTTGATGCTCAGTAACCGTAACGAAACTCTTCCATTTTATATTAAAGTCTGTTATAAGATTGATAAGGAAACGCTGCTTCTAAAACATTACCATTCTCTTTGTCAACACAACTTGCTCATTTTCTCACAATTTCAAATAAAGATTAACCTTATTCCACGATTTCCTGGAACAATATTTAACTGTGAGATAATGAAGCCCGGCATTGTGCAGCTTATCTACGACCTTCTCTTATATCAGAGACCACAGACGATGGTCCTCCAATTCAGTGGTCTGGAGGACGTGTTGAAGACCCGTGACTCATAGGTCTAGAATAAGGTGTTGAAGACCCCTGACTCACAGGTCTGGAGAAGGTGTTGAAAACCCCTGACTCACTGGTCTAGAGGTGTTGAAGACTCCTGACTCACAGGTCTAGAGAAGGTGTTGAAGACTCCTGACTCACAGGTCTAGAGAAGGTATTGAAGACCCCTGACTCACAGGTCTAGAGAAGGTGTTGAAGACCCCTGACTCACAGGTCTAGAGAAAGTGTTGAAGACCCCTGACTCACTGGTCTAGAGAAAGTGTTGAAGACCCCTGACTCACTGGTCTAGAGAAGGTGTTGAAGACCCCTGACTCACAGGTCTAGAGAAGGTGTTGAAGACCCCTGACTCACAGGTCTAGAGAAGGTGTTGAAGACCCCTGGCTCACAGGTCTAGAGAAGGTGTTGAAGACCCCTGGCTCACAGGTCTAGAGAAGGTGTTGAAGACTCCTGACTCACAGGTCTAGAGAAGGTGTTGAAGACCCCTGACTCACAGGTCTAGAGAAGGTGTTGAAGACTCCTGACTCACAGGTCTAGAGAAGGTGTTGAAAACCCCTGACTCACAGGTCTAGAGAAGGTGTTGAAGACCCCTGACTCACTGGTCTAGAGAAGGTGTTGAAGACCCCTGACTCACAGGTCTAGAGAAGGTGTTGAAGACCCCTGACTCACAGGTCTAGAGAAGGTGTTGAAGACCCCTGACTCACAGGTCTAGAGAAGGTGTTGAAGACTCCTGACTCACAGGTCTAGAGAAGGTGTTGAAGACCCCTGACTCACTAGTCTAGAGAAGGTGTTGAAGACCCCTGACTCACAGGTCTAGAGAAGGTGTTGAAGACCCCTGACTCACAGGTCTAGAGAAGGTGTTGAAGACCCCTGACTCACAGGTTTAGATAAGGTGTTGAAGACCCCTGACTCACAGGTCTAGAGAAGGTGTTGAAGACCCCTGACTCACAGGTTTAGATAAGGTGTTGAAGACCCCTGGCTCACAGGTCTAGAGAAGGTGTTGAAGACCCCTGACTCACAGGTTTAGATAAGGTGTTGAAGACCCCTGACTCACAGGTCTAGAGAAGGTGTTGAAGACCCCTGATTCACAGGTCTAGAGAAGGTGTTGAAGACCCCTGACTCACAGGTCTAGAGAAGGTGTTGAAGACTCCTGACTCACAGGTCTAGAGAAGGTGTTGAAGACCCCTGACTCACTGGTCTAGAGAAGGTGTTGAAGACCCCTGACTCACTGGTCTAGAGAAGGTGTTGAAGACCCCTGGCTCACAGGTCTAGAGAAGGTGTTGAAGACTCCTGACTCACTGGTCTAGAGAAGGTGTTGAAGACCCCTGACTCACAGGTCTAGAGAAGGTGTTGAAGACCCCTGACTCACAGGTCTAGAGAAGGTGTTGAAGACCCCTGTCTCACAGGTCTAGAGAAGGTGTTGAAGACCCCTGACTCACTGGTCTAGAGAAGGTGTTGAAGACCCCTGACTCACAGGTCTAGAGAAGGTGTTGAAGACCCCTGACTCACAGGTCTAGAGAAGGTGTTGAAGACCCCTGGCTCACAGGTCTAGAGAAGGTGTTGAAGACTCCTGACTCACTGGTCTAGAGAAGGTGTTGAAGACCCCTGACTCACAGGTCTAGAGAAGGTGTTGGAGACCCCTGACTCACAGGTCTAGAGAAGGTGTTGAAGACCCCTGACTCACAGGTCTAGAGAAGGTGTTGAAGACCCCTGGCTCACAGGTCTAGAGAAGGTGTTGAAGACCCCTGACTCACAGGTCTAGAGAAGGTGTTGAAGACCCCTGACTCACAGGTCTAGAGAAGGTGTTGAAGACCCCTGACTCACAGGTCTAGAGAAGGTGTTGAAGACCCCTGACTCACAGGTCTAGAGAAGGTGTTGAAGACCCCTGGCTCACAGGTCTAGAGAAGGTGTTGAAGACCCCTGACTCACAGGTCTAGAGAAGGTGTTGAAGACCCCTGACTCACAGGTCTAGAGAAGGTGTTGGAGACCCCTGACTCACAGGTCTAGAGAAGGTGTTGAAGACCCCTGACTCACAGGTCTAGAGAAGGTGTTGAAGACTCCTGACTCACAGGTCTAGAGAAGGTGTTGAAGACCCCTGACTCACTGGTCTAGAGAAGGTGTTGAAGACCCCTGACTCACAGGTCTAGAGAAGGTGTTGAAGACTCCTGACTCACAGGTCTAGAGAAGGTGTTGAAGACCCCTGACTCACTGGTCTAGAGAAGGTGTTGAAGACCCCTGACTCACAGGTCTAGAGAAGGTGTTGGAGACCCCTGACTCACAGGTCTAGAGAAGGTGTTGAAGACCCCTGACTCACAGGTCTAGAGAAGGTGTTGAAGGCCCCTGATTCACAGGTCTAGAGAAGGTGTTGAAGACCCCTGACTCACAGGTCTAGAGAAGGTGTTGAAGACCCCTGACTCACAGGTCTAGAGAAGGTGTTGAAGACCCCTGACTCACAGGTCTAGAGAAGGTGTTGAAGACTCCTGACTCACAGGTCTAGAGAAGGTGTTGAAGACCCCTGACTCACTTGTCTAGAGAAGGTGTTGAAGACCCCTGACTCACAGGTCTAGAGAAGGTGTTGGAGACCCCTGACTCACAGGTCTAGAGAAGGTGTTGAAGACCCCTGACTCACAGGTCTAGAGAAGGTGTTGAGACCCTGACTCACAGGTCTAGAGGTGTTGAAGACCCCTGACTCACAGGTCTAGAGAAGGTGTTGAAGACCCCTGGCTCACAGGTCTAGAGAAGGTGTTGAAGACCCCTGACTCACAGGTCTAGAGAAGGTGTTGAAGACCCATGACTCACAGGTCTAGAGAAGGTGTTGGAGACCCTGACTCACAGGTCTAGAGAAGGTGTTGAAGACCCCTGACTCACAGGTCTAGAGAAGGTGTTGAAGACTCCTGACTCACAGGTCTAGAGAAGGTGTTGAAGACCCCTGACTCACTGGTCTAGAGAAGGTGTTGAAGACCCCTGACTCACAGGTCTAGAGAAGGTGTTGAAGACTCCTGACTCACAGGTCTAGAGAAGGTGTTGAAGACCCCTGACTCACTGGTCTAGAGAAGGTGTTGAAGACCCCTGACTCACAGGTCTAGAGAAGGTGTTGGAGACCCCTGACTCACAGGTCTAGAGAAGGTGTTGAAGACCCCTGACTCACAGGTCTAGAGAAGGTGTTGAAGGCCCCTGATTCACAGGTCTAGAGAAGGTGTTGAAGACCCCTGACTCACAGGTCTAGAGAAGGTGTTGAAGACCCCTGACTCACAGGTCTAGAGAAGGTGTTGAAGACCCCTGACTCACAGGTCTAGAGAAGGTGTTGAAGACTCCTGACTCACAGGTCTAGAGAAGGTGTTGAAGACCCCTGACTCACTTGTCTAGAGAAGGTGTTGAAGACCCCTGACTCACAGGTCTAGAGAAGGTGTTGGAGACCCCTGACTCACAGGTCTAGAGAAGGTGTTGAAGACCCCTGACTCACAGGTCTAGAGAAGGTGTTGAAGACCCCTGATTCACAGGTCTAGAGAAGGTGTTGGAGACCCCTGACTCACAGGTCTAGAGAAGGTGTTGAAGACCCCTGGCTCACAGGTCTAGAGAAGGTGTTGAAGACCCCTGACTCACAGGTCTAGAGAAGGTGTTGAAGACCCCTGACTCACAGGTCTAGAGAAGGTGTTGAAGACCCCTGACTCACAGGTCTAGAGAAGGTGTTGAAGACTCCTGACTCACAGGTCTAGAGAAGGTGTTGAAGACCCCTGGCTCACAGGTCTAGAGAAGGTGTTGAAGACCCCTGACTCACCGTCTAGAGAAAGTGTTGAAGACTCCTGACTCACAGGTTTTGATAAGGTGTTGGAGACCCCTGACTCATGGGTCTAGAGAAGGTGTTGAAGACCCCTGACTCACTGGTCTAGAGAAGGTGTTGAAGACTCCTGACTCACAGGTCTAGAGAAGGTGTTGAAGACCCCTGACTCACAGGTCTAGAGAAGGTGTTGGAGACCCCTGACTCACAGGTCTAGAGAAAGTGTTGAAGACCCCTGACTCACAGGTCTAGAGAAGGTGTTGGAGACCCCTGACTCACAGGTCTAGAGAAAGTGTTGAAGACCCCTGACTCACAGGTCTAGAGAAGGTGTTGAAGATTTTTCACTCACAGCCCAGGACGAGGTGCTGAAGACCTCAGTGTTATTGATTGAGTGAGGAGGTAAAAGCCGTGTCCATAACCGTGTAATGGTTCTATAAATCTTGTATTGGGCGTTCTTGGGTTCGTGTCGCCCCAGATTACAGTGACATCTTTTCTGGGGAACTTCACTGGTGTCTTGTTCACAACTTGCCCTTAATGTTTGATAGAAATTCAGTCTTTTGACTTTTTTTTCAGTAATCTTTCCTTCTCCTCGGAAAAGAGAGATGGAAGAAACATACACAGTAATCACTCTTGTGGTCTTCCAAGACTCCAAGCCTAATGTACGTAGCGTAAAATTACGTGGTGTTGAAAAAAAAATCCTAAATAACCCAAATAGACCAATTTACTAGAGTTGTGAAGAGCTTAACCTGTTGCTCCTTTGCATGACACACCTGAAGGCCAAAGACCTCTGAACATGAGAACCTTACTGTAGGTCGTCCGCTCATATATGGAGTAAAAAAGATTTGACCGATAATAAACCCTTTTATTAAGCATTCTGAAAGACAATGTTGATTTAGGTACCCTTAACTCCTACCCCTAATATACCTTGACAGTGAAGGGAGGGAGGTTACCTGTCGCCAGTACGTGTTTTAAGAATGGTCAGTCAACACGTGTTTCAAGAATGATCAGTCAACACAAGTTTCAAGAGTGCATTTTGTTCTTTCACTGTGTTAACCCACCTGGAAGGAAATATTTATAACTAGTATTATTTATCCTCTTACCTCCACTCTCTTCCCAGACTAAAACACTTATAGGATGATTTTCCCCATCTGAATCATTACGTGAATGTGTATATAAATACCTCTCAGGTGAGATACAAAGTATATAAGTATCTTTCATGTTATCGAGTGTGTTGCTCTCCATGATACATGATTAGTTTAGGATTTCAGCTTACACATTAAAAAAATGTTTGACATATATCCATGTATTTTTATGAGGGAAAACCTTGATCCCTTTAGATAAATATTTTTTCCCTGTGAGAGTAAAAATAGTGAGTTTATAAGCGAGAATACACAGTGACGTGTAAATAAGGCTTCATAATTTGAACGCGAGTGAAGGTCTGCCAAACAGGGATTAGTTAGCCAGGTGGAGCATACCTGCGTCGGCTTTAATTACGATAAAATCAGGAGTACAATATCCATAGCCATTGTACCTACCATCGCCGTGTCATATCTTAAGTGAACTAATTTATAAGTATACTTAAGTCCCCCTTCCCCCAGTTACGAGAAAACATCATTAACGTAAAGTATTTTCAGAATCCGGCTCAGGGCTGCTTCTCTTCAGGCCCCAACACATGCGTCATCTATCCACGAAATAATTCAATATTCGTCCATCGTCAATCCGTATCGGTTATCACTACGAGCTCACCGCAACACACGCTCTATCGGAAATGTCCAACCATTACGCAGTTCTTAGAAGAGCTTTAAGATTTATAGCCAGGATATCATAGACAGTTAGACAAACGAGCGAGGTTGATAGCGGAATATGCTGATGTACAAAGTGTACAGAGAATAATATTATATTAAATTATATGAACATTATGCCTAATATGGTAGTTAGATGGAACTAATGATAGGCATGTGATATTATTTGTCAGATATATGATAGTATTTGGTGGGAGTGTGGTACTGTCTGATAGATTATGATTGCTTTCGGTAGCATTTAATGGTAGTCTGCAGTAATGTGTAGTAAATCATTCCACCAATATCACGCCAGAACAAATTGGGATAAAATTATTCTTTTTTTTCTTTTTCCATCTTCCGCTCGTCCCAGAAACAACAAACAGATAATTCCAACCTCATCTGAATCCATCTTCGTATGACAACAATCAAATCCTCGTAAAGTTATACTTAGGATACACTCAAGAGAGAATCTAATCCTTTTACAATCCTACCTGAGATCCCCCTCTTGGCCAGATCGGGAAATAACAACACCGAGCAAATGCCTATTCTCCCTCGCTGATCCGACGTAGCCAAATGAGAATCCTTTTGTTATTATCAATATTTGTTGTGTAATGATTATTATTATTTATCACAAATATAGCATATTTTAAAGCCGTGTAATGACAATTAAATAATTGGATAACTGGATTGTTTGGCTTGTTTCATAGGTGAATTGAATTAATGCGTCTTAGATTGTTAGTCGATTACAATGTTTACGTTTGTCTCGGATTTCCTCCGTCGTTCGTGAAAATGTTCCAAGATTTATGGAAGTTGAAATGTTTTCGAAATCTCTTGTCGGCGATTGCCAAATTTGTGCAAAAATGCACTTTACTGAGAGGAACAGCAAACGCAGGAGTGAAAATGTAGTATTTCGAGAGGAATATGAAATATGAAATACATGGAATAAATAAAAGATTTCTCCTGTATGCATTCGACGAGTATATATTGGATGAAACCTTATGTACAGAAGATAGGTGAGAGCAGTCGTGATCATGAACACTTTCTCACACCCTCACACAGCCATACCTTAATGCTCATTGCTGCACACACACACACACACACACACACACACACACACACACACACACACACTCTCTCTCTCTCTCTCTCTCTCTCTCTCTCTCCTTTCGCAAAATATTTCCTCCACCTTTCCCCCTCACCTCTTTCTCCTTCCCTCTTCTTCTTACTCCTTCCCTCTTCCTTCTACCCCGCTCTTCCCTCTTACCTTCTCCCCTCCTTTTTCTCTTTTCCCCTTCTTCTGCCCACTTTCCCCACGTCGTTCTTTTCCTTTTTCTCCATTAACATTTCCTTCTCTCATTCTTGTGTTTCCTCACTACTGCCCCTCTCCCAGATTCTCTCACACCTCCCTCTCTTCCATCTCCCTTGCGCTCACTTTCTCTCTCTCTCGTCCCCTTTCCACTCTTCTTTTCCCCCCCTCACTCATCCCCCCCATTCCTCCTTTTCTCTCTCTCCCTCCGTCTTTTCCCCTTGTTTCCCTCTTCCTTCTCTCTTTCTTTTCCTCATTTCCTTCTCTTTCCCGTACTCATCCCCCCCCCTCTCTTTCTCCCCTTCCACCCCACCTCACTCTTTCTCCCATTAGCCACACGCAGCTCATGGTCAGCTACCAAGGTCAGCATAATTGACGCTACCAATGTTTCAGTGGCGCGTGATATATTAGTACACAGTTACCAGCTTACCTCTCGTTAGCCAAGGGAAAGGGGGCGAGTGACTAGAATTACAAGGGATTTAAAAGGCGTTGGATTTTAAGGGAGAATTAAGGTATGGTGATTTTTTATGTAGGGCAATATTTTATGGGTGGGTAGGATTTTAAAGAAGATTTAAGGGATGGTAAATTTTTAATAAGTGTAATATTTTAAGGGACGGTAGGATTTTAAGGGAGAGTTAAGAGGGTTAGGCTTTTTAAGGTGAATTGAAAGAGGCTAAGATTTTTAATGTGGAATTAAAGGGGTTAAGAATTTCAAGGGAATATTAAGGTTAATATTTTAAGGGATGTTTAACGGGGTAAGAATTTAAGGGGATTTAAAAATGGTAAGATTTAAAGAGGGATTTAAAGGGTGTAGATTTTTAAAAGTGATTTAAAAGGTGTTAGGATTTTAAGGGAGACTTACAGGGGTGTAAGATTTTCAAGGGGATTTCTATGAGCTTGATTTTTTAGGGCGATTTAATAAGGCTAGAATTTTAAGAACGATTTAAAGGGAAAGGATTTTAAGGGTGATTTAAAGGAGTTAGGATTATAAGGCTGATTTAATGGGATACTATTTTAAGGGTGATATGAGGGAATATTTAATTTATTGGGCAATAATTTTAATGGATTTAAAATGGTTAAATTTTAATGGTGATTTTTAAGGATTTAAATTACTATTGTTTTTGAGGATATCCCAATTTAGGGGCTGATATCATCATGGGATTATTATATTATAAGGTCTTAAGGAATTTAAAGGGGTTAAGAACTTAAGGAAGATTTAAAGGAGGTAGAATTTGATAGGCGATTTCAAAAGGGGGCTCAGGGACGCCTTAATTTTAAAGGTAAATTTAATGAGTAGGATTTTTTTTTTTAGATTAATTGTGTTCGAATTTTTAGAAGATTATAAAGGACCATAGATTTTCAGGGAGATTTAATGACCGACCAAGGATTTTAAAGGGTCTAAATAAACACACACACACACACATACTATAAAGGAATAACATCATTAATAACTTCGCTTACCATAGGTAGTATGTAGTAGGCAGCTACCAAACAGGGAGGTACTACCGCCTGGGAAGATATTGGAAGCATAATGTGTTGTCTTATGGTAGACCCTGCTGCCATATGGCATCACAACAATTGTGACCAAGTCCCAGGTTGCTGAACTGATTTTCTGCCTCATTTACACACAGTTGCAGGGTCTCAATTTTATATTTTTCTTTGACAACATAACATAAATACTGTATATCGTTTCTCACTCCTAATTTAGGTTTTCATTTTCTTATTTATTTATGGTTATTATTATTATTATTATTATTATTATTATTATTATTATTATTATTATTATTATTATTATAGTTATTATTATTATTAATTTATATTTTTTATTATATTTTTATTGATTATTAATTTATAGTAATTATTATTATTATTATTATTATTATTATTATTATTATTATTATTATTATTATTCATGATGCCCATAAATGATTGCCCTGATTAAAGCCTGCTAGCATACTATTTTTAGGGTAGTCATTTATGGACACCCTGGGTATATTTACCCCCCCCCCCCCCCCCCGCCCTTGATGTGGGTCAGTGACCTGTGCCCGGGTGGGTTAATGCCCGCAAAAAAAAAAAAAAAAAAAAAAATATATATATATATATATATATATATATATATATATATATATATATATATATATATATATATATTTTATGAAAATCCACAATGAAAACGTGGATAAGATAAATCTTGATAAAATCACACGGGAAAATGGAAACAACGGAGTACCTTAGCTTTCGTCTTTATTCAAGACATCTTCAGAGGCAACTGGATTACATGGACAGAGAGAGGCTTAAATATACAGGGTGACCTAAAAACATGAGGTCAGGTTTAGTGGATGTCATCATTTTGACCTGACCTCATGTTTTTAGGTCACCCTGTATATTAAAGCCTCTCTCTGTCCATGTAATCCAGTTGCCTCTGAAGATGTCTTGAATAAAGACGAAAGCTAAGGTACTCCGTTGTTTCCATTTTCCCGTGTGATTTTATCAAGATATATATATATATATATATATATATATATATATATATATATATATATATATATATATATATATATATATATATATATAAATAAATACAATAAACATACTAACCTAACATAACCTAACCTAATTGACGTATACCTTGGTTAGAGTATGATGATAAGCGACCTCTACAATGATAAATAATATGTTTTACCGTATATAAATTAAATCCGATTAAATTATACCAATTAATACATGGTAAAAATATTTCCCGTTTGGCAAAAACCCGAGTTTTGTGCATGTATGTATGTATGTATGCGCGTGTGTGTGTCTGTCCAATATTACCATAACCATGAATATGTATAAACACAAATTAATTATTAATGAGGACACATTGTTCAAGTGAGGTGTCGTGGTCTTACTATTACTGTCATGACCCCACCTCTGTTATGACCCCACATTTGCCATGACCCCACATCTGCCATGGCATTACATCTGCCATGACCCCACATCGGTCATGACCCCACATCTGCCATGGCATTACATCAGCCATGACCCCACATCTGCCATGACCCCACATCTGTCAGGACCCCACATCTGCCATGGCATTACAGCTGCCATGACCCCACTTGTCATGACACAACATCTGTCATGACCCGACAACTGCCATAATCCCACATCTGCCATGATCCCACATCTGTCATGACCCCACATCTGTCATGAAACCGCATCTGTCATGACCGCGCATCTGCCATGATCCCACATCTGCCATGATCCCACATCTGTCATGACCCCACATCAGCCATGGCACTACATCTGCCATGACCCCACATTTGTCATGACCCCCCACACGTTATGACCCCACATCTGCCATGACCCCACATCTGTCATGACCCCACATCTGTCATGACCCCCACATGTCATGACCTCACATCTGCCATGGCTCCACATTTGTCATGACCCCACTTCTACCATGGCCCCATATCTGCCATGACCCCACATCTGCCATGCCCTCACATCTGTCATGACCCCACATCTCCCATGACTCCACATCTGCTATGATCCCACATCTGTCAGGACTTCACATTTGCCATGACCCCACATCTGCCATGACTTCATATCTGCCATGACCTCACATCTGCCATGACCCCAAATGTCATGACACCACATCTGTCATGACCCCACATCTGCCATGACCCCATATTTACCATGACCCCACATGTCATGACACCCCATCTGTCATGACCCCCTCATGTTATGACCCCAAATATGCCATGATCCCACATCTGTCATGACCCCACATCTGCCATGGCACTACACCTGCCATGGCACTACAT
The DNA here is from genome assembly GCA_958450375.1 of Homarus gammarus. Taxonomy (NCBI): domain Eukaryota; kingdom Metazoa; phylum Arthropoda; class Malacostraca; order Decapoda; family Nephropidae; genus Homarus; species Homarus gammarus. Next base: position 77,078 of record CAUDMG010001162.1, read on the forward strand.
CTGTTATGACCCACATCTGCCATGACCCCACATTTAACATGACTCCACATTTGCCATGAGCCCACATCTGCCATGATCCCACATCTGTCATTACCCCACATCTGTCATGAACCCAGACCAGTCATGACCCCACATCTGTCATGACTCCACATCTGCCATGAACCCACATCTGTCATGAACCCACATCTGTCATGACACTACATCTGTCATGACTCCACATTTTCCATGACCCCACATCTGTCATGACCCCACATCTGCCATGACACTACATCTGTCATGGATCCACATCTGCCATGACCTGTTAGGAATCTACATCTGTTGTAAATTCTACCAAACCAATAATGAGGTTTTCTTGTGATAAAGGCTATAACCTGACATGAGGTGTTTCATCTTGTTCTGTGGTCATCCATAACATAAAGCAGCTCTCATATATCTTAATACTCGCCACGATCTTCAAAAACCCCTCACCTTTCATAAGACCCCTCACCTGTCATAAGACCCTTCACCTGTCTTAAAACCTCCTTGCCTATCATGAGACACCACATGTGCATCATGATGCAGCATACCTTTTGTCATGAGTCACCGCATATTTCATGAGGCTTACATATCAGTTATAAAGCACCACACGTGCGTCAGGAGGGCGAGGTACTACCTGTCATGGGATGCCACACGTACGCCATGAGAACAGTATGTTACCTCTCATGTGCCCTACACCTGCCATGAGGCACTACGTACTTCATGAGGGTGGTGAGCTACTGATCATGAGGCTCCTACAACTGCCATGATATTCCAAACGTGCAACTTGAGGGCGGCATGCTGTCATGAGCACCTACACCTGTCATGAGACCCCATATCTATCATGAGGCGTCACATGTGCGTCATGACACCTGGACGCGGGCGGGGCAGCAACGTACTCACCTGCCGTGATATCGACCCAGGCGAGGATAACTTGAACAAGCAGGACCAGCTGGGCGCCACCAGACACCCCCCCTCCACCACACCACCACCACCACGCCTGCCAACCCATCCTCCTGTGCGAGGGAAGGCCACCACCTCAACCCTTCGTCAGGAGCTACTGCTGCAGGGGCGAAAGTATCTCTCTTTCTCTGTCTCTCACTGAAGATGTTTATTTCACTGGGGACGTAGACACTGGTTCTTATCCCCCACCATGGTTAGGAGGACTAGAATATCCAGTTCTAGGACGGTCTGTATTTCGTTTCGTCTTTAAAATCATCGGGCAAAGATATTTTCCAGTAATGCAGAGGAGGGCACGTCGAGTACAGTGCTGTTACTACCACTGATGGAAGATTATCACGTGGGTGTTTTGTTCGGAGTTTTTGCAAGAGGTTCTAGTGTATGGTTCTATACGTTATATGGTACACTTAAACGTGGGACATGTGAGCGGTCGGAGAAGGACCGGCACATCCACCTCTCTCGGCTGACACACGTGCACTGAACTGCCAGGACTCGGGGGTGCTGGTTTTTATACACTGGAGCGGGGAGGAGCCCGGGAGTTACTGTGTCATGTTAGGCAGGGAATTCAAACCAGGGTGGAATGTATCTGTGTGTGTCATATTGGTGATAACACGATACAGGTTTAAAACTTAAAACTAGTTACACAATTCACTTTTTCTCGGCACGTAAGGAAACAAAACAAAAATACGTTATTCATTACTATACAAGCGAGTACAAGTGTGCGCGTGTGTGTGTGAGTGTATGTGTGTGTGGGTGTGTGTGTGTGTGCGTGTGTGTGTTCAGGTTTACTGCGAGGAATTCCTGGTAGAGGCAGCAGCGAGTGGTTCAGATAGGCAATGAATTACTGCAGTCTTATGGCGTTTCGGGGAACTTCTGTCATTACTGGGTACTGTGTGTTGTGTCTCACTAATTGTGAATTAATGTTTTACACCACTGATGCTCTGTCTGTCTGTCTGTCTATGTATGTGTCTGTCTCTGTTTGTCTGTCTGTTGCTCTGTTTTCACTCCCTCCTAACTTCTTAATTTTTTCTCTTTCCCTCCCATCCTCTCTAATTGTTTCCCATATCTCTCTCTCTCTCTCTCTCTCTCTCTCTCTCTCTCTCTCTCTCCGTAGCTTTTCGTCAGAGCTACTATATCAATAGTGAATTAATCTTCGTAGTACTGCCATCATTTCATAGAATATACATTGTACAGAATATTTGTAATTAATGCAAATTGTAAGTAATTAAAAACCATACTGATTACGTCACTGAAGTGTGAATCAGCTGGTGGCCATTAATGATAAATAAGCTTGGTTTTAAAGGGCACAAACACGCCATGTATTTAAACAGTAGCTCAGTGGAAATATTTTTTAATGGGTTGTCATGAAAAGGAATATGTCAATAATTTTAAAGCCTTCCAAAAATCAGAAAGGGCAATTGGTGTACAACTGAAATGTAATAATGATGTTTGTGATAATAATGTTACTACTACTACTACTACTACTACTAATAATAATAACTAAACCATCAACAGCGTTAGTCATAAACAATAAATAAATAAACAGAAACATTCAATAATAACTGCAAATAGTAAACAAAAATAAGAAAAAGGGTTTACGGGTCATATTTTTTTATTGATTCATAACAAAAGTCATTAAAAATAACAAGACTCGTCGTAAAAACAGTGTGAGTGAGTTACCAGTGATCAATATAGTTTGTTTACCTCTGTCAACAGTAGTTAGGGTGTGTGTGTGTGTGTGTGTGTGTGTGTGTGTGTGTGTGTGTGTGTGTGTGAACTCACGAAAAAAAAATATATATAAATTCCGGTGAAACAGTAAAGAGATGGAAAAATATGATGTACCGAGCTTGTAAATGAAGGCAAGAGAGAGAGAGAGAGAGAGAGAGAGAGAGAGAGAGAGAGAGAGAGAGAGAGAGAGAGCATAAGAAAAAAAAATGTATGTGGATTTTAATCTAGTAGTAGTAGTCATTACTAGTAGTGGTGGGCGGCCAGCGGGTCGTGGGTGTGGTGGAGTGTCCTTCCTGATCTAAAGTGTTATTGAAGGGGACATATTCGGAGTGTGGGAGCGGGAATTTCACAGTGTCGAAGAATATCGGCTGTCACTCTAAGCATTGTCACCGAAGGTTCTTCTCATCCCTTACGGCATTAATCGCAAATATTCCCTGTGTTCACCGGCGATCACCAAGCGAGTTGTGAGTGCTTGGCGGGACGGCGGGTGCAGGTGCCAGGTGCCAGTGCCAGTGTCGATAGGCCTACTTTGGCAGGGGTGGCATCGAGACTCACTCCCCTGTGGGGACAAGTGTTCTACGCTTGCGGTCGCCTCCCACAAGTAACGGTCACTTCATGTAGTGACAGCCGACCAAGTGAGTATATAACTAATCTTACTTTAGCGCGACCATAGAAATAGTGGTTATTTCTGTCAAGGATATATAAACAAGTGTTAGGTTTGACAATTCTTGCTCCCAGTGCATCACTCTGATGTGTGAATTGTCGCCCTCAGGGGGGTGGCCTACACACCCACGAGCGCACGTATGCCGCTACTACCCGGACACAGCAGTCCAGCCTGTCACCTCTCCGCCCTTTCCTCATAAAAACTAGTTTCTTCTTCTGTATGGGACCAAAGCAGATGTCGGAGGCGGACGTAACTGTCGCCCGAAGTGCGGAACACTATGCCGGGTAACAGACATTGTTGCGTCTGTGCTAGCCAGAACCAAAATTGCTCCTGCTGTGATTGTGCGAGAAACAACCGACCATGTGTGGTTTGCAGAAAGGGAAACAACTGTCGGAACCCACAAGGCAGGGATCCGACACAGGAGGCCACAGTGGATATCGCCGGGACCCAACCGCCCGATAATATCCTAAATGATAACAGTGAGTCTACTCAACCTGAAAATGTAGTACCAATAAACGCTGCTCCAACAGTAGCAGATGTCCACTAGGTGAATGGCAGACAGCCACCACAGTGGAATGTCATGTCGATGGAAAATGCGGACATATGGGTTCAAGAAACTTACTCAGAAATTATCAGGTGGTCGCCAGCTAACCTGTTCGAACCACCCAAGTGTGCGGCCCCAAAGAAATGATTCGGGAAATGACTCGCCTCATAACTGAGTACACTCAGGACAACTTGCTTGCCCCTTTAGCTCTTCAAATACTGGCAATAATACCTCATCTATTTTGTCAGAGGACACACACACACAAGGACTAAGCACTAAGAAAATGTGGCAGCAATGAAGAGAAGATTGACAAGGTGGCAGAATGGGGCCCTTGATGATCTCCTAAAATTTATAGGAGATGGAAAGCAAAACACCGATGGCGTTGCAAGAAAGTTTGGAAGCAAAATGCGTGTGGGAAAAGTGTCTTTGGCGGTAAGATCTCTCACAGAGGAATCCACCGGTGGTGTTCTGCCAATAAACAGAGAGACATGAAAACAACTGAAGAAAGAACATCTCCCTGCAAGTGAAGAGGAAGGCATCAGGTTTCAGGGTGACTATATCCCACCAAATTCTGTCCTGTTCGAGGATTCAAACACATCCAACGAAGCCCGTGTTGAAGTTAGTGCTCGAGGATTCTGGACTCAGGGACAGCGAGCCTTCCTCGACATCAGGATTTTTTATCCCATGGCCGCATGTCACTGTAACTTAGCTCTCGATGCTGCACATAGGAGGAACGAGAACGACAAGATAAGGGCATACGGGGAGAGAATTTAGAACTTTGATCAAGGCAGCTTCACTCCTCTGGTGTTCACAACCTCTAGTGGGATGGGACCAAGTGCAAGATACTTCTACGCCAGACTCACGGAGGTGCTATCTAAACAGAAGCAGCAGCCCAGAAGTTATGTAACAGCCTGGATGAGATGTCGACTGTCTTTCTTTCTCCGACAACAGTTGCAGATATTGACTATGAGGCAACAGTTACTGAATGCCGCATAGATCTACGGCTCAACTAACTCAACACAGCTAGGGTAGCTACTTATGTATTAAGATATTTAATTTCAAGGTAATAAAATGGTGGCGAAGGTATGGCTATTGGGGGAGGCTGGAGGCCACTTTATAAAAAAAATAAGTATTATTATTAGTAGTAGTAAAAAGAGTAGTAGTAGTAGTAGTAGCAGAAGTAATGCCATTATTATTATCCTATTTTTATCATCATCATCATCATCATCATCAATTATTATCATCAATCATCATCATCAATCATTATCATCAATCATCATCATCATCATCATCATCATCATCACCTATAACAGTAGATGTAGGTAACAAACAACCCATATTAACCCACGGCAGAAATAGGTCGAGGTAAAACAAGAACGAAGGAACGCAGCCAGCAAGGAAAATAAATTGCAATTTTTACAGTAAGATGTACGAGTCAGGTTCCTTGTGGCCTCAGAGAGATTTTCTGGGTAGAGAATATTGTTTACGTCTGGTTAGGTAACTTTAGAATAACCGGAGAACACCCAGGAGTCAACGTGTGAGTGGGTGTATGTATGAGTGTGTGGGGGGGAGAGGGTGCGTAGGTGTGTGTGGGGGGGAGTGAGTGGGTGTGTATGAAGGAGGGTAGGTGGATGTGTATAAGGGAGGGTGCGTGGATGTGTGTGGGGGAGGGTGCGTGGGTGTGTATGGAGAGAGGTTTCGTGGGTGTGTATGGGAGAGGGTGTGAGGGTGTGTATGGGGGTGGATACGAGGGTGTGTGTGTGGGGGGGGGGGTGCGAGGGTGTGTGTATGTGTGTGTTTGTGTGTGTGTGTGTGTGTGTGTGTGTGTGTGTGTGTGTGTGTGTGTAGGGGGGATGTAATCATGGATGTGTACGGACGTATGAGGGCGTAGGTGCAAGAAGTTCAGTTTTATGTGTGTTGTGTACGTAACCTTTGGCGGGGTGGTATCGCCTGTGGGTGTATGACAGGCGTGGGTGGGTTACGTGTGTGTGTGTGTGTGTGTGTGTGTGCGTGTATGTGTGGTGTAATGCATCTAGTTTGACAGCTTTATGTTAGTGTTAAGGTGCAAGCACTGCTTCCTCCCTCTCGCTTTCAGCTACAGCCGCTGGCTAGCCCTCGTGATGAACAGGGAAGCAACTTGCATAAGTCCTCTCCTGCCAGTACACAGCCTCTTCACCATCAAGACTCCTGCTGTGCCTCCTCGTGGCAACACACGGTAACTGGGTGCCTCGTGGGCCCAGGATAAACCAGCAGGGATCTCGGAAAAGCAGTGGGCCCACTGGCATGTGGACACGACCTGGTGCCTACCAACCTTGCAGATTAACCTTAGTAGGTATAAGGCTACGAGAGTAAACCCCGAACGAAAAGTCTGCGGTAAAGCCCCCCTCATCAGGGAAACATGCTTACAGAGCTCCAACATGACCCCAGCGGCGATATAGGCGGAAAGGGTGACCACCATGGGAATCCAACAGTTACACCGATGGACGAAGGCAACGCTACTAAGGCGACACCCAACAAATTGGGCTATCGGCAGTCCATTGGAACTCTCCCTCTCCCCAATCGTTGCAACACTTGCACCACTAGATCAGGAAAGGGGAGAGCCAAAATGTGTGGCTTCAGCCTGTGCTCCTGCAACACCACATAAATCAACTCGTGCACAGCCATCATCCAGCTCATCATACTTCTCACCATCATCAAAACCCCTATACCACCAAAAGTCCTGTGGCGACGGGGACAGGTAGAGATGACTGCCGGGAATCTCTAGTCACAACTCTGCACATGGACGGCATAGATAAGACGGTCGTTTATACACTGGCATCTAGGCAGCAGTGCAATCTGGTCTTGTTTATGCAACTGAGCAGCCCTCTCGAGGACCCACTCTGCTCACCCTGCTTGGGGAGGGGGCTAGAAAAGGTGCTCTAAATATGACCTGCCTAAAGAACCAACCTGACTGGACAACTGCACCCAGTAAGGTCTTCTTTATGCGGTCGAAAACACAATTATTATCACAGATCAAAACAAAAACAAACTCTGCAACCTCTTATGGTCGCTACATGGAATGTCAGGACCCTACTGGATACTAGCACAAATGAGCGTCCTGAAAGAAGAACTGCCCTTGTGACAAAAGGGCTGACTAGGAATAAACATCGACATAGTAGCCATTGGTGAGTCCCGGCTTCCAAACGAGGGTCGACTCACAGAACGGGGGTCTGACTATACCTTCTTTTGAAAGGGTAATGCCTGATGCAGAGAGAAACCACATTTATAGAGGTGGCTTTGCCATCCGCGAATGCTCCTATATAGGCTTACTGAAAGGCCTGTTGGGATCAACGAGCGCCTCATGACGCTTCGACTCCCATTGAATCACTCACATCAGGCCTACTTCATCAGTGCACGCGCCCCAACACTGGATGCAGAGGGTGACATCAAGGAGGCCTTTTATACCGACCTTGACATAGTGCTAACCTCTATCCCCAGATAAGATAAGATTTTGCTCCAAGGTAACCTCAATGCCAGAGTTGGCAGAGATGCTGACATTTGCTACGGAACCATAGGGAGAAATGGACTGGGCAAGTGTAATCCCAACGCCCTACTCCTCCTCAGCAAGTGTGCTGCACACAACCTCACTATCACCAATACCTTGTTTAGGCAGGCCGACAAGTTCAAGGGTTAGTGGCAACACCCACGATCGAAACACTGGCATCTTATTGACTACATTATTGTCAGAGAAAGAGTTTGCCGAGATGTCCTCATCACCTGTGCCATGCGTGGTTCAGACATCTGTGACACAGATCATTGGCTCATCAGAGCCAAGCTCCCACTTCTCGTTGTCCAAAAATGGCAAAAGTAACAACCCTCTCAGAAGCGGTTTTAACACTAAGCGTTTGGAGGATCCAGTGGCAGCACATGCTTTCAAAGAGCAACTCGAACCTGTGCTGATAAACAACCCGGCAACAAACAACTGCTGAGAGACCCTCGGCCAGATCGAGAGAATACACCATGACTGGTTTGATGAAAGTGACCTGGAAATCAACGTACTAGTCGATGATAAACTGGCTGCTTTAACTGACTAGCAGAACAATCCTCAGCTTCGAACCAAAGCTGATACCTTCCACAAGGAGAAAACGACGACCCAGCGCGAACTTCGCAATCTAAAGAACAGCTGGTTTACAAATAAAGTATGTGAAATGCAAATACTTGCAGATCAACACAAGATGTGCGAATTTTTCAAGTCCAATCGAAACCCCGATGTGGATGTCCTGACTACCCAGCAGGTCCTGCATGTTGACCCACCTCAGCTATCCTCCATTCCTGGATGAGGTAGCTACTACCATCAAACAGATGATAAATAATAACGCCTCAGGGCTTGATAGAATCCCAGCCGAGGTGTATAGAGCAGAAGGACTTCTGCTTACCAGCCGTCTCCATTCTCTCCTGGGAAATATGTGGGAAAAGGAAGAAATCCCTCAAGCTTAAAGGCACCTCCATCATTAATATTTGTAAGAACACGGGAGACAGGTCAGACTGTGGCAACTACCGCGGGATCTCGCTGCTGCCCGTAGCTGGCAAGATTATCGTCCGATTCTTCCTAAACAGACTTCTTCCTGAGGCAGAAAACTTTTTCCAAGAATCTCAATGTGGTACCACTAACATAATCGTTGCTGCCCGCCAAATACAGGAAAAGTGCAGAATAGCGTCGAAACCTGCACATGGCCTTCATTGACTTAACCAAGGCCTTCGACTCAGTCAACAGGGAAGCCCTCTGGCGGATTCTCAGCCGTTTTGGCTGCCCTCCAAAATTCATTGTCATTGTGAGGCAACTCCACGAAAGCATGAACGGCAGTTTCCTGCATAATGGAACCCAGTCTGAGTTTTTCCCCATCCAAACGGAGGTAAAACAAGGATGTTTAGTGGGCACCAACTCTCTTTTCCATTTACTTGGATGCCTCCCTTACTCCTCCCAAAGCCAATTTAGCCGGCGGGGTGGATATCCATTACCGGATGAAAGGTCTTTTGAACTTAAGACGACTCCAGGCAGGAACGAAGGTGTCGGCAGCTTCCATCACTGAATTTTTTATTTATTTTTTATTTTTTTTTTACGGGAATTAGCCCACCCGGGCACAGGTCAAACGACCCACAACGGGGCCTGGGGGGCGAAAAAAGAGAACAGAAAGACCTCTCCCTTGTCGCTCACACTGAACGTAACTACAGGAAATCTAGATGTGTATACACACTTCGGCCTTCGGCCTTGAGGTGAATGAAAGTAAGACTCAGATTCTTTTTCAGCCTGCCCCTGGTCTCGCCACACCTCCATCATCCATCCAGATTTAGCGGTACTACCCTCTCTAATGTTACCTACCTCCAGAATCTCGGCTCTCACCTGTGCACCACTGCTGACATTGACGAAGAGATTCAACATCAGATCAGATATGCATCTCAAGCCTTTGGCAGACTCCGTACCCGTGTCTTCAGCTGTAGAGGGCTGAACTTATCTACAAAGTTGCACGTATATCGAGCATTGGTCCTCCCCACCCTGCTATATGGCAGTGAGACATGGGTCACATACGGGAAGCACCTCAAGGCACTTGAAAACTTTCACCAACGTAGTCTACATTCCATCCTTCGAGTTTGCTGGGAAGACAAGAGAACAAATGCCAGTATTTTCGCTGCCACCAACTGTAGGAGCATCGAGGCTGGCCATATTAGCACATGGACGACAGTAGACTGCTAAACCAGCTACTTTATAGTCACCGACCGAATAGTAAACATAAAGCTGGCGGGCAACGGAAAACTTATAAGGTCAGTTCTAAGAATAACCTGAAAAAGTACCAAATCGACCCCCTCACCTTTGGAGACGATCACTCCACATCGTAACGCTTGGAGGAGCTCCACACAAGAAGGTGTCAATACTTTTGAGTTATGAACCGGCTGGGTAATTCCAATGTTAACCAGGTTGGTTCATGTATATCATATTGGGCTTTAGTAACGAAACCCAATTGAAGTTTCTTCTCTCATTAAAAAGTATTATTTGTATAATTCCTGAGTGTAGATCTACCGTAAGTTCCACTATTTTTGAGTGTGATGAGAAAGGACGGCTTCTATGTAAATAGACGTTAATCAACGTCCGTTCGATGTAAGTTTGTGAGTGAGACTCTGAGTAGTGACCCATCGAGGGAGAACGGAATAGACGCGTCGTCCTCCCTCGAGGGAAGACGGAGCCATCCACTGCGGCTCTCAAATAACGTCTTCCTCTAATCAAGGATATCAAGCTACTGCCCGCTTTAGGTGGCCAGGAGCCGGCTACTTTATGCCTTTACTCAGCATATTATGACGCAGCTTCCTGTGGGCACACCTTATCACGTGCAGTGAACATGTCACCTCATAGCAAGTGGAAAGTTATGGGGGATGAATCAGTATATAAATCAAATGTAATTAACTCATTTATATAATTCTTATGTTTATGAAACATGGGCCACTACAGTTAGCCTAACCGCAAACAGAATTAGACAAGCGCAAACGCCAGAAAGACGCTCCTGGTGCCCCTCCCGCACTAGATGTAGCCCCCTACACGTGCAACATCTGTGGGTTACTCTTCCGGTCCCGTATCGGCCTCTCTAGTCATCTCAGATCTCACCAACGAAGGTGACAGCCCTAATAACTCATATCATTGTCTCATAGCTGGATGATCGTCATACTCGATTCCGAGTGACAGCAAAGCATCAGGATTTTTTATCTCATGGCCGCATGTCACCGTAACTTAGCTCTAGATGCTGCACACAGAAAGAACGAGAACGACAAGATAAGGGCATAGGGGAGAGAATTCAGAACGTTGATCAAGGCAGCTTCACTCTTCTAGTGTTCACAACCTCTGGTGGGATGGGACCAAGTGCAAGATGTTTCTACGCCAGACTCGCGGAGGTACTATCCGAACAGAAGCAGCAGCCCAGAAGTTATATTACAGCCTGGATGAGATGTCGACTGTCCTTCTCTCTCCTTAGGTCGGCTTTGCTCTGCCTCAGGGGAACGAGAGCATCGGCCCCAAAGCCCACAACAGTTGCAGATATTGACTATGAGGCAACAGTCACTGAATGCCGCACAGATCTGCGGCTCAACTAACTCAACACAGCTAGGATAGCTACTTATGTATTAGGATATTTAATTTTAAGGTAATAAAATGGTGGCGAAGGTATGGCTATTAGGGGAGGATGGAGGCCATTATTAAAAAAAAGTAGTCGTAATAGTAGTAGTAGTAGCAGCAGTATTAGTTGAAGTGTGACAGGCTTGGGTGTGAGACATGTACGTACGGGTGTGTGACAGGGTGTGGACATGTGCCGGCATATATATATATATATATATATATATATATATATATATATATATATATATATATATATATATATATATATATATATATATATATATATATATATATATATGACAGGACGTGGGGTTTAAACAAGACACTGGTGTACATTAGGGCCAGTGTGTGCTTAATAGCGTGGATGTGTGTTTGTGTGCGAGTGGTAATGGATAAGAGGGAGTGTCACAAGGCGTGAGAGTATGCGACAGGGTGTGGCGGGTGTATGACTATGAAATTGTGTGTGTGTGTGTGTGTGTGTGTGTGTGTGTGTGTGTTATATACAAATGTGTGTATATGTGTGTGCATGTGTGACGGGATTGAGCCGGGGGGTGGGGGATTGGGCCAGGGAGTGAAGGGATTGGACCTGGGAGTGCCTGGGAGTGGAGGAATTTGACCAAGGAGTGGAGGGATTGGGTAGGGGAGTGCGGGTTTGGGACGGAGAGTGGAGGGATTAGACCGAGGAAGAAGGGGGATTATGGTGGGAGTGGGGCAATGAACCGGGGAGTTAAGGGATTGGGTCAGGAGCGGAGGTATTGGCCGGGGAGTGAGTTATTGAGCCAGGGAGTGAGGAGTGGAGGGATTAGGCCTGGGAGTGGTAGGATTGAGCTGGGGAGTGGAGGGACTGCGCCGGGGAGTGGAGGGATTGGGCCAGGGAGTGAGGAGTGGAGGGATTGGGCCTGGGAGTGGTTGGATTGAGCTGGGGAGTGGAGGGACTGCGCCGGGGAGTGGAGGGATTGGGCCAGGGAGTGTGGGATTGGGCTGGGGAGTGGGAAGATTAAGCTGCAGAGTGGTGGGATTTAGCCGGGGAGTGGGATGAGAGGGTGGACAGACGGGTGAGTAAGTGGGTGGGTGCCTACCACTACCTTGTGGTCACACTTTTCAGTGAAAGATTGGGCTCTGTGAGGCAGATAAGGGTCATACACATCATCTGGCAACCCCTGCAGTCAATGTTTCTGGGCAACACATGCTTACAGAGCTCCAGTAAGACCCTAACAGCGAAATAGGTGGAGGAGATGACCAACACGGAAACCCAACGACTACTCTTGAGGTTGAAGGCAGTGCTAGATAGAGAGGTTACTAAGGTGAAACCCAACAAATTGGGCTTTCGGCAGTCTATTGCAACTCTCCCTCTCCCCAGTTGTTGCAGCTACCTGCACCACTGGGGCAAGAAAAGGGAGAGCCAAGATGTGTGGTTGCAGCCTGCGCTCCTGTCTCGCTACATAAATCAACTCACGCGCAGCCATCATCCTGCTCATCATACTTTCCTTCATCATCAGAACCCCAAAACCCAAAAGTCCTCTGGCGACAGACATATGGCGACGGGGACAGGAAGAGATGACAACCGGGATTCTCTAGTCAAAACTCTGCACATGGACGGCATAGATAAGATGGTCGTTTATGCCCTGGGGACTAGGCAGCAGTGCAATCCGGTCCTGTCTGTGTGACTGAGCAGCCCTTTCCAGGCGCCACTCTGCTCACCCCACATAGGGAGAGGGCTAGAAAAGGTGCCCTAAACACAGCCTGCCTAAAATCCCAATCTGACTGGGCAACCGCACCCAGTAAGGTCATCTTAATGCGGTCAAAAAATCTAAGCAGATAAAAACAAAAACAAACTATGCAACCTCTTATGGTCGCTGAATGGAATGTCATGACCCTTCTGGATACTGGCACAAATAAGCGTCCTGAAAGAAGAACCGCTTTTGTGGCAAAAGAGCGTAGATACAACATCGATATAGCAGCCATTAGCGGAGAGAAGCCGTATTTATTAGAGCCTGTTGAGGTGAACGAGTACCTCATGATGCTCCGATTCCCACTGAATGACTCAAGTCATCCTTCCTTCGTCAGTGCATACGCCCCAGCACTGGATGCAGAGGTTGACATCAAGGAGGCCTTTTACGCCGACCTTGACAGAGAGCTAACCTTTATCCCCAGAGAAGATAAGGTTGTACTTCTAGGCAAGTTCAATGCCCGGTTGGCAGAGATACTGACATCCTTGACCACCGAAGGGTCAAGACGTACCTGGCGCTCCTCTCGGAGCAGCCAGGTCAACTGTTACATTGGCCCATACCAATTCCCTCCCCTGAACCCTCCTCCCCACCGGAATATCAACAAGTTCTCGCCAGAAGTTACAATTTCATTTGGGAAAGGAATGGAACCAGTGTTAAACAGAGGTGAACAGTGGTGAACAGTGCTAAAGTCAGTGAGAACAACTCAACAGTAACAGTCGTACCCAAGTTAACCTTCACACAGTGAGGTCCCAGGTACCCAGTGATAACGGCGCCCGTGAGACCCAACAACAACCAGCGATGTGTTACTCCGTCTACGATAGGAAGGCCTGGGACCACACCTCACTCATATAACACCAACTGTGAGAGAATTACTACACCACGTCAGGTCCCTCATAATACCATCTGTGAGGGAATTCGTACACCACGTGATGCCCCTCATAACACCATCTGTGAGGGAGTTACTACACCACGTGAGGCCCTTCATAACACCATCTGTGAGAGAATTACTACACCACGTAAGGCCCCTCATAACACGATCTGTGAGGGAATTACTACACCACGTGAGGCCCCTCATAACACCATCTGTGAGGTAATTACTACACCACGTGAGGTCCCTCATAGCACCATCTGTGAGGGAATTACTACACCACGTGGTCCCTCATAACACCATCTGTGAGGTAATTACTACACCACGTGAGGTCCCTCATAACACCATCTGTGAGGGAATTACTACACCACGTGAAGTCCCTCTTAACACCATCTGTGAAGGAATTACTACACCACGTCAGGTCCCTCATAACACCATCTGAGAGAACTACTACACCACGTGAGGTCCCTCCTAACGCTATCTGGGAGAGAGTTACTACACTACGTGTTTGCTGTTCTACACCTACATTAATCTGTATGTTCACTCTATGTTCCTTTACCTTTCTCTAATGAAGGCTTTTGTTAAACCACTAATGTATGTAATAAGTCATTTATGTCCAATGTATATTTTCAGCCTTCGGGGTGCAGAACTTTTTCAATAAACCGTTAATTATTATTATTATTTATTATTATGGTAGGTAACCATAGGGAGAAACTGAGTAGACAACTGTAATCCCAACGGCTTACTCCTCCCCAGCAAGTGTGTTAAACACAGCCTTACTAACTATAACCAGCACCTTGTTTAGACAGGCCAACAAGCTCAAGGGTTCGTGGCAGCACCCACGATCCAAACACTGGCATGTCATTGAGTACATCATTATCAGAGAAAGAGATCGCCGGGATGTCCTTACCACCCGAGCCATGCGTGGCTCAGACCACTGTGACACACATCATCGGCTCATCAGAGCCAAACGTTCCCTTCAAGTCGTCCCAAAACGGCGAAGACAACAAACCTCCAGAAGCGGTTTCATCGAGGGGCTGATAAAGACGCTGCCGCCGCCCCTCCTGCACTAGATATATCCCTGTACACGTAACATCTCAGGACGCCTCTGTCGGTCCCTCATCAGGCATTCCATCCACCTCAGAACTTTCCAACGAAGGTGACCTCACTAATAATTCATATCACTATGTCATCGCTGGATTGAACGTCATACTCGATTCCGAGTGACAGCAAAATAATAGTATTAGGGTACAACATGGCATGGCTATGAGAGTATGCGCAAGTGCGACAGGGCGTGAGTGTGAGATTGTGTGGGTGCGACAGTGCTACCATGAGTAACAACACGTGTTCAGCCAGAGTCAACATTTTCGAAGAAGCTGATAGAAGGAGCGTCAGGGGGTAATGAGAGGAACTGAGGCGTGGGAGGGAGTGTGTGAGAGTGAAAGAGAAAGTATGTGAAAGTGAGTGAGGGAGGAACTGTGTGTGAGTCAGAGAGGGAGAGAGGAAGTCTGTGGGGGTGAGAGAGAGGGAGAGATTGAGGGAGGGAAGGAGGGGGTGTGTGATAGTGAGGGTGTGAGGGAGAAAGTGTGAGACTGAGGCGGGAAGTGTACGTGTGGTGACGGAGGGGAATGGAGGGAAGATGTGTGTGAAAGAGAGAGAGAGAAGAGAGGGAGAGAGGTGGGGGCGCTAATGTAGAAGTGTAGGAGAATTAGGAGAGGAACGAAGGAAGTATGTAGGCGTGATGGAGGGTGAGGGGAAGCCAGAGAGTGAGAGAGAGAAAGTCGTACAGCTAGTAGAGGGTGAAAATGAAATCCACAAACCCACAGGAAAAACAAAAATGTAAGAATGTTTTACCTTAACGTGGGAAAAAAAAAAAAAAAAAAAAAAATATACATATATATATATATATATATATATATATATATATATATATATATATATATATATATATATATATATATATATATATATATATGTATATATATATATATATAATTGTGTGTGTGTGTATGTGTGTGTGTGTGTGTGTAATAATAATAATAATAATAATTAACGGTTTATTGAAAGAGCTTGGCAGCCAGAAGGCTGAAAATATACAGTTACATATTTGGGGAATGGGTTACGAATTACAAATAATATACAAGTAACATAAGTGACACAAATAAGACATATAATAACTTAGATGGGGAAAAGCTCAAACTACAGTTCATTTCAACATAGTGACAGTGTTACAGTATTACAAGTTATTGATAATTTTTACAATGGTTGGGACTGGGCTGTTCTTATAGCGATCAGTTCGTGCACGTATGGGCTGGATGCGGTTGTGGTGTCGAACAGCAATTCTCGGACAAGGGACCTCGGGTGGTAGTAGGAGCCGGTGTCGGGGATGGTGTAGAAGCTTCTTACCAAATTTGCAGATGAGGTCGTGGTGATGGTCAGTGAGAGTCGAAAGGGTCAGTGTGTTGAGCGCTTCTTGATATGTGGAGTAGGAGGGGGAGAGAATAATCTTGCATGCCCTCTTTTGCACTTTTTCTAGGTGTTTACGTTGTGTGGCATTTAGGGAGGAAGACCAGGTGGGGGAGGCATAGGTGAGCTTGGGAAGTATGAATGTTGTGTAAACACTGAGGAGCTCGTGTGCAGGAACTCCGAGGGACTTGAGTCGGCGGAGGAGGTGGAGACGGAAACTGGAGGATTTGACAACTTCAATGACGTGTGGTTTCCAATTTAGTTTGTTGTCTATGGTGACGCCGAGAAGCTTCGTGGAATCTACAACCTGGAGTGTGTTCGGACCTAGAGTAATGGAAGGAGGTGGGACAATGTCGGAGGAGAGGTTGATGTGCATAACCATGGTCTTGGTATGGTTGATGGTGACATGGTTGTTGGTAGCCCAGTTTTGGAGACTGTTCAATAAATCCTGAAGGGCGGTATAGTTGGGAGCAGAATTGTTGACGCTGATCCCAATGGTGGAGTCGTCGACATATTTCCAGCGAGCAGGGGTTTCTCTTAGGGCATCATTGATGAGCATAAGGAAGCAGAGTGGTCCCATCTTGGTGCCTTGGGGGACGCCACAGGTGAGTGACTGAAAGGTGGAGACAGCCCCTCGGAAGCGTACAGCTTGGCGTCGGTCACTGAGGAAGTCTGTAAGCCATGGTATGAGGCTTCTTCGAAGCCCGAGGTCAATAGCTTTGTTGATGATTATATTGTGGTCGACTAGGTCGAACGCTTTAGTGAAATCAATGAAGGCGACAGCTACAGACGTTTTTCGTTTCTCGAGATGGCGGTATATGTAATCGAGAAAGCTGACAAGAGAAGTGAGTGGTGGAGGAAGTTTTCATGTTGCCAAATTGCTGAGGGTCTACGACTCCTGCAATATCAGCATAAGCCCAGTCGAACACAAAACTTTCACAGATTAGGCTGGGTATTGGGGTGATTGCAATAGGTCGTAGCTGATTTAAGGATTGTGGGCTGGTTGACTTGGGCACTGGTGATACATAAGAGGTCTTCCAGTCAGCTGGGCATCTGGCTTGACTGAGAGAAGCATTGATGATGGAGCAGAGGGGTTTAGCAAGCTCCGGGGAGAACTCCTTGAAGAGTGTGTATTAGGGTGTGTCAATTTAGGGGGTGAACTGGCTAAATTGAAAATCGAGTAATTTGGTAGCAATTTATTGTAGTCTTTAAGCATGCAAAACAATATTCTGGCATACATTTTTTTTTATAATAAGTCCTACCTACATCAAATGGATTTTTAAATGTACATATTTGTGAATTTATAACATAACCAGCGTTTGCACACATGTTACTGTTTCAAGTTTCAAATTATTATATTTTATTATCCGTAGTCTATTTGAAAGTAACCAATGCCTTCATACTCTCTTTGCTTTGGTTTCTTGTCATCAGTAGTCTGCTTGCTATTTGTGCTTTGATGTAACCTTCTCGCCTCTCGTGGCTGTAAACATGGCCCGCTGCTTCTGTGACCATTTTCACACATCTCTCCACACTTTGAGTGTGGGAAGGCCACTTCGGCACCTGCATTGGAGTCTCTTTAAGGTTTCTCAATTCTTGGCTAGTTAGACTTGTTGTCAATGGTGGCTCTAAGACTTCCAAACTCAAGTCAACCAATTCTGTCAATTTGGTGGCATTGACGTTTATTGGGGGAACTTTTCTTGAATGAAACGAACAGTCTCCCAACTGGTCGTCATCTATTAGCGTTCCTCTAATCTTTAGAATGACTTCTACAGCCTCGGTTCGGAGATTGGTACATTGACTGCAAAGCATTGCTTGCAAAACTGCTTCTGATCGAGCATACCAAGCGGACCTTCTTGCCACAGGTAACACGATGTCCCTCACTACCTTCCTCTGTGTTCTTACTAGCTGCAATTGAAACAAAAGGTGATTGGGCCCATCCACCCACATAGGATTAAGTTTCACACTAAACCACTGGGGAAGATAAACTCCAATAATAAATTCAACAATTAACCTCAAATTCTTCAGCACTTTGCCCTTCGTGTTTGGAAATCCAAATCCTGCAGAAACGAAGAGCTGTAGTTAACCAACGGCTGTGACTGACAGGTCCAATCTCCAAGAGAGCCAATGACTGAGGCACTTCTCCTGATCTTATTGCTTGGGCAATACGATAAGCATAGGATTGATCTGTGCTGAGATCTTTGATGACTCCTTCAGACAACGCCGGAAGGGGAGGGCCAACTTCGACCTTTGGAAAGGTTGTATTTATTTCTAGTTGTGTTGCTTCATCCAGCATGATGCCAAGGGGACCTGACCACTTGTTGTTGCTCTTTGTAGGACCATCAAGTTCCTGGATGAGATGACGAAGAGGTAGCTCGCCTGTATGTAAATCACATACAATCCAAACAAGTCTTCTTCCTAGTTTTTTCTCTAAATGCGTCGTTACACCCCCCTGCCATCCGGTGTTCACTGCAGTTGAATCTCCACCAACAGCCTGCAGTGAACTGCCAAGTCCTCTCTCCTGAACCCAACATAAAATATGATCAGCAATGACCTCTGCATGTTTCTTCCCTTCTACTTCAGTTTCGGGAGCAAAGTGAAACAAAAACCGACCACCAGGCTCAGAACAGACAGAGTAGTGTTCTTCTTTGATGAGACCTGGAAACTTTCTGTTCACTCCCTCTACTTCTAGCAAAACTTTTGTGTCATCTATTCTTCCATCAAACAAAAGACAGGAGAGCCCTCCCTCGCTTAAATCTTTTTCATGCTGATCAGATATTTCCTTCATTATTTTTTCTTGTGCTCTTCTAATTTTATTATGATCTATCACCAAAGATACATCCTCTCGGCTGATGAGGCCTGCATCTATCCAAGCGGCAGTTGCAATTTCTGCAGCCTCACGAAGTCCAGCATGGTGGCGAATACTAGCTAAAGCAATGTTTGAAATATTTCTTGTGTTGTATTTCATTTTCTTTGGTAAAGGTTCAGATGGCTCTTTGGAACTATCATCTGATGTTGCTTCCTGTTCATCAGAAGAACTATCAAAGAAGTGATAAACATCTTGACACAGCTCTTCCTCTCTTTGGATGGCTTCTTCACTCTTCATTTTCTTCTTTTGTTCCCTCTCTCGGATTTGTTCTCTCTTCTTGGCATTAGCAATCTGCTTCTTTGTTTCTGAATAATCTATTGAACCCATTTGCATACTTCCTTGGCCTTCTGCCTTTGTCCTCTGTGCCTTTATAAATTCAAGCTCTAAAACAGGGATCTTCTTTTCACGAGGACAACCACAATCAATGTGGGAATTATTTTCTCTCTTACCTGAGTGAGAACAGTTGGATTCAGAACATAATTGTATGGAGCACTTGCAGGTCAAAATGTCAAACAGAGTATCAAGTGTGTGCAGAAATTCATTTTTCCTGGCCAAGTTTCCTTTACCAAGTGATGTTTCAACTGCTTTGTGCCATAATTTCGTTAGTTTTAGCTCAATAGTTCGACACTGATTAATCACAGGTAGTTTGAATAGTGCATTAGCTTTTGTCCATTGATGCAGAAGAGGGACTATCATGTCATTTATGAGTTCTTTATCTGTATAGTTCCTTCTGTCCTTTGCATTTTTTTCTCGAAGGAGTAACCCTAATCTTAGCATGTCTCTCACTGTTGGAAGTTCTGATACAGGAAGCTCCTTCCCTTTACCAACTAGCAGGCTCAAGTGGGTTGACAACTGACTTCTTGTCTTCAATTTTGACATCTTCACACTATCTGACAAATAGAAAAATATTTCAATGTTTCATAATTCAATTGTTGTTTCAAAAAATATCAATTTGTTTATCAAAAATGCTGTAAGAGAAATAACATAATAATTTCTTAGAACATAATGTTTTATACAATGATATAAGTAACTGCGACAATCAATATGCCCGACTTACAATAATTAAAATGTAGAATTCGTCTGGTAGAGTAGGTGCAAGTGCAATGAGAGCAAACCACCGTCTATGATATCTAGAAGGAGAGTGAGCCGGGCGCCTTATCCTCACGCTTGGTACAAGTCAAAACAAGAATTAAACTGTCCCACACGGAGAGCCTGTTCATGTTCATGTTCTGACATGCATATTGTACACAAGCTATAGAACCATAAAATACTCCATAATCCATATGCTTACATGAGATTAGTTAATATCAAGTGAATAATTCTAATCAAGTCTCATTAATTTGTTGAAATACTGATATTTGAAACTTTAAGGTATAATTGATGTAGGTGAGGGTTATTTCAATTCATTTTTGTTTGCTAATCTCAAGTTTAGACATAAAGAGGCACAATATTTTGACTACCAAATTTGATTTTTAACATGTTGACAAAATTGACACACCCTAGTGTGTATGTGTGTGTGTGTGTGTGTGTGTGTATGTGTGTGTGTGTGTTTGTGTGTGTGTGTGTATGTGTGTGTGTGTGTGTGTGTGTGTGTGTGTGTGTGTGCTACTCTTAGGGGATTTTAGGGATTGACCTCTCACATTAAAGGAGGTTGAAGGCTAAAGGATTTCATGATTAAGTTTAAAAGGGTATAAGAGTGCGTCAGAGATTTTAAAATTGCGTTAACTTAGCAACAACAAACGATGTACTCGGATCCTGAAAGTACCTCAACTACATGTAAGTCCCGAGGGAGACATCTAAGATTGTCCATCAAAGAGACTGGAGAAGGGGAGGAACTATGTTAATTAGGTACTTAATCAATTTTCCTGTTGATATAATATTTTCCTGCTGTTGGCTAGACCAGGTAGCAAAGAGCAATTAACATTACGTATGAAGGACGGCCAATATATTAACCGAGGCGAGGAGGTCCAAATATTAGCTGTTGAATTAATGCAAGAATAAACGCCAATAGTCGCTAATTAATTGTTGCCAAAAGTTCAGCTGTTGAGGATATTATGGTCTTCATGTTGTGTTCACTGGCAATTGCAAAAAATATTTTAGTCATATAGTGTAATTTTTTTCTCGTTTTCAATAAGTTACAAAACTTTTATGGCCGCAGCGCCGTAACATACTAGGACAAAAAAGACACTAAACCTAATATTTTTTTCCTCCTTTTCACCCACTGGGGAGATAATGGTGCCTTCACAGTGGTGCGTCCCAGACTGAGGCAGAATTTAGCAGTGTGTGTGGGAGACCCTTCAGTAACTCAGATATTAAAGAACAAAGCTTCTCCATCACCTGGACTGTATGGGTCGATGGCGTAAATACTTATAGTTGACACTCTAGAGGCGGGTCCAGTGATGAGTGTGAGGAGGAAATATAACGTCCGTGATTCTGTGAGGATCTCTGGTACTGTGAGGACTCGTGTTTCTGTGAGGATCTCTGGTACTGTGAGAATCCGTGTTACTGTGAGGATATCTGGTACTGTGAGGATCCGTGTTTCTGTGAGGATCCGCGTTTCTGTGAGGATCCGTGTTTCTGTGAGGATATCTGGTACTGTGAGGATCCGTGTTTCTGTGAGGATCCGTGTTTCTGTGAGGATATCTGGTACTGTGAGGATCCGTGTTTCTGTGAGGATCCGTGTTTCTGAGAGGATATCTGGTACTGTGAGGATCCGTGTTTCTGTGAGGATCCGCGTTTCTGTGAGGATCCGTGTTTCTGTGAGGATCCGTGTTTCTGTAAGGATCCGTGTTTCTGTGAGGATATCTGGTACTGTGAGGATCCGTGTTTCTGTGAGGATCCGTGTTTCTGAGAGGATATCTGGTACTGTGAGGATCCGTGTTTCTGTGAGGATCCGCGTTTCTGTGAGGATCCGTGTTTCTGTGAGGATATCTGGTACTGTGAGGATCCGCGTTTCTGTGAGGATCCGTGTTTCTGTGAAGATCCGCGTTTCTGTGAGGATAAGTGTTTCTGTGAGGATCCGCGTTTCTGTGAGGATCCGTGTTTCTGTGAGGATCCGCGTTTCTGTGAGGATCCGTGTTTCTGAGAGGATCTCTGGTACTGTGAGGATCCGTGTTTCTGTGAGGATATCTGGTACTGTGAGGATCCGCGTTTCTGTGAGGATCCGTGTTTCTGTGAAGATCCGCGTTTCTGTGAGGATAAGTGTTTCTGTGAGGATCCGCGTTTCTGTGAGGATTCGCGTTTCTGTGAGGATCCGTGTTTCTGTGAGGATCCGTGTTTCTGGGAGGATCTCTGTTACTGTGAGGATCTCTGTTACTGTGAGGATACGTGTTTCTGTGAGGATCCGTGTTTGTGAGGATCCGTGTTTGTGAGGATCCGGATTTCTGTGAAGATCCGCGTTTCTGTGAGGATCCGTGTTTCTGTGAGGATCCGCGTTTCTGTGAGGATCCGCGTTTCTGTGAGGATCCGCGTTTCTGTGAGGATAACTGTACTGAGAGGATCCGTGTTTCTGTGAGGATCCGCGTTTCTGTGAGGATCCGTGTTTGTGAGGATCCGTGTTTCTGTGAAGATCCGCGTTTCTGTGAGGATCCGTGTTTCTGTGAGGATCCGCGTTTCTGTGAGGATCCGCGTTTCTGTGAGGATCCGTGTTTCTGTGAGGATCCGCGTTTCTGTGAGGATCCGTGTTTCTGTGAGGGTCCGTGTTTCTGGGAGGATCTCTGTTACTGTGAGGATCTCTGTTACTGTGAGGATCCGTGTTTCTGTGAGGATCCGTGTTTCTGTGAGGATCCGTGTTTCTGTGAGGATCCGTGTCTCTGTGAGGATCCGCGTTTCTGTGAGGATCCGTGTTTCTGTGAGGAGCCGTGTTTCTGTGAGGACCCGTGTTTCTGTTAGGATCCGCGTTTCTGTGAGGATCCGTATTTTTGTGAGAATGTCTATTACTGTGAGGATCCGTGTTACTGTGAGTATCTTTGGTACTGTGGGGATTCGTGCTTCTGGGAGGATAAGTAACATGACTTTATAACCATTACGTTATAGTAAAAACTCAACTAATTTACAGTTATGTCACAAGGAAGCGGAGATACACTTAGCCTGTCTCTTCTTATGAACACATGTGACACCAGGTTCATTTGGACCGTCTTGTTAAGATCTTATAAGCGGTAAATCAGCCATTCTCGAGGAAGGTGGAACACAGAGGGCGACGACCTAATGTAAAGACAGCAGACACGCTGCAGTCATATTATTCCCAAATTAGAAAAACATAAATTACCATAAAAAACTCACTGATCATCCGTTACTAAGAGTGCAGTGTGTGTTCGTGCAGGTTGCTTATGGTCAGGTATCATGGTAAATGTTTTGTTTAATGCGGTCGTTCCCTGGCCGCCCCTTGCTCCCGACCGTTAAGAACATGGACAGTTGAAGAGTATAAAAAAATCGTCCTTGGCGTGACTTGGACAGTAAAACTGACCACAAACACCGGATTATGTGTTGATAATGAAATCTGAGAGCCAGGTCGATGCCCTGAGGTAAATTAGGTTGGTGCGTGCTGTAATAACTAACCCACCAACTTCTTTCCAGGCTTACATTGTTTTGAGCTTACGACGCTGAAATATACCGTAACTTGTAGCTATGAAGTGTTATTTCTTATGGTATGTTCTGGTTTATTATCAAATCAGGGTTTTTCATTATAGTTAGTTAGGTTAGGTTAGGTGAGGTGAGGTTAGGTTAGGTGAGGTGAGGCTAGATTAGGTGAGGTGAGGTTAGGATAGGTGGGATCTTAATTCAAAACCGTGCTGGATAACACCCACAATTGACCGAGGGCTCGAATCGGGGACTGGGGGATTAAAACTCTTATTTATCAACACATGCTTCAAATTACGCTTGTGTCCGCACCATCACTATACCTGAGTACAAACTGTGCAGCCTCTTGGCGACGTGTTCAAAGGGGAAGGTTTATAACATTATTATACCCCTCCGTCCCTACTCACTTCCCTTGATTGGTTCCTCTTCAGTTACTCAAGAATCCATAAATCTCAACTAACTTTTTCGTGGCTGTTGATACTCATACAAGCTCGATCAAGATCAATATTGGCAGTTGTCAATCTGTATTTGTCGCACCGTCAGCTTCTGTTAAGCTGGAGGAGTGTCATCATCAATACCGTCTGTGTATCTGGTGGCTTAAATATTTTTTTTTTTATCCTTTTGAATCCCACCACAAGAAGAAAATGAACACCCTCTCACTCACGCCATCCTGCATGATGGCGTCTGCTGGGTCCCTCAGCCGCCACAAGTCCTCGCTATTGTCCTCGGTCCATCGCCAACTACATCTTCTCCTCTGGCTCAACTTCCAGCATCCCAAGATTGTTGCTGATCAGGGCATTATTCCAACTTGTCCGTGGTCGCTCCCTCTGGTACTCTTCCCGTCGGCGTCCACCATCATATTGAGTCTGCCTCCTCTCCTCTCCTCTCGTTTCCAGTTCATCTAAGACGCCTTGGTCTTGCGGCGTCACCCGTAAGATAATTTTTATTATCTGAATTTTCTGTGATCCATAAATCGGTATGAAGTTTTTAGTCGCCGAATAATACAATTTCAATTTCCGCAGTACTCGGTTTTGGTCCAGATTCACAAGGTATCATACAATGACTATCGTTCATAAATAAAAGCGCAAGAGTACATTACCTGCTTTACTTCGGCTAGAACATAGACATAAACTCCAAAAAATAACATTAACATCGCGCTGACACTTTACCTTAATTAGTTCACCAAGCACGACACAAATGTTAAAGTACAGTACAGAATCAGTTTACAGTTGATCCTGTGCAGTATTATCGTTTCATCTCTCTGGTGTTATCAGAAGGATCAAGTTAAGGTAATTCTACGGCTATTTTTGAATGTTGTATTTTTATGTTGTATATTAAAAAGTGGAGTAATTAAGTACAATATTACGTCTTTTTATACAAGACACAATATCGTCTTTACGTGTGTGTATCCGTGCCCTGGGTCGGAAGAGAGAGAGACTTCACACTCACTACTAACGCCAAGAGATCGGTTATGGCTATATTAAACTATTGCTGCGTCAGTTATATTCACTTATCACTTAAAGAACCTCACATAGATATACGACCTTTGGCTTCCTCTTATTTAGCTAACGTACACTCTTAACTACACCTTACGTAAAGGTTAATATTCATAATAATAGAAAACCGAATTTCTATATTCGTAAGACCGTAAGAACATCTTGTCGTTGGTCTCCGCTCATACACGACAGGTTTGCTCACATGAATTTCAAGTCAGCTTTTCGTTGATTTTTTGCTCAAAAAAGTAACATAATTTTTTTATGTTTTATGTTGTCGGTCCATTTTACAGTGAGTTATGACCCTTCAAGTGCTAGAGAGAGAGTTTGTCTTTTAACTTCTCTCCTGAGATATTATTATTATTATTATTAATATTATTATTATTATTATTATTATTAGTAGTAGTAGTAGTAGTAGTAATAATTGTATTATTATTATTATTATTATTATTATTAATATTACTATTATTATTATTAGTAGTAGTAGTAGTAGTAGTAGTAGTAGTTATAATTGTATTATTATTATTATTATTATTATTATTATTATTATTATTAATTTTTTAATTATTTTAGTACGATAGTTAATAAATCTTCTTTTTTTTAATTTCAGGTCGTCGTCTTTCCACCTCGCTCACCGGTAAGACACTTTATTTCACACTTTTGTCAACTCGTGTGGTAAGTTTCCTCGTCTCGGATTTGTTGGCGGTGGTACCATAAACTGGAATCCTCGCACCTCCGCCACAACAAGAGACAGTACATTGGCTCCCAAGTTTCGTGGAATAGCGGGGGGGGGGGGGGGGGGGGGGGGGGGTGTGATGTGAAGCCTTAATTAAATTGGTGGTAAGAAAAACTGCAGAAAGAAAAATATTAACCGTGCATATACCTGACAGAATGATAAATTACCCCGCCATTTTGTTTCTTTTTTATACGCCTGGTAACTTTACTAATTTCCGCGTCCCTTCCTTCAACAATGTACTGTAACCTTCCTTACTCACGTACGTTCACCAGAGTACTAAAACTTTTACGATTCATTAATCTGGCGGGGTCGTAACACAGCTATATTCATATGCGCCCGAGTCTGCTTAACAATTAGGGTATGTGTTGACTAGTTGGGCTGGCAGCGTGGTGGGGAACTTGATCCTCCTCTGATTGAATAAACAACAACTATTACTGTTCAGACCACAGGCAGTAACGGGAAACTGCCTCTATTACTGCTGGAATAACAAAGGTAATGCCTATTAATGCTACCACTGAGTTAACTAATCTAGTAAGAGTAACTAGGAAAGGTGGAGTGAGAGAGACGAACGGAGAGAGTGTAGCTGAGAGAGAGAGAGAGAGAGAGAGAGAGAGAGAGAGAGAGAGGTGCAATGGATGAGACAGGGAGAGTGAGAGTATCTGGAAGGAGTGGGAGTGAGTGAGTGTCTATATGTGTGTGTGTGTGTGTGTATGAGTGAGCGTTCCTGTATGAGTATGTAGGCGACCCTGCGTGCGTGTATGTGTGTGGGCATCCCAGTGTGTGTGCGCGTGTGTATGGGCGTTCCTGTGTGTGTGTGTGTGTGTGTGTGTGTGTGTGTGTGTGTGTAATAATAATAATTAACGGTTTATTGAAAAAGTTCTGCAGCCCGAAGGCTGAAAATATACATTGGACATAAATGACTCCTTACATACATTGGTGGTTTAACAAAAGTTTTCATTAGAGAAAGGTAAAGGAACATCCAGTGAACATACAGATTAATGTTTACAGTGGAGGTCACGTAGATCATGTTCTTAAGAGGCTAAATAAACTAAAGAAGACAAAATCCCCAGGGCCGGATGAAATTTTCCCTCGAGTCTTGAAAGAGTGTAGGGAACAGATTAGCGGACCCCTCGTAAATTTATTTACAAAATCACTGGACACGGGAGTTGTGCCAGACTTGTTGAAACAGGCAAATGTAGTACCCATATTCAAAAAGGGAGACGGCATCAGCGTCAAATTACCGGCCGATCAGTTTGACGTCAGTAGTGGGGAAATTTCTTGAATCCATTATAGCAGATAGCATCCGATCGCATTTGGAGAAAAGCAAATTAATCTACGATTCTCAACATGGATTTACAAAGGGAAAATTTTGTCTAACAAATCTGCTGACGTTTTTTAGGAAAGTCTTCGAGGTAGTAGATAATGACGAAAATTACGATGTTATTTACTTAGACTTTAGCAAAGCATTTGACAGAGTACCGCATCGGAGGCTTCTGAGAAAAGTTAAGGCTCATGGTATCGAGGGGAAAGTTTTAAATTGCCTATAATCATGGCTCACCGATAGAACGCAGAGGGTCAGCGTAAATGGTGTTAAATCTGAGTGGGGCTGTGTAACCAGCGGGGTTCCCCAGGGGTCAGTATTAGGCCTACTCTTGTTCATAATCTACATAAACGATCTAGATACTGGGATCAGCAGTGACATAAGCAAGTTTGCGGATGACACCAAAATAGGGCGGCAGATTAATTCAGGGCAGGATGCAAATGCACTACAGGAGGATCTAAATAATCTGCAGGAGTGGTCTGAAAAATGGCAAATGAAATTCAACACCAGCGAGTGCAGCGTACTCAATATTGGAAGAACAAATACTGTCAATGTATACAGCCTTAACAACATCAACCTAGAGAACTCGACTTGTGAAAGAGACCTAGGGGTACTTGTAAGCCCGGACCTACGGCCTAGAAAACAATGCTTTAATGTTCGAAATAAGGCAAACAGAGTATTGGGTTTTATATCTAGAAGTGTAAGTAATAAGAGTGCAGAGGTCTTATTGCAACTATATCTTGCGCTAGTCAGGCCGCACCTCGATTATGCGATTCAGTTCTGGTGCCCTTATTATAGAATGGATATCAATGCACTGGAGTCGGTGCAGCGAAGAATAACTAAAATGATTCCGGGACTTAGAAACCTGCCATATCAAGATAGCTTAAAGAAACTAAACTTGTATTCCCTAGAAAGACGAAGGGTGCGGGGAGATATGATACAAGTATTTAAGTGGGTGAAAGGAATCAATAAAGGGGATATAGATAAAGTTCTTATAATATCCGAGCAGGATAGGACTCGGAGCAACGGATTTAAGTTGGATAAGTTTAGGTTTAGGAGGGAGATAGGAAGGAACTGGTTCACAACTAGGGTGGTGGACGAGTGGAACAAGCTTAGCAACTTTGTAGTAAGTGCTGGAACGCTGGAAAGTTTCAAAAGGAGGCTGAATAGATTCATGGATGATAGAGAGTGGTAGTAACTCTCGACAGGAGCTGCCATGTACAGGCCAACCTGCCTATTGCAGACTCCTTATTTTCTTATGTTCTTATGTTCTTATGCGCTAAGGTGTTGAACAGCAGACACGTAGTGTTGTAATCCCCTCACAGATGGTGTTATGAAGGGTCTAACGTGGTGTAGTAATTCCCTCACAGATGGTGTTATGAAGGGCCTGATGTGGTGTAGCAATTCCCTCACAGATGGTGTTATGAGGGGCCTGGTGTGGTGTAGTAATTCTCTCTCAGATGGTGTTATGAGGGAACTCACATGGTGTAGTTCTTCCCTCACAGATGGTGTTATGAGGGGCCTCACATGGTGTAGTAATTCCCTCACAGATGGTGTTATGAGGAACCTCACGTGGTGTAGTAATTCTCTCACAGATGGTGTTACGAGGGACCTCACGTGGTGTAGTAGTTCCCTCACAGATGGTGTTATGAGGAGCCTTAGATGATGCTGTAGCAACTCATTCACTACGTGGTGTCGTAGCATCATGGGGACACCACGTGGTCTGGTGTCACAGGACCTCACTCACTCAAGTGAGTGAGGTGTGGTCCCAGGCCTCTTTTTTTTTTTTTTTTTTTTTTTTTTAGGTTAAGGTGGGGAAAGGATGGAAGGCATGCTGGGGTTCAAGGCACAGCCAGACATGAGGGATGGCGAAGTCACAAGATATAGTCGTGGGGGGAAAGGTTGGAAAAGAAGTTTAATGAGTTAAACAGAGGGGGACGACACCCCTTGTTTTACATATTACAGAGTTTGTTGGCTAACTAAGCTAACCTAGGATTTAGAATGAGGTTGCACAATGGTTATTTTAGTAGACAATGACTAGATTGATTTTACAATTACAAGTTTATTAACATCTTATACTGTATTACGTTATGGACTCACTTGATTGTGACTTGTTAAATGTGAATTTATATCATCTAAGTTTTAATCTAAGGTGGATCACTGTGGCGGACATAGATGGGTCGCGGGTTGGGTTGTTGTAGTGCGGGCAGACTCCGGGGCCACCAGGCGTGGGGTCTCCCTCCGTTGATGTCTTCCACGCGTAGGTGGCCTGGGCTGTGAGGGTCGACCAGGAGCTTGTCCCAAACCTTCTTCCCTAGGCGATAGAACCTGAAGTTGAGGGCCTCTGTTTTATTTCTTAGGTGTATGGTTTCCACTGTCTCCTGGTAGGGTGGCACTTGGCCACTGGCTGATCTCAAACACTTGTCTTGGAAGCTCTGTAATTGTTGTAGTCTAGTCTTCCCGAGTTTGACGAGTGGTATAGATGGGTACTCCAGCACAGGACTCACCAGCGCCTTGTACAGGTGAACTTGTATCTTCTCAGGCATCAATTTAAAACGTTTTAATTTGGCTGCGGCGACTTTGGCTTTATTTAGTCTGTCCTTCACGTGGGGAATGATGCCCGTCCGAGAAATGATGAGGCCGAGCAACCTGCCTTGTTTAGAGTACTCAATCTCTTCGTCGTCGATCATCAATGGCGCCGGCTTGAATTTGGCTATGGGTATGACCTCAAATTTCGTTTTGTTTGTTTTTATTTTCCATTTATGTTCATACTCCGAGATCTCCTCTATTGCCCGAGCAGTGAGTCGCGCCATCCTTGCTGTGGACCTTCCTGGGCAGGTGACGATCTGTGTTACATCGTCGGCATACATGACGTACTCGCTGCCGACGATTGGGGGTGGCAGGTCAGCCGTGGAGAGTATGTAAAGGGTTGGTGAGAGACAAGAGCCCTGAGGCAAGCCGCTCGATAGTGAGAATTCTTCTCCAAAATGTTCTTGCATCTTGATTTTGGCTCTGCGGTCTATAATGAAGTTGCACAGCAGGCGCGTCAGATTTTCGGGTAGCCTCAGTTGTAGGATCTTATACTGCAGCCCTGCGTGCCAAACTTTGTCAAACGCCTTGCTGACGTCCCTCAGTATTATATTGCACTGCAGGCGGCCAGTCATGGCATTGGCGATCTGCTCGTAGGCCTGAGCTATGGCGGTGGATGTGCCTCGGTACTGGCGGAAGCCGAACTGGCGGGGATTATGCACGTCTTCGTCCTCCAGATACATCCGCAATCGCTTGTTGACTATTTTTTCGAAGATTTTGGCAGGTACCTCTAGCAGCGATATTGGTCGAAAGTTTTCGACTTTGTTTGGAGGCTTCCCTGCTTTTGGTATGAGGCGAATAACGGCGATTTTGAACATCTTAGGGAAGTATCCAGAGGCGAGGCAGGCGTTGCATATCTGAGCAAGCCTCTCTATCATGTTGTCGGGGAGTTGAGCCAGGATCTTCTTGTTAATGTGACTTTGACCAGGTGATTTGTTTTTAAACCCTTTTATGACGGCTGACACATCTGCAGGAACTATGGGCTCCGTCAGGTAGCTTCCGTCCACCAGTCTAGTGAAGTCAGTCCGTGGGAGCGGCTGGAGCAGGTGCTGATGGTCCTGCAACTGACCTAAAATGTCCTCCTCAAACTCCCTGTCGAAGCCCTCGTTCTCCTGTTCACTAATGGTAAAGATCTTTCGTAAATATCGCCGATGTAGTTGTTCTTGGTTTTCTTCCTCGAATATTTTTACGTTGTTTTGGTCGAGCAAGTAAGGGACCGTGCTAGAGGTGGAACCCATCAGTCGCTTGATCCCTTTCCAGAAGGCAGCAGAATCGCGGTAATTGTTGGCTGCCTGCCACACCAAGGCGGCTCACTTTTGTTCATGTAGACGTTTGCTCTCGTGCTGGATGTCCGTCTGTAGCTCTCGGTACCGGTCTCTCAGCTCCTACGTCCACCCGCGGATACTGGCTAGCTGTCTCACGTGAGCGTACTGGACACTGAGCTGCCTCAGCTGGTGACTAGTGTGAGGGTGGGGAATGGTCCTGTAACTAGTGGTCAGGATGTTGTTATCCATCTCCGTCTTCACATCCTTATACCATTATTCGACCGCGTCGTCGATGTCATTGGGGCTGGCTTCTTCCAGGTTTCTCCCCTGCTTGAGACTGAGAGACTCCTTGAAGGAGACCCAGTCTGCCCGTTTGAGGTTTGACCTGATGTTGGCGGGGATCATAATGGGATTGGATGAGAGCGTCACGACGACTGGCAGGTGATCGCTGGTACTGATGGGTCCGGCGGTAACGTGCCTGTTCAGGACGGCCTCGTTGTTAGAGAGGATTATGTCGGGTGTTGTGGCACTGGCACGTCTGATCAATGTCGGGAAATCTGGCCCGAGGTGTTGCAGTTTTCCCCTTCTGATGTTGTCATACAGCGCCACACCGACGTTGTTCTCATTACCGTGTCCTAGTATGGTGTGGCGCGCATTTAAGTCCCGTATGATGTATGTTGGTTTTCTGTGGCGTAGCAACTGGTTTAGGTCTTGTTCGGGTAAGTAAGGACGTCTGGGAGGTAGGTACATTGTGCATATGATAGCAGGTCCCCTAGTTGTCTCCACCTGCACTCCCAGAACTGAATCCTCGAAGTCTGGCAACACTCTGTGACTTAGCCGTGACCTGACGGCCACAGCGACACCATCGTTCAGCTCACCCGTCATGTTCCTCTGGTATACAGTGTAGCCAAAAATTTTCAGCTTACTTTCGTCTTTTATGCCAGTACTGTTTAACAGAATGATGTCTGGGTCTAATTGATAGTATAAGTTAGACAGTTCATTACGTCTATTAAGGGACTAGTGTAGGACTTTATGTTGGACAATTTTCATCCTGCTAACGACTCCCATTTCGGAGACTGTAGCTTGGAGCGTCGCTTGGAGTGTTTGCTCGGCTTCTGCCATTTCTAGGGGGACGGAACTTCTTAGCAGAACCTTCGGACATCTGCTTGTCAGTCAATGGCGGGCCCTCGAACTTCTCGTCACCCGTGTGCAGGAAGGTGTTCAGGTCCTGGGCCTGCGTGTCGTAGTAATCAACTGACGCTGCAGCTCGAGGGTCTTGTTCCTCTGTGGAGTGAGTCGTCATCATCTGGTCGCAACCATTGACTGTGGTTGCAGTCCGATGGTCACTGTCGTCGCTGGGAGTGCATGTAATGGGATCGCGGGCATTTACGGTGTCGTTGGAGCTGTGATCCCAGGGGGACTGACTGGCCACGTCGGGATTGAGGTTATACTGACTTTTGCCTAAGTCAAGGAGGACATGGTCTATTTCTGGCGTGGGTTGAGGTCGTCGATAAGTCGTTGGGTGGGTTACTGCCTTAATGATTTCTTTTGAAGGGACTTTGTCACTTATTTCAACAGGTGCAATGTTGTTCCTGGTTAGTGTCTCGTTGAGGTGTTTAGAGAATGAACCTGGATGAACCATGTTCATGTGATGGGCATGCAGGTAAGACAAGTATATAATGGTGGCTTTGGACGCGTCCAGCTGTTTAGAGGAGACGCCCTTGATGCTCTCGGCCACTGCGTCCCTCATGGCGCCCAGTGACTCAGTAACTGCCTGTTTTATTGAGTCCTTGATGGTTCTTATATCTGATTGCAGGGCTTCCATTGTCTCGCTGACATTGTTGAGCTTTTGGGAGTCTGCTTGAGTTTCTTTTAGAGCTTCTTTTAGGGTTTGGCTGTAAGCCATGATCGTCGACTGAGTGGTCCTTTCTATGGTGTTAGAAATTTCCCTGGTTTCCTTTTGTTTGGTTATTTCGGTCAGTTTCTTCTCTGTTTCTTGAAGTACCTGTTTCCTGACCAGGCAGGTGGCAGAGAAGGTCCTGTGGTCACCCTCGCAGACAACACACTTTTTTATGGTGCTACGGCAGTCTTTGTAGAAGTGCTGATCAGATGAACACTCAGAGCATACGACCCCTTGCAGGGGGCAGTTCTTGGTCATGTGGTCATTGTATTTATAGCACTTCATACATTGTTGGATGGGCGTATGCTTTTCATATTCTATTTGGTGGGATGAGATGGAAGTGCCATATGCATAGAGCCCCTTCTCCTTCATTCTTTTTGCATCCGTTGTGTCTGCAAAGCGAACCTTGATTATATTATGGGCATATATAGGATACACCTCCACAACCTGAACATTGTTTTGCTTTTCTATTTCATCTCTTATTTCTTCTGCTTTATTTTCCACTACATCTTTGTCTAACTTCTTGCATACAAGGGTGAGCTTGGCGCCGTATTCCCGTGGGACAATGACCTCGTAACCGTTGGTTTTGGCCTCCCTATCGTGGACTCGATTAACACATGGCTGGTGTTGTTGAGTCTCAGGGGCAGTTATCACTGGGTACTTGGGGCCTCACTGTGTGAAGGTTAGCTTGTGTACGACTCAACTGCTACTGTTGAGTTGTTTTTCACTGACTTAAGCACTGTTCACCACTGTTCACCTATGTTCAACACTAGTTCCATTCCTTTCCTAGAAATAGTAATTTCTGGCGAGAACTTGTTGATATTCCTGTGGGGAAGAGGGTTCAGTGGAGGGAGTTGGTATGGGCCAACATAACAGTTGACCTGGCTGCTCCCAGAGCAGCGCCAGGTACGTCTAGGATGAAGTGTGTGTGTGTGTGTGTGTGTGTGTGTGTGTGTTTCTCAGGCGGATCTTTCGTACACAAATCATTTCATACACAGCGATATAAAATTAAACAATACAAAATACAGAAATATAAAATGTTATGTTAGGGAAGAATTGGAAGCATAAGTAGAATAAGAAACAAAATAAATCATTAACAAACAGGTTAACCTAACCTAACCTAATCTAACCTCATCTTGTTAATTAATGGGATCTATGGTTTTACCTGTAATTATCTATATGACGTTATGTTGTATTCGAAACGACCTTGATTTCCGCTTATGATACGACCTGTGTAAACGAAACGACTGACAGTTTACAAAAGAAATAACGACTTCTTCATTCGATAAAAATTTCACTTCGATTCAATTGTGAAGGTCAAATTCAATCGCGTTTATTCACTATACATCAAGACTGCGAAGGAGACCACTTACACCAGAGGTCATCATACACGTTATGTAATTGATGCGCGGTTTATGAAGCATGACATGATACTGTAATTCACGGTACAGTTATTCCTATACTGTTTATTCAAAATATGGTATTATAATTCTCACTGTGTTGCCATAAAAGGTTGCCATTATGAATTTGTTTTCCCTTTGATCTACATGGTAACAACCTGATGGGTAGTGAGTGGCGTAAATATTTATTGTTCTTTTGTACTTATTGTTTGTAATGGTTGTTAATGCCGACGTAATGGTAGGTATAAACCCATTATTTTTTTCTACACGAGTGCAAGTGTGTTGTATTTAATCTGAATACTACTGTATATCATACAGGAAATGAATTTTATTTCCTTTAGATTTACACAAGAAGAATACATTAATCTCTCTTATTTTATACAAGAATAACACTAGTTTTTTCTTTTATTTTATACAAGATTACAACCATAATACCTGTATATTTGGTATTCTTTCACCTATTGCTACTATACCAATTCCGGGAATTTTATAGTTGCAATCAGTACTTTTGATAATTCTACTACACTTTTTTGTTCAATGGCATTTCTGACGCAAATTACGTTTAAGCGAGATATTTAAAATTTTATTACTTATGTTCGTCCGTGGCGGTACACACCCAGAACATCGAACGACTGTGGAGCCAACCCCCCCCCCCCCCTTCCTGGTTAGGTTATGTTAGATTCAAAACTGTTTTTCCGATGGTTTTCGATGTGTTTTGAACACTTTTTATCTTGATTTTTATAGCAAATCTCTACATTCAGAGAGGGGAGGGGGAGCTTTATCTAAGAAACTATTGATTTGCGCCAGAAATGAAGGTCAAATTCGTTCATAAAACATCAAAAACCATCGGAAAAAAGTTTCGACTTCGATTTCGTATAGTGGCAACAAGTGAAAATTTAACTTAAAATTTTTTTCAGTCCCTACAAGAATGCATCGATAAACTAATTCATTCTTGATTTATGTAAACCTTCATTTTTTTATACTGAGTGTTTTTCCTAAGTTGAACAGACGTGAAGAGTGACTTGTGTAATGATTGTTTATCAGACCACAGCTCACAGCCCAGAGAATTACAACACATATAACAGTAAGTAGATGCCCTCGTGGGAACCCACATAAGTTGACACACCCTACAGTCCCAGGAGAGCTGATGGCCACCAAGTGCTTGAGTTATCCGTGTGATATGACCGTGTTAAAGAAACCACACCCAGCCAAGACACACCTGGGCGGTTATAATTAGGAAGCATTACCGACCTGTGACATGACCTGACCGCGCACCTGGGCAAACACAGCTGTCTAGATCTAACCAGTTTAGTGTTAATTTAGAGAGGTCATCTGCCGGTTCTCCTCCAATATAATGGCCCTGCAGCGCCTTCCACGGGTATGTCATTCGGGCATTCATTTCAGACGACTTTCACAACACTATCGACGGAAGACGGAGTCACGCTCGTCATGCTGGGGAGGGAAGTCTCCCTCCCCAGCACCGCTTCTCCAGCTAGCAGAGTCTCCCACAGGAGACATAGTTCGGCAGTACCTGCTGGGCTTACCTCAGGTCACACGTTAGTCTTTGTCAGAGCTATCCATAAGGTGAGCTACTTACGGTGGGAAGTGTATTCATTTCATGTTTGTGTCCGAGAGTCAGTGTCTAGTAACGTAAATGTAATGTTCTAGTAACTTCGATATAATGTTCTGTTAATGTTTCTGTGCCATTGAATAATTAATAAATAGTTGTATTGAAATCGGCGTTTAGAGAAGATTTCCCCTAAGAACGTATTTACAACTAAATAACTAACCGGCCACACTACCAAACTTCCTCTCTTTACATTCCTACAACTATAAATATTCTACCTATATATATATATATATATATATATATATATATATATATATATATATAATATCTTCTAACCAAGTTTTTGACTCATTATACTTGTGTATTATTACCTCATTACACCACACCTGTACCTGGCGTCCACCTGACCAACGACGACTTATATAGTGTTGAGTGAGAGCTGGGCTGTTGGTATGTATGTTTTGTGGAGAGACAGAGAGAGAGAGAGAGAGAGAGAGAGAGAGAGAGAGAGAGAGAGAGAGAGAAATTCTCCTGGTATGGAGCCAGATCTCAGATTCTCAGATATACGTACGGTAATTGTTTTTCTCGTAAGTTAAAGTCTCAATAATCAGTCACACATATGAATGACTACCTGAATAAATTTATGTCCACAATTTAGAATTCCTCTTAAATTCTACCTTAACTAGATATACAATATTATATTTTCTCTCCGGCAGCTAGGACGACAACGATAGACTTACGGGTCTTGGGGAATTCAGAGAAGGAATAATGTATAGAGTGGCAACGAGATTTATTACAGTGGTTGGGTCGTAATGGTGCCAAGCTTGTGACCGTCATCGAGGAGTGTCCAGAGAGCCTCGGCCAGCCCCTGCCATCCCCTACAGTGGGGGGGGGGGGGGGGTAAAGGTTGTGATGGCTGGACACGGCGAGATAGATAGGTACTTTCTTATATTATTATATCATTCTATTGAATATTCAGGTGGCATATATATATATGTAAGCGGGAGAGAGAAGGAGAAAATAGAAGACAGAAATGCTGCATTTAGCACATTGCAGGGGTGAGATGCAGTTTTTTAGAAAAATTTTTTTAGGGGGGTCGTATGCATGTTTTTCTCAGCACATGAGGACAGTGCTGTCATTTTTAGGGGGGTCAATTGTAATATTCAGAAATTCAGTGTACAGGTAATTTCAAACGCCGCGCCATGGGCGATACTGAGTTTTCAAGGTCGACTGAGGGAGGAGCGCTCCTGCACGTAGTGAGAGCTTTTGGAACTAGGCCTATACGATATTAAATGTAGTTTACCGAATAAATAATGACGCGATTCATGAAGTAAGGGACTATTATTGAATTTGAAATTATTATAGATCGTTTATCAGTCTGAATAATGTTACGGGTGTCCCAAGAAAGTTATTAGTAGGCGGAAAATATGTCACGTAGGCCTAAGCTAATGCCTTGGGTAGACACGAGGCTGGCTGACTCTCAGTTAGACGACAACGGTCGAACAGAGAGGGCAGGCTGTGCATCAGAGAGGACGAAACGGTCACGTGGTCTAGTCACCAGTGTTGAGCTGTTGCAGTATATTAAGTAAGTCTCATTCGATCTCAGATAGGGCAGTGATAAAGTTATTAAGAGCTAACAGTGAGTAAATTTCAGGGTTTCCGTCAGAACCCACTTGACTGCAAGAGATTGACTGGGAGAGATTGACTGCCGTTTGAGACTGCCCTTGATGATTGACAATTAGCGATTGTTCGCAGTTGGAACGCTCAGTGTAGGCTTGTCACTGGTCAGCTGGGATATCAAGGGATCTCTTGAGTGAACAAGTGCTCCCGACTACTAAAACGACACGGGACCAGCATCAGCATTGGGTGATCAGTTCTTCCCACGTGGGTGCACAACACCACGTGTTTTCGGTCAGCTAACCTCTGGACCACCAGGATACTAAAAGCAGTCCTAGACTTTGTTATATTTCACACAAAGCCTGTTCAACGAGCTTATGGCGCCGTGGACCTCTAATGGGGACTACCCGTATCACATAGGTGGTCAGAGTAACGTTTTACTAAATCCGGCTTCGATCCTGGTGGTCCAGCGGTTAGCGTTCCCCGGTCACAGTCCTGGGCTAGTGGGCTGTGGGTTCGAATCCTGGTGGGTTGAGGTGTTGACTGTATATATATATATATATATATATATATATATATATATATATATGTGTGTGTGTGTGTAAGTAATAATAATAATAATTAACGGTTTATTGAAAAAGTTCTGCAGCCCGAAGGCTGAAAATATAAATTGGACAAAAATGACTTATTACAGGCAAAGACATGGGGTAGGTGGGTCGTTTAACAAAAGCTTTCATTACTGAAAGAAGAAGGAACATGAATTGAACAGACAAATTATTATAGTTTACAGTTAATGGCCCAGACCTGGGCTGGTCATTGAGACATCAGGTGGCGTGGTGTTCACTTGGTGTAGTAACTCGTCCTCGGGTGTTGATATGAAGGATCTCACGTGATCATGGGGACACCGTGAGGTGTGGTGTTCACGTGGTGCAGTAACTCGTCCTCGGGTGTTGATATGAAGGACGTCACATGGTCATAGGGACACTGTATGGTGTGGGATGGTGTCACAGTACCTCACTCTGCTGGGTGTTTGGTGCTGTGTTATCTCGTAGTCAGATGCATAGCCAGCCCTCTGTTGTTCCCAGGGTGGACGGATTAACACCGTCTGGTCAGAGGATGGATCCCAGTAGTGTGTATCTCAGTGGTGGGTCACGGCTTTCACTGGTACTGTCTAGTGCTGAATTCACTGATTTAACCACTGTTCATCACTGTTCAGCACTGATCCCACTTCTTTCCAAAACGAAACTGTCACTTTTGATCATATAGAACTGCATCATTGTCAGAGAAAGAGATCGCAGAGATGTCCTCGTCACCCGTGCCATGTGTGGCTCAGACCACTGCGACACTAATCATCGGCTCATCAGAGCCAAGCTCTCACTTCACGTCGCCCCAAAACGGCGAAGGCAGCAAGCCTTCAGAAGAGGTTTTAACACTAAGCGTCTGGAGGATCCAGTGGTAGCACATGCTTTCAGACAGCTGCTCGAACATGGGCTGATAAACAACCCAACAACGAACAACCCAAATCCCAGTGCCGGATGGGATATTCTTGACACTGTCATAACAAAAACCTGCAGAGAGACCCTCGGCCAGATCGAAAGAATACACCAGGACTGGTTTGAAGAAAATGATCCGGAAATCAATGTACTCATCAATAATAAACGTGCTGCCTTAACTGACTGGCAGAACAACCCCCAGTCTCAGAGCAAAGCTGATACCTTCCGCAAGAAGAAAGCGGCGGCCCTGCGGGAACTTCACAATCTTAAGGATGACTGGTTTAAAAATCAGCACAAGATGCGCGAATTTTTCAATTCCACCAAAACAGTTTATGGGCAAATCACTCGTGGCACAGCCCTCCTCCGCTCATCCGACGTTAACTCCATAATTAAAGACGATGAAGGCCTCCTTCAGCGCTGGAAAATGCACTACCATTCACTGCTCAACCAAAACACTGATGTGGTTGTCCTGACTACTCAGCAGGTCCCCCAGCATCCAGAGTTGACCCACCTCATCTATCCTCCATCCCTGGATGAGGTAGTTACTGCCATCAAAAAGATGAAAAATAACAAAGCCTCAGGGCCGAATGGAATCCCATCCGAGGTGTATAAAGTAGGAGAACCTCTGCTTACCAGCCGTCTCCACTCTCTCCTGCAGAATATATGGGAAAATGAGGGAATCCCCCAAGCTCTTAAAAACGCCTCCATCGTCAATATTTATAAGAACAAGGGAGACCGGTCGGACTGTGACAACTACCGCGGGATCTCGCTGTTGTTTGTAGCTGGCAAGATTATCGCCCGAGTCCTACTAAACAGACTTCTTCTTGAGGCGGAAAACTTCCTCCCAGAATCTCAATGTAGCTTTAGACCATCACGTGGCACCACAGACATGATCTTTGCTACCTGCCAGATACAGGGAAAGTGCAGAGAACAGCGTCGTGACCTGTACATGGCTTTCATCGACCTTTCATTGACTCAGTCAACAGGGGAGCACTCTGGTGGACCCTCAGCCGTTTTTGCTGTCCCCAAATATTCATCGCCATTGTGAGGCACTTCCACAATGGTATGAGAGGCAGTGTCCTGCACAACGGCACCCAGTCTGAGTTCTTCCC
This sequence comes from Homarus gammarus, assembly GCA_958450375.1. Lineage (NCBI taxonomy): Eukaryota > Metazoa > Arthropoda > Malacostraca > Decapoda > Nephropidae > Homarus > Homarus gammarus. Next base: position 117,131 of record CAUDMG010001162.1, read on the forward strand.
CATCCAAACGGATGTTAAACAAGGGTGTGTACTGACACCAACTCTCTTTTCTATTTTCTTAGCTGCCTGCCTTACTCCTGCCAGTGCCAATGTAGTCGGTGGGGTGGACACCGAGTACCGGGTAAAGGTGGGTCTTTTCAACATAAGACGACTCCAGGCAAGAACAAAGGTGTCGGCAGCTTCCATTACTGAACTTCAGTATGCAGACGACCTCACTCTTGTTGCTCACACAGAACGAGACCTACAGGAGATCCTGAACACCTATGCAGATGCGTATGCGCACTTCGGCCTTGAGGTGAATGTACGTAAGACTCAGATTCTCTTTTAACCTCCCTCTGGTTCAGACACACCTCCACCATCCATCCATCTTAACAGTACTACCCTCTCTAATTTTACCCACTTTCGGTATCTCAGCTCCCACCTGTCCACCACCGCAGACATCGATGAAGGGATTCAGCATTGGATCAGATGTGCATCTCAAGCCTTTGGCAGATTTCGAAACCGTGTCTTCAGCTGTAGGGACTGAAATTATCTACAAAGTTACATGTATATCGAGCAGTGATCCTCCCCATCCTGCTATATGGCAGCGAGTCATGGGTCACATACAGGAGGCACCTCAATGCACTTGAAAACTTTTACCAACGTAGTCTACGTTCCATCCTTCGAGTTCGCTGGGAAGACAAGAGAACAAATACCAGTATTGTTGCTGACACCAATTGTAGGAGCATCGAGGCTACCATTACCCATGAACAAGTACGCTGGACTAGCCATGTTATCCGCATGGACGACAGTAGACTGCCAAAGCAGCTACTTTACAGTCACCTAACGAATAGTAAACGTAACGTTGGCGGGCAACTGGAAAGGTATAAGGATAGTCATAAGACAAACCTAAAAAAGTGACAAATCGACCCCCTCACCTGGGAGACGATTACTCCACACCGTAAAGCTTAGAGGAGCACCACACGAGAAGGTGTCAATACTTTTGAGTTAGCGAGACTGCAAACCGAGGCAGACAAGCGCCAACGCCGGAAAAACGCTACCACCCGCACTCGATGTTGCCCTCCACATGTGCAACATCTGTGAACAACTCTGCCGGTCCCGTATCGGCCTCTTTAGTCACCTCAAAACTCACCAATAAGTTGACATCCCTAATAAATCATTTATCTGTATCATAGCTGGATGATCGTCATACTCGTCTCCATGTTACAGCTAAGTAGTAGTAGTAGTAGCAGTAGTGTGTGTGTGTGTGTGCGTGCACTCACTTTTATAAGCTTATATTGTAGATGGATATATTACCATCATAATAATTCTAGTCATATAACTTGAAAGGAAAATGTATTCCATTAGGCATGACTGCACGTCAAGGACAGTATGGATACAGCACACTTTTGTACACAAGCAGGCAGCGTGGCCGGTACTGCTCTCGACCGCGTTAACTTCCCCAAGTTATAACCTTAGTACCCATTTACAGCTGGGTGAACTGGGAGTGCCCGGAGATCGAACCACCGTCCCATGGAACAGTAGGTGAGCACTGCATCTACTCGACCGCCGCACTCCTCCATGCAACTTAGATAGCATAAATCATGTGATAAAAATGGTATTCCTTCTTTCTCAACTCCCTGACACACTGAGAACTTATTAGTCGTAGACACATACCATACATCTTAATCAAAATGTCAGCTTCTTAGTCCCATAAATCAGACTATCAGATTCAGTGGAAAGTCTTTCTTGTATGGAGTCAAAGTGAACGATTCATTAGACGTTCTTGGTGGCTCAAAAGACAAGAGGATATGAACGTGACAAACTGAAAATTTTCTTCACGTGTTAATGATGTTGTGTTGGTGGGGAGGAACGTGGGAGTTATTTAGTGACATCGTTTTCTGCTTATCAGAGACTATTTGGCGCCTTAATACTCTGTGGTAGTATTTGAGGCGTGGGCACTCTTTATCACAGCCACCCACGTCTTCTGCCACAGCCACCCACGTCTTCTGTCACAGCCACCTACACCCTCCACCACAGCCCCCACACCCTCCACCACGGCCACCCACACCCTCCCTCCACCACAGCCACCCACACCCTCCACCACAGCCACCCACACCCTCCACCATAGCCACCCACACCCTCCACCACAGCCACCCACACCCTCCACCACAGCCACCCACACCCTCCACCACAGCCACACACACCCTCCCTCCACCACAGCCACCCACACCCTCCACCATAGCTACCCACACCCTCCACCACAGCCACCCAAACCCTCCACCTTAGCCACCCACGTCTTCTGCCACTGCCACCCACGTCTTCTGCCACAGCCACCCACGTCTTCTGCCACAACCACCCACGCCCTATACCACAGTTACCCACACCCTCCACCACAGCCACCCACACCCTCCACCACAGCCACCCACACCCTCCACCATATTCACCCACACCCTCCACCACAGCCACCCACATCCTTCACAACAGCCACCCACACTCTTTACCACAGCCATCCACACCCTCCACCACAGCCATCCACACCCTCCACCACAGCTACCCACACCCTTCACCACAGCCACCCACACCCTCCCTTCACCACAGCCACCCACACCCTTCACCACAGCCACCCACACTCTCCACCACACCCCACCCACACTCTCCATCACAGCCACCCACACCCTTCACCACAGCCACTCACACTCTCCACCACACCCACCCACACTCTCCATCACAGCCACCCACACCCTTCACCACAGCCACCCACACCCTCCCTTCATCACAGCCATCCACACCCTTCATCACAGCCATCAACACCCTCCACCACAGCCATCCACACCCTCCACCACAGCCACCCACACCCTTCACAACAGCCACCCACACTCTCTACCACAGCCATCCACACCCTCCACCACAGCCATCCACACCCTCCACCACAGCCACTCACACTCTCCATCACAGCCACCCACACTCTCCACCACAGTCACCCACACCCTCCACCACACCCCCCATCACAGCCACCCCCCCTTCACCACAGCCACCCACACTCTCCACCACAGCAACTCACACCCTCCCTCCACCACAGCCACCCACACCCTCCACCATAGCCACCCACACCCTCCACCACAGCCACCCACACCCTCCACCATAGCCACCCACACCCTCCACCACAGCCAGCCACACCCTCCACCACAGCCAGCCACACCCTCCACCACAGCCACCCACACCCTCCATCACAGCCACCCACACCCTCCACCACAGCCAGCCACACCCTCCACCACAGCCAGCCACACCCTCCACCACACCCTCCATCACAACCACCCCCCCTTCACCACAGCCACCCACACTCTCCACCACAGCCACCCACACCCTCCACCATAGCCACTCACACCCTCCACCACAGCCACCCACACCCTCCACCATAGCCACCCATACCCTCCACCACAGCCACCAAACACCCTCCACCACAGCCAGCCACACCCTCCACCACAGCCAGCCACACCCTCCACCACAGCCAGCCACACCCTCCACCACACCCTCCATCACAGCCACCCCCCCTTCACCACAGCCACCCACACTCTCCACCACAGGCACCCACACCCTCCCTCCACCACAGCCACCCACACCCTCCACCATAGCCACCCACACCCTCCACCACAGCCACCCACACCCTCCACCATAGCCACCCAGACCCTCCACCACAGCCACCCACACCCTCCACCACAGCCAGCCACACCCTCCACCACAGCCACCCACACCCTCCATCACAGCCACCCACACCCTCCACCACAGCCAGCCACACCCTCCACCACAGCCAGCCACACCCTTCACCACACCCTCCATCACAGCCACCCCCCCTTCACCACAGCCACCCACACTCTCCACCACAGCCACCCACACCCTCCACCATAGCCACTCACACCCTCCACCACAGCCACCCACACCCTCCACCATAGCCACCCACACCCTCCACCACAGCCACCCACACCCTCCATCACAGCCACCCACACCCTCCACCACAGCCAGCCACACCCTCCACCACAGCCAGCCACACCCTCCACCACAGCCAGCCACACCCTCCACCACAGCCAGCCACACCCTCCACCACAGCCACCCACACCCTCCATCACAGCCACCCACACCCTCCATCACAGCCACCCACACCCTCCACCATAGCCACCCACACCCTCCACCATAGCCACCCACACCCTCCATCATAGCCACCCACACCCTTCACCACAGCCACCCACACCCTCCACCACAGCCAACCACACCCTCCACCACAGCCACCCACTCTACAACAGAAGGCTATTTGATGACATTGGAATTCGCTGGAATATGTTGAAAAGTTAATAGAATAGCTGGCGTGTGAGGGAGTGAGGGAGGGTGAGTGGTGCATGAGGGAGGATGTTGGAGGGTGGTGAGGAGAGCACGGAAGAGAGGAGGAGGAGGAGGAAGAGAGAGGTCGTGTGGCGCGGTGAGGCGGAAGGTTGAAAGGAGGGGAGGTAGGTAGGAGGGACTGGAGGAAGCCGACCACAGGGATGGAGGAATAAAGGAGAATAAACACATGGCTGGGGGAAGATGGAATTACTGAGGAATATTAAAAAATATATCCAATGAGACATAAAGAAAGTGAGAATAGTATAAGACAGAGACAAGGATAATAATCTGAGGGTTAACGACACGAGGAAAAATAACAGCTAAAAAGGACCAAAAGAAAGACATAACGTAACACAACAAAGGTCAATATTAGTTCACAAAAATGTTATTACAGTCTCCAGTAGAACGTCGAGTCTATTGAACAGGTGGAGGTGAAAAGACCACACACATGGTGTATAGTTTACTCTGTGTGTTGACACGAGGGCACGACAATAACACAGAATCAGTGGAGCTCACAAGAGTAAGTCACACACACACAGTGGTTCAGAGAGTCCATTCCTCCCTCGGGGGGTGAGGATAAAGATTGTGTTAGATACTGGCTGGCTGGTTCAGACTCCCTTCCGGAATACATGTCCCGAGACGATCCCAGTTCAAACCCACCTGACCCTATTTTACCTGACCTGCTTTAAGCTGCTGAATCTTAAAAAAAAGTCTCTATTTTTACCTCTTAATACTACTAACCCATTAAACCATCACGTTATCTACGAGACTTTATCCATTGGCGTATTGTCAAATGGGTGTACATGTGGTGCCCGTCTCCCATGAAGCTATTTTGCCCCACGTTACAACACAGCCACCCACACTCTCTACCGCAGCCAACGGACCTCCGCCACGCCCAGATAATGGACCCAACCCCAACCAATAATAAACTTGGTACATAAGTTGATAATTGTGGTTAATTTTGGATCGCCTCGTTCAGTGCAGTAGCTGGGGAAAACTTGAAGGTCTAACAATGGAAGTTATAAATGTTCAGTATTGTATTAATAATAATAATAATAATAATAATAATAATAATAATAATAATAATAATAATATCATTATTATTATTATTATTATTAATTTTCGTGGTAGGTGGTGATATGTTAACACTAATGAATTACCCGTCACACACACACACACAGAGCAAGACACAGAGAGACCTCCCCCCCTCACACACTCACACACACACACACACACAGAGCAAGACACAGAGGGACCTCCCCCCCCCCCACACACACACACAGAGCAAGACACAGAGGGACCTGGCCACACACACACACACACACACACACACACACCCACACAGTAAGACACAGAGGGACCTGGCCACACACACACACAGTAAGACACAGAGGGACCTGGCCACACACACACACACACACACACAGAGCAAGACATGACCATTGTGGATTACACAGGCAGGAACAGTATTGTTACTTTGAATGCGACAAAGGTAAACTGGCCCCACCGATACCTCCCTTTTATAACGTTTGTGTCTGGCTCAACGCCCTGGCTGAAGGCCGCTTGGAAGTAGGGAGAATAGGGCTACCTTCTCCCCTTCCACCCCAATTTTTCTAACTGCAAGATCAAGGGCATTTTGTAGGACTTTTTTCTTTGTCTCTTGAGAGCGAATAGGCTGGGTTTCACTTCGTGGCGGATTCCTTGTGTCGGGGTCGAATCGTAAACTGTTTCATCTTGGTGGTCGAGAAGCTGGCACGAGCCTTGTCATATACAGGGGAGGGGGATGGGGTGCAACAGGGGAGAGAGTGTTATAAAAGAGAAATAGGGGGTGGAAAATGGTTCAGTTTGGGTAGGAGACATCAGGTGAGTGTGAGGTCCTCCGCCAGAGACAAAGTCCCCAACATGAATGGCGTTGTAACAAAGGACAATACGACTGAAGCTTCAATATTGACGAGGGTAGGAAGGTGTGAGGGAAGAGAGGGAGGCGAGATGAAGGGAGAAAGGAAGGGAAGGTGAAGGAAGAGAGGAAGGAAAGGAGGGAAGAAATTTGAAGAAAGGGAAAGGTGAAGGGGGTGTGAAGGAGGGGAGGGAGATAAGGCAAGGAAGGAATAGAGACGGAGGGAGGGTTGGAGAGAGGGTAGTAAAGGGGAGATTATGAAGGGAAGTGAAGGTTTGAGGGGGGAGATAAGGAGAGGGAAGTTAGGAAGAAATAAGCAAAAGTGCGAAAAGAAGAAGGAAAAGGTGAATAAAAGAAGAAAGAGGAGATGAGGAAAGAAAGGTGAGGCTAGAAGGAGTAAATTCGTGTATCTAAAATCTATTCATGATTACAGAAGTCTTCCCCTTTTATACGGAACATTTTAAGGCAGGAGTAACAATAGAAACACAACATGGATTTTTCTTTCTAAGTCTTCCATATTTTTTCCCCCAAAGTTCAGCTGTGTCGTAAAATAATTTCTCAATACATATTTTACGTAACAACCTTTCCACTTCTCCTTTAATGTTACTGAGAATTTTTTCTACTTTATTAAGTAAGGCCAAGGGAATTGACATAGTCTTTCTCCACACAGTTCTGTACCCACAAATAGCCCTTATAATTCTTAGACATAAGTGCTAAAACAGTGCGCGCTTCTTATGTTACAAGACATTATTGATTCCGGACAAAAGTTTGCTTTGTTCGGTCTGTTCTGGAAAAAAAATATACTGGGAATATTTTACTCTGGCGAAAACTGATGTGTCTCCTTCTGAGGATTATAATGGATTAACGAAATGCGAAGTCCTTTATATATATAACTGTCTGGTGACTGTGCTTTAGCGTGGTTGTTGTTGTCTGTTGTGGGAACTTTGTAGGCCAAGGTCTTACAGCCTGTGTACATGAAATCTTCGCAATGCCTTCTACACTTGTCTACCAACGATAACAAGAGAGAGAAAACGAGTCAGTAACAAGAGAAGACAATACGCAGCAGCTAATACTGTAACAATGACAGGGAAAGTAGTTGAATAAGGGAGGGTGAACGAAGGCACCTGTAATCAACCTCGTTATATCGCCTTGAGATGGATTCTTGAAGGCTTCTTTATCGGTTCTCAGTTACATCTATTTTGTTATAAATACATAAGCAAATGACGTGTCAGACAACGATCGTATTTTCCCATTTAGTGGCTGTTATTCTTCTCTGTCTCTCTTCCTATTGACCTCATTTTCGCTTTTGTTATTGACGTTTATACTTCATTTTCTGTTGTTATTGACTATTATTAATTACATATTTTCCGTCTTCTCTGTTATTATTGATTGTTATTCTTCGCCTTCTTTCTCTCTCTCTCTCTTTCTCTCTCTCTCTCTCTCTTTCTCTCTCTTGTTATCGACTGTTATGCTTCCTCTTCTCTCCTTATCCTGATACGCACGTCATGATCGTCTTCATCATCTCCCTCGCCTCTGATATACGGCCATCTCCTCTCTGTCAAGCGTCGTCTCCTTCATTCAGGCGTCGTGCTAAAATTATTTTATGGTCGCAGTATGCAGTTTGGCTTCAGCTGGCACGGGTTATCGCGCAGGAGGGGAGACAGGCTTCATCAACCTCGTAGTCAGGGGGAGAGGGGAGGCTGGCTTCATCATCCTCGTAGTCAGGGAAAGAGGGAGGCTTCATCAACCTCGTAGTTAGGGAGAGAGGGGAAGGGAGGGAGGCTTCATCAACCTCGTAATCAGGGAGAGAGGGGAAGGGAGGGAGGCTTCATCAACCTCCTAGTTAGGGAGATAGGGAAGGGAGGGAGTCTTCATCAACCTCGTAGTTACGAAGAGAGGAGAGGGAAGGGAGGCTTCATCAACCTCGTAGTCAGGGAGAGAGGGGAAGGGAGGGAGGCTTCATCCACCTCGTAGTCAGGGAGAGAGGGGAGGGAGGGAGGCTTCATCCACCTCGTAGTGAGGTGGAGAGGGGAGGGAGACAGGCTTCATCAACCTCGTAGTCAGGAGGAGAGGGGAGGGAGTGAGGCTTCATCAACCTCGTAGTCAGGGAGAGAGGGGAAGGAGGGAGGCTTCATCCACCTCGTAGTCAGGTGGAGAGGGGAGGGAGTGAGGGGGAGAGGGGAGGAGGCAGGCTTCATCAACCTCGTAGTCTGGGGGAGAGGGGAGGGAGTGATGCTTCATCAACCTCGTAGTCAGGGGGGGAGGGGAGGGAGGGAGGCTTCATCCACCTCGTAGTCAGGGGGAGAGGGGAGGGAGTGAGGCTTCATCAACCTCGTAGTCAGGGGGGGAGGGGAGGGAGGCAGGCTTCATCAACCTCGTAGTCAGGGGGGGGGGGAGGGGAGGGAGTGATGCTTCATCAACCTCGTAGTCAGGGGGGGAGGGGAGGGAGTGAGGCTTCATCAACCTCGTAGTCAGGGGAAGAGGGGAGGGAGTGAGTCTTCATCAACCTCGTAGTCAGGGGGAGAGGGGAGGGAGTGAGGCTTCATCAACCTCGTAGTCAAGGGGAGAGGGGAGGGAGTGAGGCTTCATCAACCTCGTAGTCAGGGGAAGAGGGGAGGGAGTGATGCTTCATCAACCTCGTAGTCAGGAGGAGAGGGGAGGGAGGGAGGCTTCATCCACCTCGTAGTCAGGGGGGAGGGGATGGAGGGAGACTTCATCCACCTCGTAGTCAGGGGGAGAGGGGAGGGAGTGAGGCTTCATCAACCTCGTAGTCAGGGGGGAGGGGAGGGAGGCAGGCTTCATCAACCTCGTAGTCTGGGGGGGAGGGGAGGGAGTGAGGCTTCATCAACCTCGTAGTCAGGGGAAGAGGGGAGGGAGTGAGGCTTCATCAACCTCGTAGTCAGGGATAGGGGAGAGGGAGGGAGGCTTCATTAACCTCGTAATCAGGGGGAGAGGGGAGGGAGTGAGGCTTCATCAACCTCGTAGTCAGGGGGAGAGGGAGGGAGGCTTCATCAACCTCGTAGTCAGGGGGAGAGGGGAGGGAGTGAGGCTTCATCAACCTCGTAGTCAGGGGGAGAGGGGAGGGAGTGAGGCTTCATCAACCTCGTAGTCAGGGGGGGAGGGGAGAGGGAGGGAGGTCTTCATCAACCTCGTAGTCAGGGGGAGAGGGGAGGGAGGGAGGCTTCATCAACCTCGTAGTCAGGGGGAGAGGGGAGAGGGAGGGAGGTCTTCATCAACCTCGTAGTCAGGGGGGCAGGGGAGGGAGGGAGGCTTCATCAACCTCGTAGTCAGGGGGGGAGGGAAGGGAAGCAGACTCGATATTTCCCCTTCCACGCCGGGTAAGGTTCAACAGCCCAGGTTCGTCACAGAGTATCCTTCACATTTATCACATTGTTGACCATGGTATAAAAACGGACTCGGAATTGAAAAAAAGAAAGAAAAAAGATCCTTCAAGTCCTCACATACGAGTCTTGGTTGAAAAGGCGACCATGTAATTTCTCGAATTTTGTTCCATTTTGAATTGTATACGATCATTTTTTTCTTGAGTAGATCATTGTACGTGTTTCACCCCCATTGTGAATCATATTAGAGGAAACTCTCTCTCTCCCTCTCGTCTTGGGCTTTTCCTCGTTGAGTTTTATGTATTAGAAGGAGAGCGAACATTCTCCAGCGATGACGTCATTTCTCATTGAAAGCCTAGCGGGGGTACACGTCATGTTCAGGGCCTGAGAGGACTTGTGTTCCGGTTAGATTTTTATCTCCATTTAGCGGCTTATTGAATGTCCTTCCTTCCTTCCTTCCTTCCTTCCTTCCTCCCTGATTGATTAGCTGACTTAATAATTGACTAATTGACTGACTAAACGACATACTGACTGAGTGATTAACTAACTCAGTGGTTCTCAACCTGGGAGTCATGGCCCCCAACGGAGCCACGGCAAGAATTTAGGGGAGCCACGGTGACCTGTTATAAATTGTACGTTTCCAAATAATGTTGGGAATCTGAATTAAACAAAACTTGTATTACTTATTTTGACTTGGCAGAAGAGAATTTTCATTTGTTTTTGTCATTTTGTTTAATCATAACGACAATACAATTTTAATATTTACATACTCTGGTGCTAATTTATTTTTTATTTTTTACGGATTATTTAAGATTTCACAGGTCCAGTCCCTGTCTGTGTGACAGGCGCTGGACCGAGCTGCTGAACTGACTTGTTCAGTACGTGTCCGTGTGTCCTCCCTTTGCAAGTGGTGATAGGACCGAATGATCTCAGTCTGGCCTGGGATACCATCACGAAAACAGTGTAGTGTATTGCCTCTGAACTATATATTGTGTTTGAGCTTGATTCAAAGCATAATATACTCCGTAATTGGTGTTACTTATTTTGTTTCATAATTAATGTGGTCGCTGCTTTACGTGGGTGAAATATTTGTACACTTCCTTTATTAATAATTATAATTTCCTTATTTATTGGTGCCATTGTTGTTCATACTCATTCTTTACTTATATAATCCTACCATTTTTAGTGTTAAATTGGTATGACTCACTATTCTTCTCATTCTTCCAAGTTGGGCAGTGCTTGTCAAAGGAGGCGTGTTCTTGCTGACAGGAAGTACACTTCAGCTTGCTAGCTTGAATGTGAATGTTTGCCTGTGTGCATGTTTGTGTATGACTGTATGTGCTTTATGTGTGAGTGCATGGACGTGTTATGTATGTGAATGTGTGTGTGTTTGCCATTCTAACTCTTGTCCTATTTATCTGTCCTTCTTTATCATTCTTTAGTCTTTATCACTTGTCTTTGTCTGTTCTGGGAGAAAAATGAAGGAGGCCACGAGGATGTTGAAAATTCCTCAAGGGGGGAATGGAGTGAAAAAGGTTGAGAACCACTGAACTAACTGAATGACTGACTGACTGCCTTGCTGACTGACTGACTGATTTACCGACATACTGACTGAGTGATAATTTGACTTAATGAATGACTGCCTTGCTGACTGTCTGACAGATTAACTGACTTGCTTAATAACTGACTGACTGACACTTATCGGTCCCAAATGCAGGTATGAATGAGTCTCTGTCGTCGTCGTTGTTATAGTGAGCAACATGGAAGGAGCGTTACGCCTGTTTGGTTACGCCTTTGTAACCAACAACTGTGAGGAAACACCGAAACACATTAAATAAAACAGAAATGTGTATATAGAAACAAGCGAGAGGATGCAAGTAGTGGAAATACAATAGTGAGGTACCGTAATATTTATTTAGTTTTTGTTATGAAATCTTTTGTTGACTAGATGGGTGAGGGAAGGGAAGTGGTGAATTTGTCGTCGTAATTATATATAGATAAACAGTCATGGTTTGGGTAAGACTACTAAGGTCGTCTCTATATATGTGTTTGTCTGTCCGTCGTGTATACAAACAATAAAAACATCATCAACAAGGTATATAATAAATCACGGTGAGTTAATCCGAAAAATATACTTTGGTGTTATAAATTTGTCGTGAAAGTTCAAAGATCAATATGCAACTTTTGGTGGAGCTCAGTAAATTTTCCTCGACGAATTTATCTTAAAATCTATCTCACTAAGACACGTAAAAAACGCTATAGAAAGAGGTCATGACGTCACCACGAACGCGCTCTGGATATAGTCCGGATGCAACAACTCGCTCCCGGACTGTTTGTAAATATGTTTGACAGATACCGAGCTGACCCGCTTTTGTGTGAACTGAATCAACACGACGATAACAGGCCAGGTTATATCATACTCAATATCAGGGCATTGTCACTTCAGTATACCAGTCACCTTTGTCGTAATGGTATAAAAGTGTTTTAGATGTGATTAGTGGTAAGGGTGTTTAAGGAGACACCTGTGTTTAATCATGACTCACTTCTCTCTCTTCTCTCTCCCTTTCCCCCCTTTCTCCTTTCATTTTCCGCCTCTCTCCCTTTTCCCCTTTCTCCCTTTATTCTCCGCCTCTCTCCTTCTCTTCACACTCCCAAACATTCTCCAAAAATTTTCATCACCTCTCTCGCTCTCACACACTCATATATTCTCCCCCCTCCCCCCGCACACACAGTCACATATTTACACATACTTTTTGCATTCTCCCTCACACCCCTCCCTACTATCACTGCTCACGTCCCTCACAACATGGAACTTCCTCACCACCTCGTCCCTCACAACATGGAACTTCCTCACCACCGCGTCCCTCACAACATGGAACTTCCTCACCACCGCGTCCCTCACAACATGGAACTTCCTCACCACCTCGTCCCTCACAACATGGAACTTCCTTACTACCTAGTCCCTCACAACATGGAACTTCCTCACCATCGCGTCCCTCTCAACATGGAACTTCCTCACCACCGTGTCCCTCACAGCACCGTTTACTACCCACTGATGAATTGTTATAGACTATGTAATTTTACCTTCAACGGGTTTGGGGTTAACTCCACCAGTCGCCACCAGATGTCTCTAGAAATATAAACAGGCATTTTTGTGTCATTCCTTTATATTTCTTACTGGTGCCGTGTTGACAATGATACCCTGAAAGTGCTACAGTAAAGGGCGAGTCTCTTATGTAAAAATGACAGCAGACATCTTAGTTTTGGTGAGTAAAAGTCATCCGCTATCATAGACATTCTCTCCTTTGTGTTCTTCTGATTAAGCGAGTGAATATTGATGTCTTAACTTGTGTTATATTTAAAGGAAGTAATAATCTTGTGTTTATTTTAAGATTAAGTATAATTAAAAAAATCTGAAGCAGTTAAAACTCTCGAGTGATGTGAGAAACAAGGAAATTAAGTTCATTTTTATTGCCCGTTGCTTTTATTTGTGAACATATTGCATATGGAGGGCAGTCAGTTCTCACTACTCTAATACAAAAGTTACAGCAATACAGAAGTTAATGAGAGTTTGGTAATTACAGGTGAGAGAGGGCTTACCGCTACCTCTCTTTAGTGCTCCTCAGCTGGCCGTGACACTTAATAATCTAGAGCAGCCTCGCAAACCTAATGAGTGTCTCTGTGCACTCCGAGATAGAGGGAGGGAGAGAGGCAGGGAGGGAGGGAGAGAAGGTAGGGAGGAGGAAAAGGTAGGAAACGGATGGAGGAGGTGAAGGAGGGGGGGGGGGGATGGAGGAAGAAATGGTTGGTAGGAGGAAAAGGGAGAAAACGGCGGGAGAAGAGCGGAAAGTAGAAAAAGGAGGAAAGAAAAGATACGAAATGGAGAGAGGGTAAGAGAAGTGGTGATGAGGAGGATGGGAGAAGAAAGAAGAAGAAGGGGAAAAGGTGAAACGAGAGGGAGACAAAAGGTTCAAAGGGAGAAGAGGGAAGGTTTGGGGAGGGGAGTGGAAGGGAGAGGTAAAAGAAAGGAGAGGAATTAGAGAGAAAAGAACGAAGTGGAATGAAAGGCAAAGTGACAGATAGAATTAATGAACACCGGTAGGAGAGAGAGAGAGAGAGAGAGAGAGAGAGAGAGAGAGAGAGAGAGATATAATGATGATGGAGGTATCGGGGTCACTAGAGCAGACTAAATAAAACTACTTTATTACATCAAGGTATGTTTATCTTCATTTGTGTTTGTTTTTGTGTACGCATATACAGTGTGTGTGTGTGTGTGTGTGTGTGTGTGTAAGAAGAGGAAGAGAAAAACACCCTGAAAGAAAAGTTACAAAGAGCTAAATTGCCTCATAAGCTGACCAATCACAGGCAACCTGATCGTGTTGACAAGGCTAAGTTCCCTGTGGTAGAGTTTCTCAAAGTCAAGCTCAGTTCTGATTGGTTACCGCTGGTCCAGATAAACCCCTGGTTTCATTCAGTAACAATAGTAGGAGGAGGAAGGAGCGTGTGGGGGGGGGGGGGGGGAAGGACGATATGGGGGATAAGGGGGGAGGGGGATAGGTGTAGGAGGAGAAGGGTGTCCTGGTAGGTAGGCGTGAGGGGAGGTGAATGAGGGAGGGGAGGAGGTGAGTGAGGGCGGTGTGAGGGGAGGTGAATGAGGGAGGGGAGGAGGTGAGTGTGGGAGGGAGGGAGGTGAATGAGGGAGGGTAGGAGGTGAGTGTGGGAGGGAGGGAGGTGAATGAGGGAGGGGAGGAGGTGAAGGTGAGTGTGGGAGGGAGGGAGGTGAATGAGGGAATGAAGGAGGTGAGTGTGGGAGGGAGAGAGGTGAATGAGGGAATGAAGGAGGTGAGTGTGGGAGGGAGGGAGTGAGTGTGGGAGGGAGAGAGGTGAATGAGGGAATGAAGGAGGTGAGTGTGGGAGGGAGGGAGTGAGTGAGGGAGGGAGGTAGGTGAGTGTGGGAGGGAGAGAGGTGAATGAGGGAATGAAGGAGGTGAGTGTGGGAGGTAGGTAGGTGAGTGTGGGAGGGAGGGAGGTGTGAGAGGAGGGTGCAGGAGGAAGGTAGGTCTGAGGGGGGGTGAGGGTAAGGGGGGAGATCCTTTTGAATGTTATGATTACGTCCTTCTCACACAATACCTCGGCCTCTTGAGAACGATAACAATAGTGTAAGTGGTTATCACAATTATTTTTTATAGACAATGACTTTAAGGGGGTCGTATCAGGTGTGTGTGTGTGTGTGTGTGTGTGTGTGTGTGTGTGTGTGTGTGTGTGTGTGTGTGTGTAAAGACGGTTATAGTTTATAAGTAGTCTTTAGAATTAGTGTCACGTTAACTTTAAATTACTGAACTTAAAATTATACAGAAATTCATCTGCATGTACAGTACGTGTTTAACTTGGTATGGCAAGATATGAACTTCTTCGTCACGCACACACACACACACACACACACACACACACACACACACACACACACACACACACACACACACACACACACACAAACACACCACTCTCCTCCCGGCTTACTTACCTTCCCCCTCTCCCCTCTCAGTGTTCAACCATTTGAAATTGCCAACAAACTCCTGAAATTTTAATCCAAACGCTCCACAACCCCAATTGACCTCCCAATCAAAATTTACAAGGAATTTGCAGTCGAACTTGCCACCCCCTCTGTTCTATTATTAATGCATCCCTCAGACAAAGCAAATGCCCTAATGAATGGAAAACCGCATATGTCACCCCTATCCCCAAGGTCCCCACCCCACAGTCCCCTAACGACCTCAGGCCAGTTGCCATTACCCCCATACCCAGTCTACTCTGTGAAGACTTTGTTTTTGAATAGGCATTTGCTAGTATTTATCAGTCAATTGATCCACAGCAATTTGGAAATATGAGGACCTGCTTAGTTAGTTTCCTGGATTTTATGCACAAAAACCTGCAGAAACGTAAGACATCACTGGCCGTTGCCCTTGTTGACTTCAGGAAGGCTTTTTACCTTGTTGATCACTGCACTGTTATCAACAAGGCCATTGCACTAGGTCTGCCCACCAACCTGATCTCATGGGCCACCGATTTCCTGAGTGAGCGTTGTCAGGCAGTGAGGTACCAGGGTTCTGTCTCCACATTCCAACACCTCACCTGCGGTGTTCCCCAGGGGACCAAGATGGGACCACTGTGCTTCCTAATCCTGATCAACGACGCTCTGTCGGACATTCCTCACAGGTGGAAGTACGTGGATGACTGCACTGTGGGGGTTACAGTGGACAACACCTCACCGAACTACTCATCGCTACAAGGCACCCTGGACAGGCTAGAGGCATGGACTACGGAGAACACGGTCACCATCAACCACACCGATACCATAGCCATGCACATCAATACTATCACAACTCCAGTGCAAGCTCCAGCAGTCACAGTGGGTGCCCATCCTCTCCAGCCAGTGCAGTCTGCCAAACTCCTGGGTGTTGCCATAGACCACAAACGGGACTGGAAGGCCCATGTAAACAACACAGTCAAGGCAGCCTCGTACCGACTCTACATGCTACAACGACTCTGGTCACTTGGGGCACCCACGCCAGAGCTGAGGACGATCTCCAACTCTACCCAACAACGTCAGCTAGAGAAGGTACAGAAAAGGGCCTGCAGAATCATGCTCGGCGCAGACTACTCCGGCTACAACAACGTTCTCTCAACCCTTGAAATGCCATCCCTCAGTGATCTCCACCATCAAGCACTAGCAAGGTTTGGCAGTGGACTACCGCACCATCCTAGTCATCGCCACCTCCTGCCACCGACAGTCCCCCGCCCACCTCGCGCAGTCTGCCACTACAACAAAATTCAGCCCATAGGAGCCCGCACTGATAGATATAAGAATAGCACCATCCCATCTATTGTTAAAATAATAAACAACTCCTGATTTATGTACTGTACAGCCTTGTAAATATATTGAATGCATATCATTATGTCTAAATCACATGTAAGTTTGTATATTTTCAGCCACCGGCTGCAACTCTATTAATAAACCGTTTATTATTATTATTATTATTATTATTATTATTATTATTATTATTATTATTATTATTATTATTGTTACACACACACACACACACACACACACTCTTTAAAAAAACCCTAATATGCCCCACTTAACCACTTGAGAAGAAGAGCTAAAATTTCTCCTGGTAATCACTGAGGCCCTTGAGTATGATGATTGATCCTCTTTAAGGAGATACTTGACCTAAGCCCTTAAATTCTTTGACTAACTCCTATATGGTGTTATGGGTTTATCCCTTTATGCCTGCCTCTCTGTCTTTCACTAACACTTAATTTCACCCTTGTACAGTATGAATATCAGACACCAGCAAGACGTAGCCATGGCAAGCCTGAATATATAATCCTACATTTAAGAGTGTTCAGTACTCATATTTCTTTATCATGATTTATATTTCAGAATGTTGTGATGTTAGTGCCCCTATCACTTGTCCTATTAATACACAAGGAATGTTTATGAAGCCTAAGAAAAAACGATCACTTCACCAAACATTAGCAGCCTCCACTGTGTTCTAAGCTGCTGTCATACTGGTAAGCTTTTTCCAGATGTTTGAAGAATGTGACACCTGAAATATTTTACTCTACTGTGGAGTGTTCTTGGGTAATCACGGAACTTGAAACATAAGGGTGTTCAAAATGCCTCCTAGAAGCCTATCTGCCATTGAGTAGAACTGACACTGTGCCAGTTCATAAAACTCCTCCTAAATATCCACTCTCGTTTTATGCCTCACCCCCCCCCCCCCTCAACCACTCTTCTTCTTCCTCTCCAGTCACGGGTTCGATTCCTGGCCAGAGTGGAGGATTGGCTTCCTTTCTTGGACATTAATCCTGGTCACCCATCAAATGAATACACTCGGCCAGGTGTGCTTGCCTATGGCTCCTCAGTGTAATTTATATATATATATATATATTATATATATATATATATATATATATATATATATATATATATATATATATATATATATATATATATATATATATATATATATATATATATATATATATATGGGGTCAGGCTCTGCGTTATAATTGAGAGAGAGAAACACCTACGTCACCCACACCCCGTCACCATCAAACAATACCTCTCGTGTGACTCTCAAGACAGACACCTCCAGGCACTCCTGTGCTGCTCCTCACCTTCTCCAGGAGACGACGGCGAAGGTGGGGTGGGGTGGGAGGGTGGGGGGTGACCCACCAGCAGGGGATAAAGACCCAAGTCCGAAACACAAAGAACCAGGCCGTCAGTCTCAGAATTTATCGGTCTGGAATAAAGACTCTGAAGGGAAGTCGGAAACTCATTTTTTCTCTTTAGTATTCAGTTCAAACGCACGGTCCCTCGACATCCCCAGAAGACAGCGATTTACGAATATGAATGTGTTGCCTGCCAGCCTCCTCGACCCGCCTCACCCCGCCCACTCCTCACCTCTCATCCCTCACCCACTTCTCTCCGTCTCCGGGGTCGGGAGTTTTTGGTCGGGTCACAGCGGCTTCGCATCTTGGGGGTAATCATGCTTGATCATAGCAGGTGCTGGTTATAGGATAGTGACGTTAAGTCACAACAGGTACGGGTTATCTTATGACCTGTACCTGTTGTGAGTTACAAGTCCTGCAGGAATCGGTGTAGGATAAAAGTAGGTCACAGGTTTTTCTGGGTAATCAGGCCAGGTCATAGCAGGGGAGGTCACAGCAAGGGCACATGGGAGGTTCGTAGTGAACTACAGTGTAGGGCACAGAGGGACACAGCCGGTTACAGGGAGATACAGCGGGACATAGAGGGACACAGCGAGATACAGGGAGATACAGCGGGACATAGAGGGACACAGTGAGATACAGGGATTCACAGGGAGGTACAGCGGGACACATGGAGACACCAAGAGGCACAGCGGGACACATGGAAACACAGCGGGATGCAGGGAGACACAGCAGAACACAGGGACATACAGCGGGACACAGGGGACATGGGGAGACACAACGGGACACAGGGGGACATAGGGAGACACAGCGGGACACAGCATCATGATACATGGAGATACAGAGGACATGCAGTGACACAGTGGGACGCAGGGAGACACAGCGGGACACATGGAGACACAGCAGGACACATGGAGACTTAAGGAGACACATCGGGACACATGGAGACACAGCGGGACACAAGGAGACACAGCGGGACACATGGAGACACAGCAGGACACATGGAGACTTAAGGAGACACAGCGGGACACATGGAGACACAGCGGGACACTAGGAGACACAGGGAGACTTAAGGAGACACAGCAATGCACATAGAGATACAGGGGGCATAAGGAGACACAGTGGGACACAGGGAGACACAGCGGGACACGGGGAGACACAGCGGGACACAGAGACACAGGGGACGCAGGGACACAACAGGACACAGGGAACATAACAAGGCACATTGGGATACAGAGGGCATAGGAAGACACAGAGGGACACAGAGAGATACGGGGAAACACACCTGGGCACCGGGGGATACAGGGAGACACAGGGGGACACACAAAGCCCTGGGACAATCGGGACCCGGGTAAATTGGCTGGTAATTATTTGTATCAATAAATAAGGAGCCGCTGGTATCGATCGCTGGTGTACCTGCTACCTAGACACTCCCCCTTTACTACACCCCTACCACCTTCCCCTTAACACCACCCCGTCCCACCCCTTAATCCAACTCTAGCCCATCCATAACCCTCCCCCTTTACTACACCCCTACCACCTTCCCCTTAACACCACCCCGTCCCACCCCTTAATCCAACTCTAGCCCATCCATAACCCTCCCCCTTTACTACACCCCTACCACCTTCCCCTTAACACCACCCCGTCCCACCCCTTAATCCAACTCTAGCCCATCCATAACCCTCCCCCTTTACTTCACCCCTTAACCTTAACACCACCCCATCCTACCCCTTAATTCCACTCTAGCCCATCCATAACCCTCCCCCTTTACTTCACCCCTTAACCTTAACACCACCCCATCCTACCCCTTAATTCCACACCATCTCAACCATAACCCTTCCGCCTTCACCGCACTCACCCCTACCATTCCCTTAACCCCTCCTTAGTCCACCCCGTCTCTCCTTCATCTCGTCTCTCCTTCACCTCGTCTCTCCTTCACCTCGTTCTCTCCTTCACCTCGTCTCTCCTTCACCTCGTCTCTCCTTCACCTCGTCTCTCCTTCACCTCGTCTCTCCTTCACCTCGTTCTCTCCTTCACCCCACCCCGGAACCTTCTTAATGAGCCGAGGATAGTTGTCACGATTTAGGCACAGGGTGAAGGTGTGTGTGTGTGTGTGTGTGTGTGTGTGTGTGTGTGTGAGAGAGAGAGAGAGAGAGAGAGGAAGCAAGTGTGTATGGGAGAACGGAGTCTTGAAAGTGTGTTCAAGTTGGTTTGTACATTTATCCGTAAGTTTATAATTTGTTGGAAGCTTCAGTAAAAGAAAACGAATTTATAAGTACATATGTGAAAGGAAGCCATAAGTCAATTTCAAGTTGTTTTAGATTATTTATTTTTTTGTCTGTGTTTTCCATTTTTCTCGCCAATTTCTGTGTTTTAGTTCTGGTTTGTATTTGAGCGTTATAAACCTTTATTACCATTCATTAAAATGCCTTAACGAATAAAATGTAAAGAAAAATTCGTTCACGTTGAGGGATTAGTTTCTCTGCCTCGTGAGATCAACCTTTGTACCACCTGTAAAGAATATTTGGCGAGTTCCAGAATGAGGATAAAAATACTCATACTACCACGACTACTACTACTACTACTACTACTACTACTACTACTACTACTACTACTAATAATAATAATAATAATAATAATAATAATAATAATAATAATAATAATATTAATAATAATAATAATAATGAAAAAAAGGGGCGTTTACATTATCCTGTATATAATATTTATATCGCCCACTGTATCTAAACGTTTTCTCGTACTCAGTTCCTCGTGTGTACCTAAACTTCCTTTTGCATTTATACGCTTCGGTCCTTCTATTTTCCATCTAATATCTTCTTTACCTGTACCTTTCTTTACATCTGAACATCCGTCTTCACTTTATCATCACCTATATTCAAGTATTCCTTTATACTTGGTACATGATCTGAACTTCAATCCTTCCTTACGCTTAAACCATCCCTAAAACAAAGCTTTACCGTGTTAAGAAGCCATCCCTTAGTTTGTGTCCAGCCCGGGAGGTCGGTGGGAGGCGAGCATTGTTCGCTTAGCATAACAACACGGGGGATATGAGAAAACCTTGAGCACAATAGATATGAAGTTTGCAGAGAGCCAACCTTCCCTGTTTACCCTCCTTCCGGGCCAGCAGGATTGTATACACACGCGCCCCTTCCTGATACTCCTGCTGGTGGTGGGTGGGTGGTTGTGAGGATCGTAGGACTCCTGTGGGGATGCCTGAGGGCACTGTGGGGTGGGTTTGTATACACGCACAAGGGCTTCTTCTAACTTCTGCTGGTGAGTGTTATGACGTTTGTAAGACTTCTGGGGCAGGGGGAGATAGTCAGAGGTGAGGTGAGGGGGGTCGTGGTAGATGATGGATTTCTCGGCGTTGTGGGAGTGAATTTTGACACAAGACCTAAAGGACTCAGTGAGTGAGGAGTGTTTGGAAAAATGGACCAGGGTTCAGTTGTTTATAGTTTGCGCTGTTTCTTTTACATATGTTTATCAATTCACTTCCAGTTTTTAATATAATTATTTACAAGATTAATGCTTTGACACTAAAAGTAAGCAGAAACCACATGGAGCCACTTCCTGGATCGCAATTGAATTAATTTTTGTAAAAGTTCCAAAAGAGATTATTGACATATTGGTTAAGTGGCAGTAGAAAACGGCGCGAAAATTGAAACTGAACTTATGCCTTTTCCTTCCGTGAGTGAACAACGAAAAAGGAGACAGAATTTAGTGGGATCCGTAGTGGGGCTTTTAGATCACAGATTTAAGGCAAAGGCGGCGCCGCTCTTAACCTCATATGCAATAGTTACTTTTATCTGTCAACTACCATTTTCTCATCGCTCTTTGGCTTACCTTTTACAACCTCGAGGGTTTGAGTGGGCAGAGCTGCTTCCTCTACCTCGTGTTATTTCCTAATTAAGATAAATTTACATGAGTAGTCTAGAAGGTTATACCCAGAAATAATTTACCTATAATATGGAAGCCAATATACATGAAGGATTTTATCTCTGTAGTCTGGAGAGATGAGATCCAGGAAGAAGGCTATAATGGATAAGTAATCACTGACAGTAACTAGACTTGGAGGCCGACAAGAAACCGGTGTAGAATGAGAGGCCGGCAAGATGCTGCTCTAGACTGGGAGGCCGACAAAAAAACTGGTGTAGACTGGGAGGCCAGCAAGAGGATGGTGTAGACTGAGAAGCCGGCAAGAGGAGGGTGTAGACTGAGAGGTCGACAAGAGGCTGGTGAAGACTGAGAGGCCGGCAAGATGTTGCTGTAGACTGAGAGGCCGGCAAAAGGCTGGTGTAGACTGAGAGGCCAGCAGGGAACTGGTGTAGACTGAGAAGCCAACAGGGGACTGGTGTAAACTGAGAGGCCGGAAGAGGCTGGTGTAGACTGAGAGGCCGGCAAGGGGATGGTGTAGGCTGAGAAGCCAGCAGGGGGCTGGTGTAGACTGAGAGGCCGGCAAGATGCTGCTGTAGACTGGGAGGCCGGCAAAATAACTGGTGTTGACTGGGAGGCCGGCAAGAGGATGGTGTAGACTGAGAAGCCGGCAAGAGGAGGGTGTAGACTGAGAGGTCGACAAGAGGCTGGTGAAGACTGAGAGGCCGGCAAGATGTTGCTGTAGACTGAGAGGCCGGCAAAAGGCTGGTGTAGGCTGAGAGGCCAGCAGTGGACTGGTGTAGACTGAGAAGCCAACAGGGGACTGGTGTAAACTGAGAGGCCGGAAGAGGCTGGTGTAGACCGAGAGGCCGGTATAAGCTAGTGAAACACGGAAGAACTAGTAAGGCGTCACCGTCCAGGAAAACATTACTAGTGACTCAGGGATGATTGAAGGCAAGTGTGTCATAATAAAAAAAAAAAAGAAAAAAAAAAACACGAGGGACAACTTATAAGTAGATAGCTTATAACTTTCTTTTTTATATCTCCTTTAGTCTTGTTTATATCTTTCTTTCTTCCTTTATCTCGTATTCTTATCTCATCCTCTATTTTCATTTGTTTTATGTAATTTTAGCCCTTAAATCTCTCTGTCGACTTACCCACTTATGTAAGATCATATTTTAGTACCATCGTGTTTCTTGGGCTTCTTTCCTCCTACGTTCTTCTTCTTCTTCTTATTCCGCACCCTACCTACCTAACCGTCCACCTCACCTACTCACCTCCCTCCCCTTACCCCTATATAACACCTTCATAGGACAATTAGATTAACGCGACAAGTGGGAGACAGATTCAGTAAAGTGTACCAAAGAATCGTAATCAAATCGTTTCTAGTGATGAAGGTGTTTTTCACGGGTTAGTGTGCAGTGTACCGCGCCAATGGGTTCGCTCACAAAAAACCATCTAATCATTATGGTAATATTACGGATTCATTTATTACGAGTCATCTCCCGGCTAATTTATTATGAGGGATTATTTATGACGATTTGTATTTTGTATTGCATGAGTCAATGGAACATTTAATACGAACCATTTACTGCCATGGTAATTACAGTCTCATTCATTTCGAACCATCTACTACCATGGTATATACGGGTTCACCAAAGAAGAAAATATTTATAAGTTCATCCGGGGCAGAAATAGAAAAACAGTCTCTCGTCTCCAGCTGTTCTACTCACAAATTCATCATCCAAATCCTCTTCCTAGTTCCATCACTTTGGCCGCACCGACCATCACCATCTTGAGGTGTTGCCCTCCCCCCCCCCCCCCCACACGCACTAAGTCTAGCTACCACCTCCTCCATCCTCCAGCACCTTTCCTCCTCCTCCCGTCTATTATCCCCACTTATGTCCACCTCCTCTCCTTCTTTAATAGCTTTCCTCAGTTGTTTCATTCACTCCTCCGCCACCTCGTATTTCACCACCCTACGACGTGTTCTCAATCTCGCTCCCGGCCCCGCCTCCCTCCCTACCTCTCCTAAGCCCCCCTCCCTCCCTCCTTCCTGGCCCTCTACCTCCTTCTTTCCCTTCCCCCAAGCCCACCCATCCATCTGTGTGTGTGTTTTTTTTAACCCATTTCCTCACAGTTACGTAAGTCGCTCCCCTGAGAGTCTTGTCCCAGCGAATCATAGCGTCACTCTTTGTTTACATTGATCGTAACAGAGGCTCGGAAGGTATTGTTATATTTAGGGTTGATTACTTTGATTATAATAAAGAAGTGGGAACAGTATACTTGGATGATGATGTTGATGATAATAGAGGATTGGAGATATTGTTATATTAGGTGATATTTACGATGGAGTAATGAATCTAATGTTAGATTTCGTGAATATTACGTTGATGTTTACTGGTAATTATATGATGTTGATGATCAGTGTCCCACCTATCCTCTGGTCAACTTCTTTCTACGCTGAGCCAGCCAAGAAGTATATTATTTTCTGTCAGTGAATAAGTGACATCATTACTACTACTACTACTACTATTACTACTACAACTACTACTACTACTTTTTTTTAATGGCCTCCATCCTCCCCTTATAGCCATACCTTCGCCACCATTTTATTACCTTAAAATTAAATATCCTAATACATAAGTAGCTATCCTAGCTGTGTTGAATTAGTTGAGCCGCAGATCTATGCGGCATTCAGTGACTGTTGCCTCATAGTCAATATCTGCAACTGTTGTCGGCTGTGGGGCCGATGATCTCGTTCCCCTGAGGCAGAGCAAAGGAGAGAGAAGGACAGTCGACATCTCATCCAGGCTGTAACATAAGTTCTGGGCTGCTGCTTCTGTTCGGATAGCACCTCCGCGAGTCTGGCGTAGAAGCATCTTGCTCTTGGTCCCATCCCACCAGAGGTTGTGAACACTAGAGGAGTGAAGCTGCCTTGATCAACGTTCTGAATTCTCTCCCCGTGTGTCGTTCTCGTTCCTCCTGTGTGCAGCATCGAGAGCTAAGTTACGGTGACATGCGGCCAAGGGATAAAAAATCCTGAAGTTGAAGAAGGCTCGCTGTCCCCGCGTCCAGAATCCTCGAGCACTGACGTCAACACGGGCTTCGTTGGATGTGTTTGAAGTCCTATGTTGGAAATTTTCACAGTCCAATGGAAGGAGGGTCGGTTCTACCCTGACATCACGGCAGATTTCCTTCAACATAATTGCTGTGAGGTCCCTTACTTCGTCATGCCTCATGCATATGAAGCCCCCTTTCTTGCACACCATGGTGTGATCGACGTCATAGGAAGAGCCACACACTCATTGGGAGGGCAAACTTTCTATTGGCCTACCTTACCTGAGAGCAATGGCATCTGTAAATTATTGTTTATTGAGACTGAAACCATTTGCCCTTATCGGTAACGTAGTTAAGCAGTTCGAGGCGCCCACCTCGTGCACTACAGCTACTTTTTTTTCTTCATATTCTCTGGTACTTGCAGCAACAGTTGCTGCAACTTATCACTTTGGCCGTGCTTCGTTCTGTCGTAATTGACCTTCGAATCTTGTTTACTACACTGGTATCCATCTCCCCTGTTGCGTTCTGAGCTATTATGTGGTCTGTGAGGGCTGAATCAGTTTAAATTAAGATATTCAATGTTATGCTTAAAATGTAGTAACATTAGTTTCAATGTGTTAAGTAAAACAATGTAATGTTTTTTGTATTAGTTTCGAACACTAATGAGTGAGTGAACGTTTGATAGCTATTTGTGGATTCGCAAGTTGAACGTCTTTTGTTATGACGTCATTTCCGTCCACCTCTGCTGCTTAGTTTTACTTCTCAGAGCCGGGTGGGCTTTAGTATTGAGCTGGCAGTTGTAAGATAAGTATCTCTCCTAATGTATATTTCTAGTGGTATACTGTGTTAACCTTGCTCGACTTTTGAGAACACCAAGTATTACATAGTGATTTATATGTGAGTCTGTGTGTAGTCATATTGTAGAATTCAATGGTAAATAACTTACTTGTTTGAGTTACGTGTGTTGGATAACCACGTTGTTTAGGGTAGTGTCTAGAGTCTAGACTAAATAAGTGTTTAATCATTACTTTGATGTTCTATATTTTGTCACTCTGTTGAGAAGTTCATTTGTTCAGTTTTAATTTGTATTTATTTATTTTTGTACATACGGTTATACTTATTGTTTGTTTATTTGTTAATATATTTTGTAATTAAAGCCTCTGCATTGAATTTCAATATACCCCTTAATAATGGGGTGATAATTTGGTGGGATCTATTCCTGGACCTATAGTACAAAGTGTAATTTGTGAGTTTGTGATATTGTTACACCCTTAAGAGGCCCAAGGGTCGTAACATGAGTTTTGATGTTCGGTGGCAGCAATCTCCTCTGGATTGGTCAATCCCATTCCTCCAAGTCTCGGTGGTAGTGCAAGAAGTGATCTTTCTGCTGGGGTTAAGTGAGGGTGTTTCACTAATTTGGGAATGAAATTAACGCTAATAGCTTCTTCCAGAGGGTGGAGGAGGGGTCCGATATCAGGGATAATGCGCATCAGGTAGTTCCAGCGATGCTTGACTCTATGGGTGAATGCCGCAAAAGCCGCATGTGGCTCTGTGTTAGCAATCTCAGACAGAGCTTGGATTTCCCTAACCCACTCATACACCTTTCCCGTTACGTACTCGGTCTTGAAGTCCATCGTGCCGACTACTGCGCCTAGGTGTCTTTGGCCATCCTTTGTTATTATTACCTCACTTCCACCGAACACCTTCATTGCCCGTTCATAATGTTTTGGCTTCACAATGAGGAAGGACTTGCTGGCGTTTGGGTGGTACCCTATTTGTGGGCCTCGTGATGTTATCAGGTCCCACCACTTTTTGATGTCCTCCACTTTTCCTGCTCCTGTAAGGTCATCAGCGTAAGCCACTTGCTTGACCTCAGTTGTTTCAAATTATATTGTGTGTTGGAGCACAGAGAGGCCTAGTGCGTACATTGCCATTGCAACAGGGTCCCCCTGCGTTGTTCCCTCGGTTGACTGTATGATGGTATCACCTCTTAGAGCTTTGTTGTTTACTATATAGAGGTCTGATGGATTCTTATAGGAGTTTTCAACATACATTGCAAAGCTTGGACACTTGAGCTTGATGTTGTGCAGTGCGGCCTTGCGGTTAAGTATGTTGAATGCGTTTCAAGCGTCCACCAGGAGAACGGCCTCACAATCACGCTGCTCAAATATCTTTCTCATGGCGTGAATGGCTGCTTCACCCCCAGCCTGGTGGCCAGCACACACTTGCAGGTTCTTTGCAGCTGCCCTGACATCATCATTTACCACCTCCATTATGCATTTTCCAATGATCCGTTTCAGCACTTCCCCCACTCCTATAGGCCTACATCCAGGATTTTTATCCTCCTCCTCCTACTACTACTACTTTTATTGCCTTAAAATTGAATATCTTAATACAAAAGTAGCTATCCTAGCTGTGTTAAGTTAGTGAAGCCACAAATCTATGCGGCATTCAGTAATAATAATAATAATAATAATAATAATAATAATAATAATAATAATAATAATCATCATTTTCCTCTTAGGTGAATAGAAAAAATAAACGTGTTGCTGACATGTTCTGATAAACAGTTGAAACAGTTTTTGCTTTATTTTGTATTATATTCATTAAGTCTTGCCTCGTCACGCTCGCCTGCTTACCTGCTTGAAGAACTTGGCCGCCGCGACTTCTGAAATTCTTACTCTTAACTACGATTGCAATCTTCAAAGTTAGCGCTGAATCGCTCTGGGAATACTTGACGCTTGAGTTAATGAAGGGACGCCCAGGGTCCGGATTCACAAAGATTCTCAAAGTTAATTTTCACCCGTAACTTGTGGAAAATGAACGTATCTTGTTGGGGTAGAGTCTCAGTGTAATCTTTATGCCAGTTATAGACGTTATTTTATGGTGTTTCGGTGTTGTAGCTTAAATCGGTCTATCAGGAAAATGCCCACATCTTCAGTAACAAGTAAAATTTCACGCAGGAAACTTTGAGAATCTTATTCCAGATTTCCACTTAGTTGTGCTTCCTGTTGGAGTATTGATGGTTCAACGAGACTGATTAGCCGTATATTTATTTCCTGTTACGAGAAGTGACGCGAACTACAGGTAGTGAGTCGCCCAAACACTCATTAGTCTGAGAAGGTTGACCAAGGAAGAGACTACAGTAAACAGTAAATAAAGGAGGTTATTTGTTCTGAATTATCAAAGTTGTTTTAGGTTGAGAGGGGCAGATGGCTTCACCCTCCATATTGAGAGGGGCAGATGGCTTCACCCTCCATATTGAGAGGGGCAGATGGCTTCACCCTCCATATTGAGAGGGGCAGATGGCTTCACCCTCCATATTGAGAGGGGCAGATGGCTTCACCCTCCATATTGAGAGGGGCAGATGGCTTCACTCACCAGACTGAGAAGGATAGATGGCTTCACCCTCCATATTGAGAGGGGCAAATGGCTTCACTCACCAGACTGAGAAGGATAGATGGCCTCACCCTCCAGATTGAGAGGGGTAGATGACCTCACTCACCAGGTTGAGAGGGGTAGATGGTCTCACTCACCAGGTTGAGAGGGGTAGATGACCTCACTCACCAGGTTGAGAGGGGTAGATGACCTCACTCATCAGGTTGAGAGGGGTACATGGTCTCACTCACCAGGTTGAGAGGGGTAGATGACCTCACTCATCAGGTTGAGAGGGGTAGATGACCTCACTCACCAGGTTGAGAGGGGTAGATGGTCTCACTCACCAGGTTGAGAGGGGTAGATGACCTCACTCACCAGGTTGAGAGGGGTAGATGGTCTCACTCACCAGGTTGAGAGGGGTAGATGGTCTCACTCACCAGGTTGAGAGGGGTAGATGGTCTCACTCACCAGGTTGAGAGGGGTAGATGGTCTCACTCACCAGGTTGAGAGGGGTAGATGGTCTCACTCACCAGGTTGAGAGGGGTAGATGGTCTCACTCACCAGGTTGAGAGGGGTAGATGGTCTCACTCACCAGGTTGAGAGGGGTAGATGGTCTCACTCACCAGGTTGAGAGGGGTAGATGACCTCACTCACCAGGTTGAGAGGGGTAGATGGTCTCACTCACCAGGTTGAGAGGGGTAGATGACCTCACTCATCAGGTTGAGAGGGGTACATGGTCTCACTCACCAGGTTGAGAGGGGTAGATGGTCTCACTCACCAGGTTGAGAGGGGTAGATGGTCTCACTCACCAGGTTGAGAGGGGTAGATGACCTCACTCACCAGGTTGAGAGGGGTAGATGGTCTCACTCACCAGGTTGAGAGGGGTAGATGACCTCACTCACCAGGTTGAGAGGGGTAGATGGTCTCACTCACCAGGTTGAGAGGGGTAGATGGTCTCACTCATCAGGTTGAGAGGGGTAGATGGTCTCACTCACCAGGTTGAGAGGGGTAGATGGTCTCACTCACCAGGTTGAGAGGGGTAGATGACCTCACCCTCCAGATTGAGAGAACTAGATGACCTCACCCTTATAACATGCAGTAGGTGTCTACTGTACATTAAGTTCGTATCACTATACGATAGACCTGGAAAGGGATTGGATTCAACATTTAAATTCTAATCGATCACTGTCTGGAGAAATGGGTTTGAGAACCTCTGTATTCTTCTCCTGTTAGTTTACCTTTTAACTGAGGAAGTGTGTCTGGTGGCATGAGGTTATGTGTATAAATTTCAGATGTGTAATTTTAGTTAATATCTGCAAATAGGTCATATGTTTTAATAGTTGGTGTATGCAGTATATATGCCGATGATGTCATTATACCTAATACCTGCCTATGTGAAGCCAGGTGTTTCTATACTTATCTAAATTAGTGGAACGGGGCACAGAAAGTAAACTAATACCATTGAATGTTCGCTCCCAGCAAACTTCGTGATAATAGAAGGCGGTCATTATAAACAGGCAGCCAGGTAAGGTCACCGAGCTAACCTCAACCCACCTCCCTCCTTAACTGCGTGAACTAAATCTTAACTCCTTATATAGTACATTCATTTAAAAGCATTCTGACATTTCTCTCTTCGTTTTCCCATAGTATACTCTCGACGTGAATTTTAAATGGGTTGGAGTCCTAATAGGCCCCAACTTAATTTAATTTGGCCAGTTCCAGCGGACCCAAATTCTACAGGGCTCCAATTCAAGTGAGTTAGGTTAAGTTGGGTTAGGTTAGGTTAGGTTTGGTAGAGGGCTGTTAGAACACCATAATTAAGAAGGGTGATTGATTTCTGAGTTTGTTAGGTCTCTTCACATTGGTTCTCAAGTGTTAGCACAGTGATAAAGGTATCTTGAGCTTTATGAACAAGGTGTTAACTTGTCTAAGTTCATTAGTTCACATCATCATCCTCAGTGCTAAGCTAATCCACACAGGGTCTGTTCATGAAATGGGGTCGAAGGGTCGACCTTGAGGTGTGAGCGTGGCACGCTTCCCCAGCACTAACGCGACGACCTCCAGGACTAACTTGATCGTTTTCTGATGAAGGGACTTGATCTTTCCTCCACTAGTTCCCCACTTTATGTCAGTATAAAAGACCCGTGTAAGGCAAATACCCAGAGGAGGAGATATACCAATCTTACCCCCATCTTGTCTGTGATGCCTGACTCCCGGTTTATGTGGGTGAGGCCGTGGGTTGACGCCGTGGGTTGACGCCAGGTGGGTGAGGGTGTGGGTTGACGCCGTGGGTTGACGCCAGGTGGGTGAGGGTGTGGGTTGACTCCTGGTGGGTGAGGTCGTGGGTTGACTCCAGGTGGGTGAGGGTGTGGGTTGACTCCTGGTGGGTGAGGTCGTGGGTTGACTCCAGGTGGGTGAGGGTGTGGGTTGACTCCAGGTTGGGTGAGACCATGAGTTGACTCCAGGTGGGTGAGGGTGTGGGTTGACTCCAGGTGGGTGAGGGTGGGGGTTGACTCCAGGTGGGTAAGGGTGTGGGTTGACTCCAGGTGGGTGAGGGTGTGGGTTGACTCCTGGTGGGTGAGGTCGTGGGTTGACTCCAGGTGGGTGAGGGTGTGGGTTGACTCCAGGTTGGGTGAGACCATGAGTTGACTCCAGGTGGGTGAGGGTGTGGGTTGACTCCAGGTGGGTGAGGGTGGGGGTTGACTCCAGGTGGGTGAGGGTGTGGGTTGACTCCAGGTGGGTGAGGGTGTGGGCTGACTACAGGTGGATGAGGGTGTGGGTTGACTCCAGGTGGGTGAGGGTGTTGGTTGACTCCAGTTGGGTGAGAGTGAGGGCTGACTACAGGTGGATGAGGGTGTGGGTTGACTCCAGGTGGGTGAGGGTGTGGGTTGACTCCAGGTGGGTGAGGGATGTGTGTTGACTTCAGGTGGATGAGGGTGTGGGTTGACTCCAGGTGGATGAGCTTGTTGGTTGACTCCAGGTGTGTGAGGTCGTGGGTTGACTCCAGTTGGGTGAGGCCGTGGGTTGACCCATGAGTATGTGTTGTGTTCACTTCACGTCCTGCAACAACACTGAGAATGTTTCAAAATATACCTTTACGAGAGGCGTTCTTTAGTGTCATCGACCTGTGTGCGTTTCATTAGCGTGAATCTTTAACAACCTAATAATCACTTCGTAGCTCACGACGCGAGACGACGGAGGAGGAGGTGGTACAAAAGGGGCTTATCTCCCAGGTCTTCTGAGAAGTCATTACAACATTTCCCAGAATCTTGGAAACATTTGGATGAGTTAATTTGCATATGTCAATACTTCAAAACTTTTGTGATGGAACATCGTTGGATAAATGAGGAAAGCTCTTTGTTGTAATAGTTTATTGGGGGTGCAGCGTGTCCTCCGCAGCCCCTACCTCTGTCTCTCCTGGCTGTGTCTCGCGTGGTGGCCATGTGGAGGAAACCTATCTCCATGGAGGTGCTATAAGAAGAATAAAACAGTCACCGGAAGTGTCCAGCCGACAGTCAGCCTCAGCGTCTTGAGGTCCCAGGTCGTATCAGAGTGTTCCGAAGTTTGTTATGATATTCCCAATTATTCCAAAAAGTTGTTCACTTGTATAGATGCTGTAGAGTGTTAGCTCGGAGTGTCCCAGAGCTTTCCATGTTGTCAGTCAAGCGTTATAGTGTTCTAACACTTTGTTACTCAGCCAACTATGTGAGGGTAGCGCCGTGTTATCAGAACCAGACCCACTTACTTTTGAAATCGACATTTACGCATTTATAGTCATCCTTCAACATCGCTCCCGTGTTGACGGTGACAAATGTACTGGGTGACAAGATCCGTCATTTACTGCAGCAGTCGACACCTTCAACGTCCAGCATGAGGACCGTGGGAGTTGCTTTATCATGCACAAGGCTGTGCATGTACTGCTGCAGGCGACACTCATCGTCCCTTCAGGATGGGCGCCGAGGGAGTCTCACGCACAGCTCGGTGAGTTCCAGGAAGGAGGACTTTAACTGTAATCTTGCAGGGTCATCCAAGGGGTAATATAGAACTGTATTGAGGCAGAGAAACTGTGGCAGAGGGAAGGAGCTGTGTTTGTGGGGTCATGAAGGACTGTGGGTGCCTGAGGTAATGACGGGGATCAAGGAAATGGTCGGGTCTTCAGGTGAATTCCCCAGATGTAGGCTTGGGGAGCAGGATAAGCGGTAAATATACAGCTTCCCAAAACGACGAAAGGTTCCTGGAAAAGGGAGAAGCTAGTAGATATAATATATATATATTAATATCACTCTGGTGGGGAATTCTGAACCCGTTATGGGTGGAGTTCCCCGAAGAACGTCTCTCCTGAGGTGTGGGATTCTCCCCTGCAGTGGTCAACGTGTGACCTCGACCTGTGAGTCTTGTCCTGGTAGGTAGCGGTTACTGCTCAACACCTGGGCGACCTGTTTGGTGAAGTGAATACATACACTGTTGTAATATATACAGGTTCACAATTGTGCTTGCTCCTCTTCACTCTCCTGCAGGATATAATGGTGTAACAGACCTGGTCACTGTATCACGTCAAGACTCCAACGAAGCTAACCCGTCTAACCAGCAGACTGCGGCCATCAAAACTGTGGAAGAATTCGTAAAGAATATTTAGTTCATATTTTAAAATTCATTAAAGCCCAGAAACTGCCACATCTGTGGACTATAGTGAGAATAGTTAGATCACACTCACCCACTGACTCAACACACACCAACCTGCAACTTTGGCGATGGATTCTTCATTATACCAGTCGATCATGTCTCTCCAACGTAACACTTATACACATATTCATATAATTGTATTTCCTTCGTACGCCATATCCAACTGAGAATAATGTTAGTGTTCAAAAATCACCTATGTTGAAAAAATCCTCAGTTTCTCTTTAAATCGAGCTTCCAGAGACACAACAAACACCACAGAAACAAAAAAAAACACCTTTACACATAAACACGAGGCAGTAAGAGAACAACACCGGGTCCACCAAATTCAGTAACGTAGGCAGATGATGACCGTCCATTTCCCCTCTGTGACACGCTGGCCATATATCCCAGTCCGCCCCGCTCCGTGAACAATATATGACCTCTGTTTTGTTTATAATTGCCGTATCTTTCACCACAGGGGTTTAAAGGAAAATGTTATTACGAAGAAGCCCTGGGACGTATGTTGGAAGTGGGATGGTATGGTGGTGGATGGTGCAGTTAGTGGATGTTGGTAGTGAATAGTAGAGTGGTTGTGAAGGCTGGCGCAGTATGGTGGGATATGGTGGTGAGGGTTAGAGGATAATGGTAGTAGACGTTAGAGTAGGGGTGGAGAATGGTAGAGGATGGTAGAGTCTTATGGAGTCTGGTGGAGGATAGTGCACCATGGTAGATGATGGTGGATAATAGAGTAGAGGTGGAAGGTGGTGCATTATGGTGGGATTTGGGGATATGGTGGGGGACTGGGGGGTTGTGGATCACGGTAAAGGAAGTTTGACTTTCCAAGAGTATGATAAAAATGAAAGAGAGGGCTGGAGTATGGTGGCGCATGGTGGAACATTCTACAGTATGGTGGTGCATGGTGGAACATTCTACAGTATGTAGTAGGGTAGTGGTGGGGAGGAACAACTAGTAGGGTAGTGGTGGGGAGGAACAGGTAGTAGGGTAGTGGTGGGGAGGAACACGTAGAAGGGTAGTGGTGGGGAGGAACAGGTAGAAGGGTAGTAGTGGGGAGGAACACGTAGAAGGGTAGTGGTGGGGAGGAACAAGTAGTAGGGTAGTGGTGGGGAGGAACAGGTAGTTGGGTAGTGGTGGGGAGGAACACGTAGTAGGGTAGTGGTGGGGAGGAACAGGTAGTAGGGTAGTGGTGGGGAGGAACACGTAGTAGGGTAGTGGTGGGGAGGAACAGGTAATAGGAGTATTGGTGGGGAAGAACAGGTAGTAGGGTAGTGGTGGGGAGGAACAAGTAGTAGGAGTATTGGTGGGGAGGAACAAGTAGTAGGGTAGTGGTGGGGAGGAACAGGTAGAAGGGTAGTGGTGGGGAGGAACAAGTAGTAGGGTAGTGGTGGGGAGGAACAGGTAGAAGGATAGTGGTGGGGAGGAACAGGTAGAAGGGGAGTGGTGGGGAGGAACAAGTAGTAGGAGTATTGGTGGGGAGAAACAAGTAGTAGGGTAGTGGTGGGGAGGAACAATTAGAAGGGTAGTGGTGGGGAGGAACAAGTAGTAGGGTAGTGGTTGGGAGGAACAGGTACAAGGCTAGTGGTGGGGAGGAACAGGTAGAATGGTAGTCGTGGGGAGGAACAAGTAGTAGGGTAATGGTGGGGAGGAACAGGTAGAAGGGTAGTGATGGGGAGGAACAAGTAGTAGGGTAGTGGTGGGGAGGAACAAGTAGTAGGAGTATTGGTGGGGAGGAACAGGTAGTAGGGTAGTGGTGGGGAGGAACAGGTAGAAGGGTAGTGGTGGGGAGGAACAAGTTGTAGGGTAGTGGTGGGGAGGAACAGGTTGAAGGGTAGTGGTAGGAAGGAACAAGTAGTAGGGTAGTGGTGGGGAGGAACAGGTAGAAGGTTAGTGGTGGGGAGGAACAAGTAGAAGGGTAGTGGTGGGGAGGAACAGGTAGAAGGGTAGTGGTGTGGAGGAACAAGTAGAAGGGTAATGGTGGGGAGGAACAAGTAGAAGGGTAGTGGTGGGGAGGAACAGGTAGAAGGGTAGTGGTGGGGAGGAACAAGTAGTAGGGTAGTGGTGGGGAGGAACAGGTAGAAGGATAGTGGTGGGGAGGAACAGGTAGAAGGGTAGTGATGGGGAGGAACAAGTAGTAAGGTAGTAGTGGG
The DNA here is from genome assembly GCA_958450375.1 of Homarus gammarus. Taxonomy (NCBI): domain Eukaryota; kingdom Metazoa; phylum Arthropoda; class Malacostraca; order Decapoda; family Nephropidae; genus Homarus; species Homarus gammarus. The sequence goes on from CAUDMG010001162.1 coordinate 152,119, forward strand.
GAGGAACAAGTAGTAGGAGTATTGGTGGGGAGGAACAGGCAGTAGGGTTGTGGTGGGGAGGAACATGTAGAAGGGTAGTGGTGGGGAGGAACAAGTAGTAGGGTAGTGGTGGGGAGGAACAAGTAATAGGAGTATTGGTGGGGAGCAACAGGTAGAAGGGTAGTGGTGGGGAGGAACAAGTAGTAGGGTAGTGGTGGGGAGGAACAGGTTGAAGGGTAGTGGTAGGAAGGAACAAGTAGTAGGGTAGTGGTGGGGAGGAACAGGTAGTAGGGTAGTGATGGGAAGGAACAGGTAGTAGGGTAGTGGTGGGGAGGAACAGGTAGTAGGGTAGTGGTGGGGAGGAACAAGTAATAGGGTAGTGGTGGGAAGGAACAGGTAGAAGGGTAGTGGTGGGGAGGAACAAGTAGTAGGAGTATTGGTGGAGAGGAACAAGTAGTAGGGTAATGGTGGGGAGGAACAATTAGAAGGGTAGTGGTGGGGAGGAACAGGTAGTAGGGTAGTGGTGGGGAGGAACAGGTAGAAGGGTAGTGGTGGGGAGGAACAGGTAGAAGGGTAGTGGTGGGGAGGAACAAGTGGTAGGAGTATTGGTGGGGAGGAACAAGTAGTAGGGTAGTGGTGGGGAGGAACAATTAGAAGGGTAGTGGTGGGGAGGAACAAGTAGTAGAGTAGTGGTTGGGAGGAACAGGTACAAGGCTAGTGGTGGGGAGGAACAGGTAGAATGGTAGTGGTGGGGAGGAACAAGTAGTAGGGTAATGGTGGGGAGGAACAGGTAGAAGGGAAGTGATGGGGAGGAACAAGTAGTAGGGTAGTGGTGGGGAGGAACAAGTAGTAGGGTATTGGTGGGGAGGAACAGGTAGTAGGGTAGTGGTGGGGAGGAACAGGTAGAAGGGTAGTGGTGGGGAGGAACAAGTTGTAGGGTAGTGGTGGGGAGGAACAGGTTGAAGGGTAGTGGTAGGAAGGAACAAGTAGTAGGGTAGTGGTGGGGAGGAACAGGTAGAAGGTTAGTGGTGGGGAGGAACAGGTAGAAGGTTAGTGGTGGGGAGGAACAAGTAGAAGGGTAGTGGTGGGGAGGAACAGGTAGATGGGTAGTGGTGGGGAGGAACAAGTAGAAGGGTAATGGTGGGGAGGAACAGGTAGAAGGGTAGTGGTGGGGAGGAACAAGTAGTAGGGTAGTGGTGGGGAGGAACAGGTAGAAGGATAGTGGTGGGGAGGAACAGGTAGAAGGGTAGTGATGGGGAGGAACAAGTAGTAGGGTAGTAGTGGGGAGGAACAAGTAGTAGGAGTATTGGTGGGGAGGAACAGGCAGTAGGGTTTTGGTGGGGAGGAACATGTAGAAGGGTAGTGGTGGGGAGGAACAAGTAGTAGGGTAGTGGTGGGGAGGAACAAGTAATAGGAGTATTGGTGGGGAGGAACAGGTAGTAGGGTAGTGGTGGGGAGGAACAGGTAGAAGGATAATGGTGGGGAGGAACAGGTAGAAGGGTAGTGGTGGGGAGGAACAAGTAGTAGGGTAGTGGTGGGGAGCAACAGGTAGAAGGGTAGTGGTGGGGAGGAACAAGTAGTAGGGTAGTGGTGGGGAGGAACAGGTAGAAGGGTAGTAGTGGGGAGGAACAGGTAGAAGGGTAGTGGTGGGGAGGAACAAGTAGAAGGGTAGTGGTTGGGAGGAACAGGTAGAAGGGTAGTGGTGGGGAGGAACAAGTAGAAGGGTAATGGTGGGGAGGAACAGGTAGAAGGGTTGTGGTGGGGAGGAACAGGTAGAAGGGTAGTGGTGGGGAGGAACAAGTAGAAGGGTAGTGGTGGGGAGGAACAGGTAGAAGGGTAGTGGTGGGGAGGAACAAGTAGAAGGGTAATGGTGGGGAGGAACAGGTAGAAGGGTAGTGGTGGGGAGGAACAAGTAGTAGGGTAGTGGTGGCGAGGAACAGGTTGAAGGATAGTGGTGGGGAGGAACAGGCAGAAGGGTAGTGGTGGGGAGGAACAAGTAGAAGGGTAGTGGTGGGGAGGAACAGGTAGAAGGGTAGTGGTGGGGAGGAACAAGTAGTAGGGTAGTGGTGGGGAAGAACAGGTCGTAGGGTAGTGGTGGGGAGGAACAAGTAGTAGGGTAGTGGTGGGGAGAAACAGCTAGTAGGGTAGTGGTGGGGAGGAACAAGTAGAAGGGTAGTGGTGGGGAGGAACAAGTAGTAGGGTAGTGGTGGGGAGGAACAGGTAGAATGGTAGTGGTGGGGAGGAACAAATACTAGTGTAGTGGTGGGGAGGAACAGGTAGAATGGTAGTGGTGGGGAGGATCAGGTAGAAGCGTAGTGGTGGGGAGGAACAGGTAGAAGGGTAGTGGTGGGGAGGAACAGTTAATAGGGTAGTGGTGGGGAGGAACAGTTAATAGGGTAGTGGTGGGGAGGAACAGGTCGTAGGGTAGTGGTGGGGAGGAAGAAATAGAAGGGTAGTGGTGGGGAGGAAGAGGTAGAAGGGTAGTGGTGGGGAGGAACGAGTAGTAGGGTAGTGGTGGGGAGGAACAGGTAGAAGGGTAGTGGTGGGAAGGAACAAGTAGTAGGGTAGTGGTGGGGAGGAACAGGTAGAAGGGTAGTGGTGGGGAGGAACAAGTAGAAGGGTAGTGGTGGGGAGGAACAGGTAGAAGGGTAGTGGTGGGGAGGAACAAGTAGAAGGGTAATGGTGGGGAGGAACAGGTAGAAGGGTAGTGGTGGGGAGGAACAAGTAGTAGGGTAGTGGTGGGGAGGAACAGGTAGAAGGATAGTGGTGGGGAGGAACAGGTAGAAGGGTAGTGATGGGGAGGAACAAGTAGTAGGGTAGTGGTGGGGAGGAACAAGTAGTAGGGGTATTGGTGGGGAGGAACGGGTAGTGGTGGGGAGGAACATGTAGAAGGGTAGTGGTGGGGAGGAACAAGTAGTAGGGTAGTGGTGGGGAGGAACAAGTAGTAGGGTAGTGGTGGGGAGGAACAGGTAGAAGGGTAGTGGTGGCGAGGAACAGTTAGAAGGGTAGTGGTGGGGAGGAACAAGTAGTAGGGTAGTGGTGGGGAGGAACAGGTAGAAGGGTAGTGGTGGGGAGGAACAGGTAGAAGGGTAGTGGTGGGGAGGAACAAGTAGTAGGGTAGTGGTGGGGAGCAACAGGTAGAAGGGTAGTGGTGGGGAGGAACAAGTAGTAGGGTAGTGGTGGGGAGGAACAGGTAGAAGGGTAGTGGTGGGGAGGAACAGTTAATAGGTTATTGGTGGGTAGGAACAGGTAGAAGGGTAGTGGTGGGGAGGAACAGGTAGAAGGGTAGTGGTGGGGAGGAACAAGTAGTAGGGTAGTGGTGGGGAGGAACAGGTAGAAGGATAGTGGTGGGGAGGAACAGGTAGAAGGGTAGTGGTGGGGAGGAACAGGTAGAAGGGTAGTGGTGGGGAGGAACAAGTAGTAGGGTAGTGGTGGGGAGGAACAGGTAGAAGGGTAGTGGTGGGGAGGAACAGGTAGTAGGGTAGTGGTGGGGGGGAACAGTTAATAGGTTATTGGTGGGGAGGAACAGGTAGAAGGGTAGTGGTGGGGAGGAATAGGTAGTAGGTTATTGGTGGGGAGGAACAGGTAGAAGGGTAGTGGTGGGGAGGAACAGGTAGAAGGGTAGTGGTGGGGAGGAACAGGTAGAAGGGTAATGGTGGGGAGGAACAGGTAGAAGGGTAGTGGTGGGGAGGAACAGGTAGAAGGGTAGTGGTGGGGAGGGACAGGTAGAAGGGTAGTGGTGGGGAGGAACAGGTAGAAGGATTGTGGTGGGGAGGAACAGGTAGAAGGGTGGTGGTGGGGAGGAACAAGTAGTAGGGTAGTGGTGGGGAGGAACAGGTAGAAGGGTAGTGGTGGGGAGGAAGAGGTAAAAGGGTGGTGGTGGGGAGGAACAAGTAGTAGGAGTAGTGGTGGGGAGGAACAGGTGGAAGGGATGGTGGGGAGGGTCATGTCGGGGAGAGGAGAGGAGGGGGTTGAAGGGGGTGTTAGTGCCACTCGTCCAGTCCCCGTCACGTACTGGGTCTTGGTAGAATCCATGACTCACTCCCGGGGGATACCTGCCTCGATCCTACCGCGGGGAACAGCACCACACACACACACACACACACAAAGACACACACTGTATAAGGTGACCTACTTCTTCTACTCATGTGATATATAAATTTCACGCACACATACACACTAGTACTCACATAATTATTACCCACATAAAACCTCTGGACTATCCTGCGTGTAAATGGTGACTGGTTAGTGTGTAGAAGGATTCACATGTGTTGGATGTATTATTGTTCGGTAGTATAGAGGCACTTAGTGTGTTACCCTCGTCTAACATGAGATACTGGTGGCCTGTTTAGTTTCCTGAAAATATACCAAGTCTTCAATAAATACTCCAGCGAGCGATGGAGATATACTTTAGCGAATGTGTATGTGTGTGTGTGTGTAAGTGTAACACATAAGTAAATAGTCTCATTAAGGGAATGAGGATAAACAGAAAGACGGGGAATAGAGAGAAAATGAGACATGCAAGAAGAACAAGTTACAGAAAGGAGAGGAAGTGGAAAGAAAATATGGCCAAAGAGAAAAAGAGTAAAAAAAAAATTAAATAGAATGAAAAAGTAAGGAATAATTTTATTGAAACAAAAACACCAGAGAGAGAGAGAGAGAGAGAGAGAGAGAGAGAGAGAGAGAGAGAGAGAGAAAGTATTATTATGAGTAACTGTGTGTGTGTGAGTGTCTCGTGGGCAGACTGACTCATCATCACCAGCTTATCTACACTCACCATTTGTTCTGGCAGTAAGCCAACCTTACTCCCCCGGGTGTTCCCCCTACCCTCTCCTCCCAGGTCTTGATTCTCAGAAATTCATGTTAAATTTTCTTCCTAAAGGGTGATATAAGAATGCCTCTAACTGGATCACTTAAGGTTGCAACACAATGCTGGCGGGGCAAAGGAGCGACGAAATTGCACTGAGACTCGACTCTTAACTAATTCTCTTTCTCATCCACAGTCCAGGGAAGATTGTGGGGATGAATAAACAATTGTATAAACATAGAGAATGAATATCTTACGTAAACAGTAAGAAATAAGAAAGATTTAAACAAGACGCGTATAAAGACGTTATGTACCAATACAAAACAAAACACGAACGGAAAATAAGCAATCTTGTCACGCCTTTGTAAACAATATTATTCCAGTTCACCACCGCCAAATAAACTTGGCCGCTGCTGTGTTTATATCCTCCCACCAGCATCTGTCTTACGTACGCATTTCGCCTCCTGCCAATTACGAGAAATAGCACATCAAGGCTTTAAAGATTAATATTCCCTGTAGCTTACGACGAAGGGATTCACTTAACTCACTGATATAAGTTAAAACACACTACAAACGTACAGAGTCTTTTTCTAGATATCTCTCATCGTTAATGTGGTCTCATGTTAAGTAGCGTGTTTAATTAAGATCTCGGTACAAGGTTGATGCTATTTTTAGACGTTCATTTTGTGTTTTTAGCTTCAGTTTACCAGTTGGGTACATTGTTGCTTCGTCAGTTGTGAGGACTTGTTCATCTCGAGAATCTATATGAGAATGTGGACGTTGGACATATAAACAGCTCCCGGGAAACCTCTAAAAGAAGTCACGGAGACGAGTAGGTATAATCTGGCAGGAAATCTTATTGTCTTATGTTGCCACTTGAAGTGCTCGTTGTTGACTTCTGCTGCTGCCCTGCTTGATGATGTCCTTCCAAACTCTCTCTCTCTCTCTCTCTCTCTCTCTCTCTCTCTCTCTCTCTCTCTCTCTCTCTCTCTCTCTCTCTCACGAGAAGTCAAGCCTCGACAGTATCCTCACTGTGGCTCTGAATCTTTGTGTTAATCAATGAGGGGGTGGAGGGAGGTTTCCTTTGACTTGCTCTGGTTTTAAATCACTCTATTTTTCACTATCCATCTTTCTGTCTTTTCCACGGATGTATAAAAACAAAGTAGCTTCCAAATGGTTGATGCATCGAACCCGCGAGTCAGACCAAATTTCATTATACAAACCCCCTGTGTGGCCGTGATGGAGTTAGTTTATCCAGCAGTATCGATGTGATTCTCATTTTAAACTAGCTTTTGTTTTTCTGTCCATGGAGTATACATTTATTTCACTGAATAAACAGGAACATTAATGACTGTAATTCATACACTAAGCCAGCGAGTCAGGGCAAATCTCTTTATGTGACAGTAACGAGTTGGTTAATTATTATTATTTTTTTTTGTGGGGGGGGGGGGGGGGGAGTTTGTATGAACATGAATTTCACAGTATTATATATCACAACATAACTTTACGATTTAAGGCCAAATTTGGGTCACTTATTCGGCATCATCGGGGTAACTGTCCAACGTCGCCTGTCTCCCCAGGTTAATCTCCACCAGGCCTCGGAACCGACTCAGTATCGGAGAAGCTGACTCCTCCCTACTCGAGGACTTGACTCTGCGAGGAGATCCTGGAGGAACTGCTGACGTCAACGCCCCGGAGGAATCCACCGCCGAGGGCCTGAGTGCTGACAGGAGTCGCCGCAAGTTTTCATCCGAGTGGAAACTTGTGGCAGCAGAGGCGAGGAAGTTGAACCATTCACGGCTCAACCCAGACCAGGTCTATTTTAGCTCTCTCTTACTTCCTCCTGACCACCTCCACCTCTCAACCTCCAGTGATTTAGTACTCCGAGCAAATTCACTAAGCATGTTGATGTTTCACTCATGTTCGTCTGTCTCAACGTCCGTCAGTGTTCTAAGGTTTGAATTGTTTGAGATAAAGACTGTTAAGTTTTTAAATTAGTGTTGTAACAATCGACCCTGACATATTTCTTATCGTCACGATCAGATGAAGATGAAGACCAAGTTTGTTATGCCTTCATTTCAAACACATGAAGGAAACGTTTATCATCCTAACACTTCGGTGCGCCTGAGGAAATTGTATATATCTACCCAACAAGTAGGAGACAGTGTTCCAAACTGTGAGCTAATTAGTCAATCAGAACAAGACATAATAAATGTGTAGGTCAATTTTTTTAGCATTAATTGAAGGTATTGTGTAGTGTACAGTAGTGTAGTGAAGTGTAGTGTGTGTGTGTGTGTGTGTGTGTGTGTGTGTGTGTGTGTGTGTGTGTGTGTGTGTGTGTGCAGCGGAGCCTTGACCTACTGTGGGGTTGTGTCTCTGTAAGGCTGAGGTTCACTAATATGACGTTAACTAAATTTACTACTTTTAGTTGTTTGATAATTTATGTTGTACATGAAGAGATAAAAACCCAGTGAAACACATTCTCCATCTTCCATCTTTCTCTCCCTTTCTCTATTACAATTTCACTGTGTCCCTTCCTTTACATTACTTTATCTACCTCTTTTACCTTTCCTTCTCCATTATTCTCCTCCCCACCCCCAAGTCCCTAATGAACAGATGAGTTCCATAATTGCATTAACTGGAGGTTCCATCTTCTTGACAAGCCTTCCCCCTTCCTCTCCCTCTAAACACACACACACACACACACACACACACACACAGTATCTTCCACTCATGAACACACTCCCCGCTACTATGGGTGACTCCAGGGTATAAATCGTTATTCCAATATTTAGAACGACGTCGGTGAATAAAATTTGTAAATGAAGATGAAGAAGATGAACAAAAAATAATGTTAAATCATAAAAAAAAAAAGTCGAAGGTGCTGAGCTAAGTTGACGGACCTAATGATAAAGTCGATATTATCCAGGTGTGACATAGTGAGAGTTTTAGTACTGTGGGCTGACGCTTACCTCTTCTTCTTCTTCTTCTTCTGCCTCTCTCTCTCTCTCTCCTATTCTTCCCTCTACAAAAACTAAAGAATAAATGAAATGAAGCAGAGAGAGAGAGAGAGAGAGAATTACTCTGTATTTTAACATTATCTTTAGGAAATTTCCAAAACCTTAGGTACTCATTCAGTGTCATTAGCCAGACTCCATCTTGAAGCATCTCCATGGCGACCGTCCGACTCTATTTTATGTTGATCAATTTGCGTTTTATCTTCTTCATTCATTTGTTTATTTTGCTTATTTCCTTTCACTATTTTTTTCTATCTTATGAATTCTCTTTAGGTTTATACTGAAGCCGAGTGTAGTATTGTGGGAGGGGGTTAGTTATGGTGTCTGTCTGAAAATACCTGCTTAAGTTTCCCTGTCTGTTTTCTCTGTTTGTCTGTCCGTCTATTCTTGCCTGTCTATGTGTTATATTCTAGCCAAGTTTTGTCTCAATTTTCAACCTTGCCGGAGAGACACGTATGTTCTCTTCTCCTGAACTCATCCTTTTCTAAACAGGTCAAGGTGAAGGCACTACGTACTGCTCCTTTCCTGCTCCGAGGCAAGTGTTTACGTCATGGGGTGCAAGTGCGCTGTGATTGGTCGCCAATGAATGACGTCAGAGGACCAGTGAAGCGGGAAATTGATAATCGTGTTTTGGTGCAGTATATCGGCTGAGTGATGTTGCTCTGTAATTGGCCACAGATTATATAATTTCTTATCCCATGAAAGCCATACGGAAATTATGGTTCGTGGGGATGTGTGTGTGTGTGTTTATCTATGTGTGTGTGTTGATGGAATTAATGTGTTGTGTTGTAGTGTGTGTGTGTGTGTGTGTGTGTTGATGGAGTTAATGTGTTGTGTGTGTGTGTGTGTGTGTGTGTGTGTGTGTGTGTGTGTGTGTGTGTGTGTGTGTTGGAGTTAATGTGTTGTGTTGTAATGTGTGTGTGTGTTGATGGAGTTAATGTGTTGTGTTGTAATGTGTGTGTGTGTTGATGGAGTTAATGTGTTGTGTTGTAATGTGTTTGTGTGTGTGTGTGTGAGCACACAGGGTGGTGTAATGCGTCTAGTGTGGCAGCATTATGTTAGTGTTAAGGTGAAAGCACTGCTTGCATCCTCTTGCTTTCAGCTGCCGCCGCTGGCAAGCCCTCGTGGCGAACAGGGAAGCAACTTGCATAAGTCTTTCCCTGCCAGTACACAGCTTCTTCACCATCAAGACTCCTGTTGTGTCCTCCTCGTGGCAATACACGGTAACTGGATGCCTCGTGGGCCCAGGCTAGACCATCAGGATATTTCGGAGTAGCAGTGGGCCCCAGAGGTACTGCGCATAGGCCTCTCGCACGTGGGCTCATCCTGACGCCGACCAACCACTGCCCTGCTGCCTTGCGGATTAACCTTGGTAGTATAAGGCTACGGGAGTAAACCCTGAACGAAAAATCTGCTGTGGAGACCCGCACCAGGCAGACATACTTGCAGAGCTCCAACAAAATCCCAACGGCGGTATACGCAGAAGATGTGACCAACATAGGAACCCAACGACTACACCAGCCGAAGAAGGCAATGCATGATGGACAGGCTACAAAGGCGAAACCCAACAAACTGGGCTATCGGTACTCCATTGCAACTTTCCCTCTCCCCAGTCATTGTAACACTTGCACCATTGGATCAGGAAAAGGGAGAGCCAAGATGTGTGGTTGCACTCTGCGCGCCTGCCTCACCACATACATTAACTCATACGCAGCAATTGTACAGCTCATCATACTCCTCATCATCAGCAAATTCTTATACCCCAAAAATCCTAGGGCGACAGACGAGTGGCAACGGGAACAGGCAGAAATGACTGCCGGGAGTCTCTAGTCACAACTTTGCACATGGGCGGCACAGATAAGATGGTCGTTTATGCACTGGGATCTAGGCAGTAGTGCAGCCTGGTCTTGTCTGTGCAACTGAGCAGCCCTTTCGAGGAGCCACTCTTTTCACCCCACATGGGGAGGGGGCTAGAAAAGGTGCCCTAAACATAGCCTGCCTAAAGAACCAACGTGACTGGGTGACCGCACCCAGTAAGGTCATCTTTATGCTGTCGAAAACACAATTATAATCACAGATCCAAACAAAAACAAACTATATAACCTCTTATGGTTGCTGCATAGAATATCAGGACCCTTCTGGATACTGGCACAAATGCACGTCCTGAAAGAAGAACCGCCCTTATGGCAAAAAAAGTGGCTAGATATAACATCGACATAACAGCCATTAGGGAGTCCCGGCTCTCAAACGAGGGTCGACTCACAAAACAGGGGTCTGGCTACACCTTCTTCTGGGAGTGAAAGCCTGCTACGGAGAGAAACTGTTTATGGAATTGGCTTTGCCATCCACCATCGCATCTTACACAGGCTAACAGAAATGCCTGTTGGGATCAACGAGCGCCTCATGACGCTCAGAGTCCCACTGAATCACTCACGTCATGCCTTTTTCACCAGTGCATACGCCCCCAACACTGGATGCAGAGGATGACATCAAGGATGCCTTTTATGCCGACCTTGAAAGAGTGCTAACCTCTATCCCCAGAGAAGGTAATGTTGTGCTCCTTGATGACTTCAATGCCAGAGTTGGTAGAGATGCTGACATTTGGCAGGAATCGTAGGGAGAAATGGACAAGGAAAGTGTAATCTTAACGGCCTACTCCTCCTCAGCAAGTGTGCTGCGCACAACCTCACTATCACGGTCACCAATACCTTGTTTAGGCAGGCCGACAAATTCAAGGGTTCGTGGCAACACCCATGATCCAAACACTGGCATCTCAGAGAAAGAGATCGCCGAGATGTCCTCATCACCCGAGCAATGAGCAACGCGTGGCTCAGGCCACTGCGACACTGATCATCGGCTCGTCTGAGCCAAGCTTTCACTTCACGTCGCCCAAAAACGGTGAAGGCAACAAGCCTCCAGAAAGGTTTTAACACTAAGCGTCTGGAGAATTGAGCAGTATCACATGATTTCAGAGAGCAGCTCCAACATGGGCTGATAAACAATCCGGCAATAAACAACCCAAATCCTAGTGCCGAATGGGGTATTCTCGTCACTGTCGTGACAAATACCTGCAGAGAGACCCTCGCCCAGATCGAAAGAATACACCAGGACTGGGTTGATGAAAATACCCCGGAAATCAATGTACTAGTCGATGATAAACGTGCTGCTTTAACTGACTGGCAGAACAATACCTCAGTCTAGGACCAAAGCTGATATCTTCCACAAGAAGAAAGCGGAGGCCCAGCGCGAACTTCGCAAACTAAAGAACGACTGGTTTAAAAATGAAGCATGTGAAAAGCAAAAACTTGCAGATCAACAAAAAACGCGTGAATTTTTCAATTCCATTAAAACATTTTATGAGCCAATCACTCTAGGCACAGCCCCCCCTCCGTTCATCCGACGGTAACTCCCTAATTAAAGATGAAGAAGGCATCCGTTAGCACTGGAAAGTGCACTACCATTCGCTGCTCAACTGAAAAACCGATGTGGATGTCCTGACTACCCAGCACGTCCCTCAGCATCCAAAGCTGATCCATCTCAGCTATCCTCCTTCTCTGGATGAGGTAGCTACTGCCGTCAAACAGATGAAAAATAACAAAGCCTCAGGGCCTGATGGAATCCCAGCCGAGGTGTATAAAGCAGGAGGACCTCTGCTTACTAGCCGTCTCCACTCTCTCCTGGAGAATATATGGGAAAAGGAGGAAATCCCCCAAGCTCTTAAAGACGCTTCCATCGTCAATATTCATTAGAACAAGGGAGACCGGTCAGACTGTGGCAACTACTGTGGGATCTCGCTGCTGTCCGTACTTGGCAAGATTAGCGCCCGAGTCCTCCTAAACAGGCTTCTTCCTGAGGCGGAAAACTTCCTCCCAGAATCTCAGTGTGGCTTTAGATCCTCACTTGGCACCACTGAGATGATCTTTGCTGCCCGCCAAATACAGGAAAAGTGCAAAGAACCGTGTCGTGACCTGTACATGGCCTTCGTCGACATAACCAAGGCCTTCGACTCGGTTAACAGTGAAGACCTCTGGCTGACCTTCAGCCGGTTTGGCTGCCCACCAAAATTTATCGCCATTGTGAGGTAACTTCACGACGGCATGAACGGCAGTGACCTACACAATGGCACCCTGTCTGAGTTCTTCCCCATCTAAACGGGGGTAAAACAAGGATGTGTACTGGCGCCAACTCCATTTTCCATTTTCTTGGCATGCCTTCCTTACTCGTGCTCGTGCTAATTTAGCCGGAGTACCGGATGAAGGATCTTTTCAAAATAAGACGACTCCAGGCAGGAAGAAAGGTGTCGGCAGCTTCCATTACTGAACTTCAGTATGCAGACGACCTCACCCTTGTTGCTGACACTGAACGCGACCTACAGAAGATCCTGAACACCTCTGCAGATACGTATGCACACTTCAACCTTGAGGTGAATGTGCATAAGACTCAGATTCTCTTTCAGCCTGCCCCTGGTTCAGCCACATCCCCACCATCTATACTACGTAATGGTACTACCCTTTCTAATGTTACCCATTTTCAATATCTCGGCTACCACCTGTCCACACCGCGGACATCGATGAAGAGGCTCAACATCGGATCAGATGTGCATCTCAAACCTTTGGCTGACTCCATACCCATGTCTTCAGCTGTAGGGGGCTGAAATGATCTACAAAGCTGCACGTATATCGAGCAGTGGTCCTCCCCACCCTGCTATATGGCAGTTAGACATGGGTCACATACAGGAGGCACCTCAGGGCACTTGAAAACTTTCACCAACCTTGACTACGTTCCATCCTCCGAGTTCGCTGGGAAGACAGGAGAACAAATGACAGTATTCTCATTGACACCAACTGTAGGAGTATCGAGGCTACCATTATCCATGAACAAGTACGCTAGACTGGCCATGTTACCCGCATTGACGACAGTAGACTGCCAAAGCAGCTTCTAACGTAGCGTGTGTGGGGGGGGGGGGGGAGCTACGAGAGCGTATGAGGGAGTGTAATGTAGCATTAAGAGTTGCCGCACACCCCTCCCCCCTCCCCCCGACAAAGAAACAAAACAATTAAAATGCATAGTAGGTCAAAATCCCCAATTTCTTATATTCATGTTTGTCAAGGTCTGTAGACTCGTAGACTCTGGTGGGTTGTTAAATATGCAGTATAGTGTTACTGCTTCTCTTTTACAACCTCATTAGTACGTTAATATGATAACAATTTACACAGCAGGGTCAGACTAAGATCACATGGCTAACGCACATTTGACCTGACCTCACCTGAAGTTGACCCTTCCTGGCACTACCTGGGGTGGAGATTGTGTTATGATTAACCTGTGACTATATGTTCTCGTGTCGTCATTGAACCTGATCACTTCATAAACTCTAGAATGGTTTGAGCTTTATTTGTTTGCCGACTCTGGCTAGATATGGCATGATGATCCTCTTACATTGTTCACTTTTGTATGTATATTATGTATGCTGGATTATATGTCATGTATGTATATTATGTATGTGCTCCATTTATGTAGCTAGCAGCGTGTGGCAATGTTATTACTTGCCATACGTCGCCTATAGCAGTTGATCAAGGAGTCTAGCCGGGGAGAGTGCTGCTCCCCTTTGTGTACATACTCTTATCCAGTAAACCGAACCTACAAAACTATACAGGTGTTTGTGTTCTCTCCTGTATATAGAACTTATTATTCAGAACCTAACATGGCGCAGTGCGTAGTCTTACTGGATAATTACGAGTGATAGTGCAAAGTTTGCGGAAAGCCGGCTTGGGTCAACTCCCGCGCCCCACCTCTCCTCGAAGAATCTCAGCAACTTTGAGCAGTGTCAGTGACAGTGATTTTCTGTGAAGTGTTTAGTGCATTGTGTGTTGCGTGCCATTCATGTGTGACCTTGTTCTAAAGGATTCCCAAGGTATACGGCACGTTCTGGGCATTTGTAAGGAGTAGAGTTCAGTGCACCCGTCTCTGACCGCGTCCTGAGGGTAACTAGACTGACTGGGAGTCGCCGCGCCTCCGCCTCCACCCCCTCACAGCGCCGCCTCCACCCCCTCTCACAGCTGGGGCGAGACGCTTTGCCCGCCCGGGACACACACACGCACACATACACGTACTAACACTCGCTGACCGCGCGGCTTCCTTATATATATTTTATATATATAATCTACTTATCTGTGTATTTAATTAATTTTTGTCTGAAATCTTGTTGATACGACGGGCTGACCGGTCAACACTGATTTAAGACATAGTACACAGATGAAGTAGTTATGTCTCATGCCTTACGTAGCCGTGGACCCAGCGTCTGGATGAGTCAGGCGGGTGATAGCCCCGCAGAGATGGATGACCAGGCCGGCCACGACGCTCCAGCCCCCACATCGCGCAGTCCCTCACCTCAATATTCAGCGTTGTCTCCAGAGATAATTGCTTTACTGAAGTTTATGAGAGATGAGAAACGCGAGGATGAAGCCCACAGACGTTTGGCGGATGAGCACAGAAGGCAAGCAGAGGCAGAACGAGACAACCAACGGAGATTGGAAGACAGTGAACGGTTTGAAGCCTTGATATCTCGCCTCACTGTTAACCAAGCCCCTGGCTTAACACTGCCTCGGTACTGACTGGTTCAGATACCTCATCCATGCTTCCTTCACACCCCCCAGCCCCACCTAAAGCAGCAGCTCAAACACCGCCCATCTTGAAGCCTGAAGTGAATTTCCAGACTTTTCGTGAATGGCGGCGACGGTGGACTGATTATTCTTCAATGGTGGATCTCCAGAGTTTGTCACAGCCTAAACAACTCATCCAGCTTTGTATGTGCCTGTCCTTGGAAATTCAGCGTGTCTTGGAACATACGTTGCAGGTACCCCCAACCTCTTTGCTGTCTGTAGAGGAGGTACTGGACGTTCTACAACGGCACATCAAAGGACAGCAGAATGAAGTTCTGCGCAGGAGGGAATTGTTTAGCTGCAGACAGATGGAGGGTGAGTCTTTTGATGCCTTTTACGTGCGTCTTAAGAGAGCCTCGGAAGAGGTAGATATATGTCCAGGCCACCACCAGCAGTGCGAGGAGACCCAGTTGAGGCAGGTGATCCTGATGGGTGTTAAGGACGAGGAACTTGTCCAACGCCTCACCTCCCTCGACTCTTCCTCTTCTCTTAAGGATGTGTTGACGATATGTCGCTCCTATGAGGCTGCCAGGTGTGCCACCTCTGCCATCCGTGCTCCCCCTACAGCTGTACGCGCTGTGTCCCGGTACAAGAAGGACAAGAAGTCTGTTCCTACGCCTTCGCCCACCACGTCCACGCCCGGTTTATTTTGCAACAACTGTGGTAAGCAGCACGGAACACAGGTGTGTCCAGCTGCTCAGTCTACCTGCAACAGTTGTGACCGTAAGGGCCACTGGTCACTCACAGTACGGTGCCCAGCCAAACGCGTCCAGTGCAATGTGTGTGGTCGTCTGGGCCACTATGACAAGTGTTGCCTTTCCAACATACCCAAGGGACCGCGTCGGCGGAAGCTTCAGCCCCCCTCCACCAGAGAGGGCCGCCCACAGTCTCCCAATCAGAGGTACGACGACTCTTGACAACGCTCGAGCCACATTAGGAATGTGTGCTCCCCCCCGCGTCCCAGGACCAAAGTCCCCCAGTACATCAGCGTCATCGTGACCTACGGCGGTGTGTCATCCCGTCTTCAGATGTTGCCCGACACCGGCGCTGATGCTACAGTCATCGGTCCCCAGCATTTGCAATGCTTGGGGCTCTCTCCAAGTGATCTAGGACCGCCCCCCAAGGATCTCCGCTTTATGGCAGATGGTTCACAGATGACCCCGGCCCTGGGTTCACTCCAAGCACAAGTCACCTTTGGCAACAGGTCGTGTCAAGCCTGGATTGATGTGCATAACGGTGTCCAGACTCCTTTGCTGTCCTACAGACATTGTCAGGAGTTGGCCATCATCTCCCAGGACTTCCCCAAACCTATTCTTGAGGTAAAACACGCCAACAGGGTGCAAAAAGGGAGCAGCAACGACCCTGCTGCCGCCCTACCCCTGCCTCTTGCCAGTGACACCTCTCCTTCGGATGCTCGGAAGTACTTCCTGAAGGAATTCAGCGACGTTCTGGTGACCAAGTCCGCTCTGGAATCCAAGCCTCTCAAGAAGATGGCAGGCCCCCCCATGAGGATCCACCTGAGGGACGACGCGAAGCCATTCGCTACTTACACCCCTCGACTGGTTCCCCTGGCCTTCCGCGAGGCGGTCAAAAACGAGCTGGACTCCATGGTCGCCCAAGAAATTATCGTACCAACCGGCGATGACCCGTCTCCATGGTGTCACCCGATGGTTGTCGTCGCAAAACCTAAAGGTGGTGTTCGGATCACCACTGACCTTTCCAAGCTCAACAACCAGGTGTCTCGTCCTGCGCACCCTTCTCCCACGCCCTTTGCAGCCATACGCAGCGTGAACCCGAAGGCGCGCTTCTTCACGACGATGGACGCCCTGTGTGGATACTGGCAGATAGAGCTTGCCGAAGAAGACCGACCACTCACAACTTTCATCACCCCGCATGGACGTTACAGTTATTGCCGTGGCCCCATGGGATTCGCCGCTACAGGAGACGCTTTCTGTCTTCGAGGTGATATGGCTCTACAAGGCCTGGCAAACTGCGTGAAAGTGGTCGACGACATACTCGTGTACGACGAGGATTATATGGATCACCTCTGCCGTATCTACGAGGTACTCAACAGGTGCCGGAAGCACGGCATTACCCTAAATGCCGACAAGTTTGTTCTGGCCAGCTCTTCAGTTGACTTTTGTGGGTACACCCTCTCAGGGAATGGTATCGCAGCTGACCCGGAAAAGGTCCGCGCCATTACGGATTTTCCCACCCCTGCTAACCTGACCGACTTGAGGTCCTTCATCGGTCTCGTCAACCAGTTAGCAGAGTTTTCGTCGGACATCTCCGCAGCTGCTCAACCACTTCGCCCCCTGATGAGCCCCAAGAGGACATTCCTGTGGACCCCCGACCACGACAAGGCCTTCCAGCAAGTGAAACAGGCCCTGTCTCGTCCACCTGTCCTCGCCACGTTTGACCCAGCCTTGCCGACAGTTCTGCAGGATCATGGTGGAGGGCAGTTCCGGCTCGTCCAGTGTGGCTCGCGTTTCCTCTCTGACACTGAGACGCGCTACGCCACTATTGAGTTGGAGCTGTTGGCTGTGGTTTGGGCGATGTCCAAGTGCAGGTTTTACCTCATAGGCCTGCAACACTTTCACCTAGTGACCGACCATCGCCCGCTTGTCCCGATCCTCAACCACTACACGCTAGACGCCGTTGAGAACCCTCGCCTCCAGCGTCTGAAAGAGAAGCTCTCGGCGTACATCTTCACTGCAGTGTGGCGTGCTGGTAAGGAGCTCTGCATCCCTGATGCCTTATCCCGCTCTCCTGTCAGCCGCCCTACTCCAGAAGACCATGTACTCGACGCCGACCTCGCTCTTTCCGTCAGGACTGTGGTCACTCTCCATGCCGTCCAATCCCTTCGTTCGGACCTGTCACCAGATGACGACAAGGCAATGGAGGACCTTCGAACAGCGGCCCGAGATGACCCTTCCTATGTCCGACTCGTCGAGTGTGTGAGGAATGGATTTCCTAGCAACCGCTACGATCTTCACAACACCCTGCTCCCGTATTGGAAACTCCGCGATGAACTCTACTGCGACGGAGACCTTGTCCTGTACGGAGCACGTGTAGTTGTCCCTGCTGCATCACGTCCCCACGCCTTGGCCCGCCTTCACGACAGTCACCGTGGAGCCGAGGCCACCAAACGACGTGCACGACAGACTGTGTTCTGGCCCGGCATCAACTCCGACATCTCCAATGTTGTCCGTGCGTGTGAGCCCTGCCAAGTATTACAACCCAGCCAGCAGCAGGAACCCTTTATGAGTGACGACAACCCCACCCGCCCCTTTGAGTCTGTGTCGGCCGACTTTTTCTGTGTGTCAGGAAAGTCCTTCCTCGTTATCGTCGACCGTCTCTCTGGTTGGCCGGTTGTCATCAAGTGCGGTAATGACACGACGTCTGCCGCCACCATCAGCAAGTTCCGCCACTACTTCCGTGACGTGGGCGTTCCTGTACGCCTGCGAACCGACGGAGGGCCTCAGTTCACAAGCCGGGACTTTGCTGCGTTCCTCGACCGATGGGGAGTCCGGCATGTGTTGTCATCGCCCCATTACCCGCAGTCCAACGGCCACGCTGAGGCTGCTGTCAAATCCCTGAAGCACCTCATCCTTAAGGTGGCCCCTTCTGGGAACATTGACTGCGAGGCCTTCGACAGGGGTCTTCTTGAACTCCGCAACACACCTAACTACACCGGACGCTCCCCTGCCCAGGTTTTGTATGGACGCCCCCTTCGTTCTTGTGTCCCTGCTCACCCTCAATCCTTCTCCAAGGAGTGGCAGGCCAAGACAGAGGATTGTGATCGCCGAGCCGCCGAACGTGTTCAGGACGTCGTCGCCCGCTACAATGGCCACGCCCGTTCTCTCCCCAGGTTGAGTGTCGGCACCCAAGTCCGTGTTCAGGACCCGACCTCCCTACGTTGGGACAAAGTAGGCGTAGTCATGGGTCTCGGCAGGTCACGGGACTACCAGGTGCGGTTACCCAGTGGTCGTGTGTGGTGGAGGAACCGCCGTTTTCTCCGACCCGTAACAATGCCGTCTGCTGGCCCCGCCACCAGTGTTGAGTCCCATACCCTTCCCAGTGATGAAGTCCCTCGACGCTCAGAACGGATCCAAAAGAAAAGGTCCGCTCAAGACTTTGCTATGAGCGTATAGGGGGGAGGGAGGTGTATGTATATTATGTATGCTGGATTATATGTCATGTATGTATATTATGTATGTGCTCCATTTATGTAGCTAGCAGCGTGTGGCAATGTTACTACCATATCCCACATGCTTAATTAATGTGCCTGGCGACGTATGGAAGCTGCTAATGTATCACTTGCCATACGTCGCCTATAGCAGTTGATCAAGGAGTCTAGCCGGGGAGAGTGCTGCTCCCCTTTGTGTACATACTCTTATCCAGTAAACCGAACCTACAAAACTATACAGGTGTTTGTGTTCTCTCCTGTATATAGAACTTATTATTCAGAACCTAACAACTTTCATGGTTAATTTGTGTTCTTGTATAATAGTTTTAAAATTATAATGCCAGTTTTAATGTGGGGCGGTGGGGGTAAGACATACATCAAGAGATGGCCAAAACAGAAGAGTTTCATGTGCTGCAGCCTCTGACACACCTTCCCCCCGCTGCCTCTTTCATCCTCCCCCGACACGGGTTATAACTCCCTCTGACTGCTCCTAACTCTTCCTCCCTTCCCCTTCTCTTCTTTTTCCTCTCTTCCCCTCTCCTCGATGCCTCTCTTCTTCCTCCTTTTCTTCCTCCTTTCCTCTTTCCTATCTTCCACCCTTCCCATCTCCTCTCCTCCCTTCCCCTCATTTTTTCCCTCCCTTCCCTTCTACTCTCTCTATTCCTTTCCATCTCCTGTCTCCCTCCCTTCCCATCTTCTCTCTCCTTCAGGTCATAGTTTTCTTCAACCCCTTCCATTTTCCCCTTTCCCTCTTTCATCCCTCACCTCAGTGTTGCCCCCTACCCCTCCTTCCCCTTTCCCCCTAGTCTGTAGTTTCTGACCCTCCTCTTCTTCTCTCCCTTCCCTCTTCACCTCTCTCCACATCCTTTCATGCCTCCCCTTTCCACCTTCCCCTCTCCCCTCAGCCCCTCCCCTCACCCAAATCTTCCACTTAGAGTCATGCTGCAGTCTCCGTGTGTGTCAGAGAGTGTGGTGAACTATTTTTGTGTCCTCTTGGTTACATTTCCATACCCCTTCTGGTGATCTGTTCCCGGCACCCTTTCTGAGTTTAACGGATGTATTTTTTTTTTCTTGGTGACTATGCCTAAACCCTCCTGGAGATCTATTTGGGTCATATTGTTTATGTTCTAGTGGTGACTTGTCTATATAACTCCTTGGTCATATACTCATATTATCTTAGTAATCTGTTTGGGTCAACCTCTTTCGTATTTAATTAATGATGTATTTGTGTCTTCCTGGTGATCCATTTCATCACCGTGTTGGTTGTTACCTGGTGAGCTGCCTGGACTTACCTGGCTACGTCCTCTCCCTGGTGATCTATCTATCATCTATTTGTGATTGCTTGGTGAGTTGTCGAGGTGTTTGTGTTGCTTGGTGTCATGCCGGGTGTCTGCCTGGTGACTTAATACCGTCCATATGATACAAGTATTTATCTGACTGATGCTCTGTTATCATCTCTTCTTTATCTCCCTTCCAACACTCTTCCTTTGTAACCCTTAATCATTCTAGTGTCTCCCTTTTCATCCTTAATTTTACCGTAATTTTCCCTTATGTCTTCCTCCTTCTTCACTTTTAATCTTATCATCGTCTCCCTTTGATTTTCTCCCTCTCCCAACCTCATCTTTACCATCATTATCCTTTTATCTTCCTCATTATCTCTCCCTCTCTCACCACCATCCTTCTTACTCAACCACACTCACACCATCACATCCGTTTTCATTATTTCTCCCTTTCTCACTCTTAATCCTCTTCTCGTCTCTCTCTCTCTCTCTCTCTCTCTCTCTCTCTCGTGACGTAGTGAGGTTATCTCTCAGCTGACCGCGAGGTGTGAATCAGTGTCTGCCTGTGACTTGTAAAAGACTTACGATTTAAGGATCATATTCTCTTACTGTCGTGTGGGAGGTTATTAATAAGGGGAGGACAATGTAGGGGAGTGTGAGGGAAGATATGGCTGCCCTGGGGATATCCTGTGTGAAAATGATGGTAATAATAATAATAATAATAATAATAATAATAATAATAATAATAATAATAATAATAATAATAATGATGATACTTTCTCATGCACATAAACCCTCATCTATTTTGAGGCAGAATAAATTGGTTCCCTTTTTATCCAATTAAATCGAAGGTTGAACTGCTCAATAGAGTGACGCGAGAAAATATTGTGTGGCAGTTCATTTTATTTTAACCTTAATCAGCGTGAAAGGGGATTGTGTGTTTATTTATTTACATTTTGCTAATAGTTAATGATATCTAATGTTGATCTCATGGAATAATTTGTCATGTGCAGTAGGATGATAAATTGTTTTTAGGTCAGCCAGCGAGACACAGCGACTAATTTGAGGCAGCAAGTTGCAATTGTATAAGGGAGATTGTCCACTAAAAGCGTGTCGTACAGCAAAAATTTTCCTCCCGAAGATTATAATATGTTATCTGATCATTCATATTCTTGGGATTATTTTATACGTTTAGCTTCTATCACGAATTCTTGTGTAATGAGCCAACCAGAGCCGTCATGAGAGAGTGTTTATCCACAAAAAGGGATTCGGTTTTAAGGTGTCGGGTGGACGGGCAAGTGTTGATCTGTTGATACTTGTCAGGATGATGGTCCACTCAAGAGTTGCTTCACCTCAAAAAGCACCTGAGAGTGTAGTGATTTTGTTATACTTATTGAGATTGAAGGGTCAGTGTACTAAGGAAATTAAATTTAAACTATCAATTTTGGAAATAATTTACCACCTATTTAATGCTCCATTGCAATCTCCATCTGTATACCCTCTCTCTTTTCTCAATCTTTCTCCTCTTCAGTGTTTTTCCTTTTCAGTCTCCCTCTTCTCCAGTCTTCCTCGTTTCCAAATTTTTCCTCTATTGTGTTTTTGCACCTCAGCGTCAGGTGAAGGACGATATCGTTGTTGAGAGTCGGTAAGTGACTCCCTCGTTAATAATTCTTGGATCAGAGTCACTTAGTAATTAGTTCTTAATTGGCAATTAGTCTCGTAATGGTTCTCTAGTGGCAACTGGCCAGGTTGATAATTCTTGTACAGGTATCCACTCTAACCAGGACCTTTACTGCCTGTTCCCTGTTGTTGGGGCCTTATTAAAGCCGGACCCGGATCCTGACCCGGACCCGACACCTCACCTAGAGGAAATGAAGCTTTAATTTACTTGGTATAACTTAATCTACACGAAACCTAAGCTATCCTAATCTTACTTTACCTAACTTAACCAAATGTACTCCGAACTTGATCTAACGTAAACTAACCCCAAGTTAACTAAATATAACGTAATCGAACTTATCCCTAACTTGATCTTAGGTAACCTGACTTTAATCAAAAACCTTGTAAATGTTCAAATGACTACTTTTCAGTGCCGTGGACATACAGTATGTGGCGCCACCTATGAGAAGAGTAAAGCATTACAACAGTCATTATGGTTCAACCAATTATTATTAAATCAAATGGCTTCTTGTTGACTAATCAGGAAATCGTTTACAAATGATGTTATCTCTTGTGTCTGAATGGTATCGTTGCGTCTTATAAATAGACTAATGTTTTGTAGATACAACTTTTCTTAAAGCAGGAGTTATAGCTGTAGCCACTGTGAGAGTTGTTTTCGTTATACTATGCTATTAGTATTTAGACAACATCGTTTAAACTTTGCAAAGGAATTTCCTCTCCCACGAGCTGGCTGCCACCGTTCCCCAGCCACTGCGGAGGTCAGCCCACACAGGACTAGACAAGCCACCGCGTTATACAATTACTGTGTGAGAGTCGACAACTCGAGGGTGGGTCGCTGTAAAGCCTCTTCCTTTCCTCTACAACTAAACTTCGGCACTCTACCCTCTCTTGTCTTTTCAATCAACCATGACCCGACCCTCTTTAAAAGGCAAGTTTTCCTCCATCTAAAAAAACTCTTTGACCATTCCATTCGCTTTTATTTCCCCCTACAAGGCCTGGCCACGTTGAGGACATCTGGCCCTAACTACAACTTTATTTACAAGAAAAGAAACAATTCTAGCGGACACGTTTGTATACGTCTGAGATCAGAAGTCTTCAACCATGTCACAAGACGGCAAAACTCAGGCCAAGTTTCTTAATGCTTTCACCCGAGTTGTTTATCTTTATTTGTTTGATCTTTGTTCTATCTTTACCGAACTTACCGACTCAACCCACGCCTAACCTAACCTAACCTAACCTAGCCACGCACTTGACCTAACTTGACTGACCTTTCCCAGGCACCTGAGCTAACCTAACCTCACCAGATCCGTAGTATACTATTAGTGTGAAAATCACGGCCTGGTGCCGGGTCCGAGGGAAGAATTAATTGGTTTACTATTCCTGCCTGATAGAATAATTGATTATAGTACATGTTACTAAAAGACTAATTAGAAGACTGCGTGATTTTTTTTCTTCATATAAAGTGCAGTATCTAGATATATTTTTTTGAAAAGATATCTTTTTTTCTTTCCACAAGCAATTTCATAATATTCTCTCTCTCTCTCTCTCTCTCTCTCTCTCTCTCTCTCTCTCTCTCTCTCTCTCTCTCTCTCTTTTCTTTCTTCCTCATTGAGCAGTTTTACAAATGACATTCACCAGGTATAATTTTTTTTTATTCTTATATCCAATGAAATTAACACTCACTAGAGTAACAAAAACTACAGAAAATAACGAAGGAGACAAAACGAATATATAAAATAAAATAAAATAACAAAATAAAAACTTGATAAACTCAGTGTTATGTGGAGAAAACACTTTGGGGGGGGGGGGAGAAAAAGGGAAAGAGGAAGAAAAGAGGGGAAAATGCTGAAGATGCAAGAGAGAGGAAGTAAGAATGTTATGTGAAGGTGATATGTTGGGGGAGGGGGAGGAGGAGGAAGAAGGGGCGGGGGGGGAGAAGGAGGAGAGAGGAGAAGGAGGAGATAGAATTTTATTAAGGGTAAGGACTAAGGAGGCGGAGGAGGAGGAGGAAGAGAGGGGAGAAGGAGAAGGACGAGGTGGAAAGAGAAAGATGGGAGAATGAGGGACGAGGATGGAAAAGGAGGATATGGGGGATTATAGGATGAGTGGGAAGAGGAAAAAGAAGAGAGGGAGACGGTACACACACACACACACACACACACACACACCGAAGGGTCAAGACGTACCTGGCGCTCCTCTCGGAGCAGCCAGGTCAACTGTTAAGTTGGCCCATACCAACTCCCTCCCCTGAACCCTCCTCCCCACCGGAATATCAACAAGTTCACGCCAGAAGTTACTATATCATTTAGGAAAGGAATGGAACCAGTGTTAAACAGAGGTGAACAGTGGTGAACAGTGCTTAAGTCAGTGAGAACAACTCAACAGTAACAGTGGTACCCAAGTTGACCTTCACACAGTGAGGTCCCAGGTACCCAGTGATAACGGCCCGACCCAACAACCAGCGATGTGTTAATCCGTCTACGATAGGAAGGCCTGGGACCACACCTCACTCATAGAACACCGTCTGTGAGGGAACTACTACACCACGTGAGGCCCCTCATAACACCATCTGTGAGGGAATTACTACACCACGTGAGGCCCCTCATAACACCATCTGTGAGGGAATTACTACACCACGTGAGGCCCCTCATAACACCATCTGTGAGGGAATTACTACACCACGTGAGGCCCCTCATAACACCATCTGTGAGGGAATTACTACACCACGTGAGGCCCCTCATAACACCATCTGTGAGGGAATTACTACACCACGTGAGGCCCCTCATAACACCATCTGTGAGGGAATTACTACACCACGTGAGGCCCTGCATAACACCATCTGTGAGGGAATTACTACACCACGTGAGGCCCCTCATAACACCATCTGTGAGGGAATTACTACACCACGTGAGGCCCCTCATAACACCATCTGTGAGGGAACTACTACACCACGTGAGGTCCCTCCTAACACCATCTGGGAGGGAGTTACTACACTACGTGTTTGCTGTTCAACACCTACATTAATCTGTATGTTCACTGTATGTTCCTTCACCTTTCTCTAATGAAGGCTTTTGTTAAACCACCAATGTATGTAATAAGTCATTTATGTCCAATGTATATTTTCAGCCTTCGGGCTGCAGAACTTTTTCAATAAACCGTTAATTATTATTATTATTATTATTATTACACACACACACACACACACACGTGATATGAAAAACTCATTTAGCTGTGACACCTTGCTGAACTGTTTGAGATAAGTTTTCTACCACGTCTGGCGCTACACACATTATTTAGGAAATATATGGATCACTTGTGAGACTTGACACCCCCAGCTTATTTCGCATGCTCATTAAATACACAAACGCTACCTGGGAGGTTAGGTTACGTTACGTTACGTTACGTTACGTTAGTGGAATATATTTCTTTGTTTGGCTTATATTCCTGCTTAATTCAATGTTATTTTATATTATGTAAAGGATTGTATTGTCATTTATTGCTCGCGTTAATGTTTCTTCGTTGTATCGAAAACAGTGGCTGATCCGAGCTGGCCTGACTTAACGTATCCAAATTACTCACAGTTAATGAGAATGAGTCGGAACATCTCGTATCCTTCTAGTGAACTTCAGTCAACCAATCATCATACTCCCTGAGCTTATAGTCCACTTAGAATCCAGGAAGCTTATAGCCAATGATAATGATAATTCTGTGTTGCCCCATATAACAATACACACTTACACCGGGAGTCTCACCTCACCACCTCCAGTGTTCGCACATTATACTTCGGTTTACTCTCCGCGCTACAGTACATTATTTACCGTTAAGTATCTTGCAGTCTTTATAGTCTTTCATATATCAGGTAAGGAATCCTCGGCCATTGCTCTCGACCTGGTATTGTCTCACATCTCACTTTCCTACGTGAATAGTGGTAAATACTCCTCCCTGTGCGCTTGTGATAGTTCGTGTGGTGACTCCCCGTTGTTTGTATAACCTCTACTCTGAACTTGTTTACTGCCATATGTCATTATGCTTCATATTAACTATTTGTGTAACTGTTCTTTATGAATTTACTCTGCATATATTGTCTTAGACTTAAATATTTGAGTGTAAATAGTTATATGTTAATTATAGTTGCTGTTGCTTTTATACTTAGTCGTTTACTTCACCAAGGTTTACCTTTGTCGAGAGTAATAATATTTGATACACTACTTTATTGAACCCTACAGCATAGCCTTACAGTTAGCCTAATACATAGACTAAACAGGTCCTAATCTTGGGTGCCTTGGCCATTGAAAACTTTAATGTATAACATTATGTTATGTTAAATTACGTTAAATTAGGTCAGGTCTGAAGATTTAACACCTTAACGACAACCTGACCTTTGTATATATATACAATCGGTGCATCCGTTCCTTTGTGTGTATATATCTGTTTATAAATATAATGTGTATCAAAGTATATAAAAAGTGTATACAAATTATTCTTAAATGCGACATAACCATACTCACAAAACTTTTCAATTCATCCGAAAAATTTTCATCGAATTTGAAGTATGAGCACAACAGTATAACGAACAGAGGTCAGATAAAAGTGTACGAAACATGTGAAAAGAGGAAGAGCCTTCAACAGCACGAGTTCTATGGGAACCCATGAATTGTCCCAGACCGGAGGAACATTTCCTCTGCCCAAGTCGTCCTGACTAGACCCCAGTGTGATTATCAGACGTATAACAAGTTTTCCGGTTCTCTTTATGTCCTCGCGCCAGCTGGAGCGGCTGCTGGAGCGGCTAATGGAACACATGACTGGAGCGAGGGTCGTCCAGAGCTGCTGGAGCATATTAGTGGAGCGAGGGTCGTCCAGAGCTGCTGGAGCATATTAGTGGAGCGAGGGTCGTCTAGAGCTGCTGGAGCATATTAGTGGAGCTAGGGTCGTCCAGAGCTACTGGAGCATATTAGTGGAGCGAGGGTCGTCCAGAGCTGCTGGAGCATATTAGTGGAGCCAGGGCCGTCTAGAGCTGATGGAGCATATTAGTGGAGCTAGGGTCGTCCAGAGCTGCTAGAACATATCAGTTGAGCGAGGGTCGTCCAGAGCTGCTAAAATGTATTAGTGGGGCGAAATTCGTCCAGAGCTGCTGGAACAAATGACTGGAGTGAGGGTCGTCTAAGGCTCTTAGAGACGTATCGAAAGCATTAATCGTCAAGAGGTGATGAAACCATAAAGACCATTGGAAACCTTTGAGGAGCATGGGTGCCTGCACCATGGATCACAAAGGGGGTTGAAAAGATCTTTGAAGCATGGGCATTTATTCCCTTTGGAGGCATCCCTCGAGCATGAATCATCAAGACACCTGGAATCATGCCCGGAGGAAGTCTCCCCCCCCCCCCCCCTCCCCGCCGCGGATGCGAAAACCTGGATTTCCTGCAACGTTACCTGGAGAGTCGTCGTGAGGGACCACCGTAATTTAACTCTCTTGAATTTCTGACTTTGAGATACTTCGTCGACTTTCTGTTTTGTGATGAGTCGATTACCTACCAGGTGCTCGTGTTCGACGACAGTTCTTTCTTTGTATTAGTTGTTTCCTAATTTTATTGTCTGTTACTATTGTGTGTTTATTAGTTACTGCTGTTATTGCTAATATTATTTTCAACTGCTATCGTGTGGTTTATTACTGTTATATTACAACTGTAGTTATCAGTGTTATCTCATGTTGCTGTTTCTAACTTTGCCTTCTGCTGCTGTCACTAACTTTACCTCCGGTCGCTGTTACTAACTTTGCCCCCTGTTGCCGTTACTAACTTTAACTCCTGTTGCTGTTACTAACTTTCCTTCCTGTTACTAACTTTACATCCTGTTACTGCTCCTAACTTTACCTCCTGTTATTGACTTACCTGCAGTTGTTGAATAATATAATTGTACATCATTCACTCTAAAGGACAAAACAGAATAGCAAAAACTGAACAAATTAAACCATAAATGATGACCAGTTTATTAATAGCAACGTCCAATTCATATCTAACAGCATGCACTATCATGTTTAAATACTTCTACTGCAACAAATCAACGATGAAGTATAATAACACACTAATGCACAGTTGATGAAAAACAATAGCAAACACAATAATATACACAATAACCGGGCACAACAACATAAACAATAACAAACACAATAACTGGACACTAAAACACACAAAACAACTGGACACAACAACAAACACAATGACTGGACAAAACAACAAGTACAATAACCGGACACAATAACTGGACACAATAACAAACACAATAATTGGACACAACCATGTTTTTTGGAGTAAATTGTATCATGTTTTAGAGGAAATACATGAAAATTCAGCTTAGACAAAGATTATCCCGCCTTAGCGACTATATGACAGTGTTCTTGCCGAAACCATGAGTGCCGAGAAGCCTTAGGCATGAGCCAATCACAGTGGTCTGTGAGTGTGACATCATAGGCCTAACTGTGCTGATTCGCTGGACGCTGAGTTCTTACCCCAGCAAGATGGGCAGTCGGTTTTCAAACTCAGAGTCTGTGTTGGATTTTTGTGGAGAGAGGTGTGGGACGTCTGTGGTGGCGACATGGCAGGTGTGGGTGTATTCTATTTGGTAAATCCTTAAGTTTCCATTTGTTGTTACATACGTGGTTCCCATTTAATTAGCTGCACCAATCCCTCACCCTAACACCGCCTCGCTTCCCCAATCACTCCCTCACCCTCACACCTCCCCCTCCCCCCTCACTTGCAGCCAACCAGACTCCCCTACCCTATGTCCATTCCCCTGCTGCACACCCCTGCCTCTCACCCTGCCTTCCCCTGTTTTTCTGCTCGTATTTAGTTATTAGAGCTTATTGTAGTTGACATATAGAGATGGATTTCTGTAAAGACCTCCCCTAGCCACCTGTCCACTGTTATTACACTGTAGCATGTATTTGAAAATAATGACACCTGTTCCATGACATAACCACCTATATCTTTCTCTCTCACTATCCTGCATGGGTTACTTTCGGTTTAAAGAGACAGACATTGTGTTGCATAATATGATATGGGGGGGGGGGGGGGGGGCACGGTTCCGCTAACCGCTAATTTGCGAAGCTAACGTTCTCGTTAGCGGATTAGCGTTTTCGCTAATTTTGGAAACCATTAGCGGACCAATTAGCTTCCGCTAAATTTAGTTCCGCTAACTTTAACTTCATGATATTAGTAATATCATGAAGGCATTTAGAGACATAATAATGTTAATGGCATTTAGAGACATAATAATGTTAATGTAAATGATACTCACTTCTAGACGTTCACATTAAGGAAGGATGTCACATTGTCTCACAATATATGGTCGAGTTAGAATTTACCTGAGATACCTGAGAATTATGGGTAACTGTAATCTAAAGGGTGTGTACACCGCCTCCGGCCTAATGACCTCGCGACGTCTCATACTGATATCACTTCCAGCCAGACGTGAACGCAGTATTTGAAGGTCCAGCAAAATCCTGCTAGCGGGTGTGAAGTCCATGTCAATAGACTTCCCCACTTGAGTCATACCTCTGTCACTCACGCACTAGAGGGAGACCAGATGACCATGGTGGTCAGTAAGCAGTCAGAAAGCAGCAAATCCTGTCCAGAATGGCTTGACGCATTGAAACCTGACGGAGAGAATGTCGTAGTGTCGCTGCCAGCATGCCCTTTCGCCAACTTGGGTATGCCGGATGCAGAGATGTCCCCAGTTGGGATCCTGTCACCATTGCTCCAGCCAGGCCACCAGCCCGACGACGCCATCTGGTGAATTGCTGGTACCACAGTCATCGGGCTAGAAGCAAATATCTAGGGAAGACGGAGCAAACTCGGTGCCTCTCTTTGACCTTGGGGTCTTGCCTTAATTGGTTGGGTAGGAAGGGGCTGACCTTAATTGTGTTGGTCCAAAGTCAACGTGTTGGCTACAGTCAGCGTTTGCAATGTCCAGACCATTTGTGTCAGCTGCTAGAAGCAAGGAGGAGGAGAGAAGTGAGAAGTGGATGTTCCAAAGTAGTGACACACCCTGTCCTGGAAAATCCTGCCCCGTTGGTAGCTCTATTAAGGTTCTGCCCAATAGGAACCTACCAAATCCAATGTAGACCTGTCATGCCGAACCTGATGGGATGAGGGAAGCGTGCAATGGTTCAATCTAACAGTTCACAGAGGTGTTTGTACGGATGGGATTGTGGTCACTGCGTATATGATCGATGCTGTGTGCCCTGATTGGAGTTGGAGAAGAAGATTCTTGTGGAGTTGTTAAGAACAGGATCTTATGACCTGTGGAATGGACATTCTCGGTGTAGAAAATTGACTGGCCGATCCCCCAACTATTGGAAAAGCTCCCATTCCTGTTACTAGTACTGAAACTAGGCCGCCCAATAAGCAACCGCCATTGTGGAGTGAGGCTAAGCCGCTGAAATCAGTTACCAGGGAGGAGGTGCAATCGATATTGTCAATACCAATAACTTTAGGCAGTTAGTACGTAGTGGACAATGTAGTCAAGAAACTCCACGTCTCCAGTAACCATTTGTTCACTCATAGTAGATGGAAGCCAAAAGTTAGTGAACAGTAAGCAAGTGTCTGTGGGCGACCTGCCATCTTCAAATGTTAACTCTGTATCCCTGACAGCTGCTAGATGTACCATCATCAAGTGTAAGATGAGAGACCAGCTGAACAACAGAAAATGAGATATACAATGTGTGTATGTGTGTGAGATAAGATCCATGATATACCAGAATATGTAATGTACAAAATATGTGAAGTCATCTCAGAGAATGTAAACCAGAATTTTAAGTAATTAAGAAAAAAGTGAAGAAAATCTGTTTTGAGGAGTTCTGTAAATAGAAAAAATCCATCTTCTATATACATTCGTTTGTGTATGACTAGTAGGGGGCAGGGAAAAAACACTTTTATTTGAGTTGCAGGCTGCACTTTTCAGGCATCGTTTGTATGGCTGTAACAAACACCTGTGCAAAATTTCATGCCATTTCAAGCATACTTACCCTGCCGCATCGCGAATGACTTTTTGTCAACTTTTAGTGTATACCAAAAATTAGGTGTCATTTAATGTTTTCCAGGATAATGATAAATTTTACATGGGTGACATCGATTTAATTCACATGTTATTTTACAGGTACACCGTATAGAAAATCATTACAAGTTCATATTGAAATTCTTTTTTGTGCGGAACCTTGGCATCATTTTCCTAGACAATAATCTTTGCCTAATATATCCATCTCTCGATTCGTATCCATTGACTAGTAATCAAGCCTTTTGTTTTCATTTGAGTGATTTTATTATGAATAATTTTCATTAACCTGAGACCTAATTGATTATTATTTTTTATGTTGAATTGATGCCTAATTGAATTGAATTTTTATTGGGGTGTTTTGATTTACCATTATTCATGATTTTTATTTTAGAGCGATTTCATCACTTTTTTGTGAATTTATTCATCATTTTAGTTCTCATGATTTTGTGTGATTCATATTTGACATTTTTATTATGTTTGTTTTCATCAATTTCTAGTTTTATTACCTTAAAGACTAAGAGCATTTTAATATTATTTTGACATATACTAGAATAGTAGAATTTATTTTCTTTGTATTTGTGCAAGCTGTTTCATTAGTAAAATCTGTTTACATACCTTTTTTGTGAGTTAGGTAATATGTAGCGAATTGCAGTTTGATGTGCAACTATTGAGAAACAGGTGATTTGTATTGTCAATTTGAGTATGCTAATTAAGTTTACATATTCCTATCTAGGATTCGGAATGAAAATTTGAAAAAATATTTTGTCAACATTTCACCAATTTTCATATAAGCAACCAGTGGGGGTTGTAACAATGCCATTTTATTTAGTAAATTTTGTAATGTTTTAGAGGAAATACATGAACATTCAGCTTAGACAAAGATTATCCTGCCTTAGCGACTATATGACAGTGTTCTTGCCGATACCTTGAGTGCCGAAAACTCTGAGGGATGAGCCAATCACAGTGGCCTGTGAGTGTGACATCATAGGCCTAACTGACCTGATTAGCTGGACGCTGAACTCGTACCCCAGTAAAACGGGCACTCGATTTTCAAACCCAGAGTGGTGGCGACATGGTAGATATGTGGGGTGTATTCTATTTGGTAAATCTTGAAGTTCCCATTTGTTGTGAGATACGTGGTCCCCGTTTAACTAGCTAGGAGCATTGGTTTATTGTTTTGAAGTGTAATTGTCAAATCCTAATAGAAAGTATTCAATAAAGGCAGTAACTGTTAATAAGTGTCCTATACATCCCTCCCCTTATTGAGAAAGGTTGATTTGTTATAAGTGTCTTGGTGGTATGCAGTGATACAGTGAGTCCCGAGTTTCCCCTACTTATCGCTTGTTATTCCTGTTCCCCATTTATCATCGTCCCCGTGCATTATCCCTTTCCCATCTCCCCTTTGTGCCATTAGCTCCTCCCTCCTCTCACTCCACCCTCACCTCCTCTATCTCACGAGTATACAGAACTAAGAAGAAAGAAAATAAAAGGTAAAATAAAAACATTTATTACAAACAAACACAATAACTTGACACAATAACTGGATACAATAATAAACACAACAAGAAACACAAAAACAAACGCAATAACAAACACAATAACTGGACAAAATAACAAACATAATAACTGGACACACCAACAATTACGTTAACAAACACAGTAACAAACACATTAACTGGACAATA
This sequence comes from Homarus gammarus, assembly GCA_958450375.1. Lineage (NCBI taxonomy): Eukaryota > Metazoa > Arthropoda > Malacostraca > Decapoda > Nephropidae > Homarus > Homarus gammarus. The sequence goes on from CAUDMG010001162.1 coordinate 184,466, forward strand.
AAAAACACAATAACTGGACACAGGAACAAGCACAACAACAAACAATAACAAACATAATAACAGGACACAACAACAAACACAATAACTGGACACAATAACAAACACATTAACAAACACAATAACAAACACAATAATTGGACACAATGATAACTCGAACGAGAAACAAAACAAAACTATAGATCAGATGGTATAAGAAACGTAATGTACAGTAAACATCATCAAGTCTCCACCAACAAGAATTCACTTTCATCGAACGTTCCCATCCATCACAGGAACTAACCGCCCACCCTCGATTTATAGTGATAATAACACTATATGTCCTCCCACATGCACTCACCCAGACAAACGAATCTCTCTTGGGCGAGGAGGACTAGATTCGACCTGTAGTGATGTAGTAATGGTATTAAAGTCTTCAAAATAAAAAAGGGGGAGATTATAATCTTTGTTTATTGTGTGTTTAGGTTACGAACGAGTTGTGCCTTACTGTATATTTGCAAGTTATTATATGCAAATGCAAATGGGACAAATTAGCTTGTCTTTTTTTTAGGCAATTACTCTAATGAAAATATTGAATGTATAACTGCATCCGTGGGTGTTTCTTGGAACTTGGCCTACACATTAGGCTGGTAAGGTTCGCATGAGTCAAACAATATGCGTGTTCCGATTCAGCTGACGATTTGTTGGTCATTTAATTTTCACTGTGTAGTATGTTGTGGTAGTAGTAGTAGTAGCAGCTCTGCTTAGGTCTGCATTGCTTTGCCTCAGGGGAACGAGAGCATCGGCCCCAAAGCCGACAACAGTCGCAGATATCGACTTTGAGACAACAGTCACTGAATGCTCATAGATCTGCTGCTCAACTAACTCAACACAGCCAGGGTAGCTACTTACAGTATGAATTAAGATATTTAATTTTAAGGTGATAAAAAGGCGGCGAAGGTGTGGCTATTGGGGGAGGCTGGAGGCCACGTTTAAAAAAAAATAGTAGTAGTAGAGGAGGAGGAGGAGGAAGAGCAGTAGGAGTAGTAAAGGAGCATGTATTGTCAGCTTGTGCTCTGTAAATAAAGCTTCTCATTTAGGACTTGTAAATTGTCGGTCAGTGAACTCACATCATCACCAAGGTCGCTCTGACACTGCGGTGATTAATGCCGCAGTTTGCTTGAATTATATATACAGTATACTGTATGTTGTACAGTACTTGCCTTTTGTCACTATGACTCAGGTTCGCTACCATCTTGGACTGGGTGCGAGTATAGTGTGACCCGACCGAATACTTTACTCTCGTACTAATACTGGACTCATGGAGGATGGCCTTCCCTGGACCTCAAGGTGTAATAAGCGTGTGGGTGTTTTGGCTTGTTGAGTAAGGTCACCTCACAAGGACGGAAGCCTTTACACAAGGTATTGGCTGGTCCGTCCTTACAGATTCTGCCTAAAATAATAGAAGGAAAGTAGAAAACAGGTAGATGTTCTATAGGGGATTGTGAAGCAATTAAGGATAATGTCTCACACACGAACAACAGGAAAAGGGGAAAGAAGAGACAAACTTATGTCACGTCGTCCGTAAACCAGCTCTGAAAATTGTCATCATATCATTAAAATCGTAAAGAAAGAGGCCCTACAATATACAGTATAAACTGTATATGAAGAGACTATGCCCTCATTTATAAATGTATATAATTAAAGTTTCCTAACGTTCACGGATGGAATATTTTACGGGAGTTCATAGAAAAATTGTCTAGTACAGAACTTCAAAATTCAATGTCTCAAAATATCTGGGTCATATGTTTCCGTGTTCGCTGTGTGTTGTGGTGATTGAGGTGCATCAGCCAGTCTTCTACTGAGATGAGATAAATATATATCTTAGAATTATTAACGATTGGAATTCATTGTCCTCTTTCGTGGTGTGTCTGGGTTGTTTGGGGCTAGTCAAGGCTGCTCTGGAGGATTATCTTTGTGCAATGCTCTCGAATAATTTGAAAAGTATGAACTGGAGATATTGGGCAGCGCTGGACTCAATGTTGCTCCCTGTCATCCTATAACATATTCATTCAGCCTCGTAAATCAAGTTAAACGACAATGCAACTAATTTCTCTTCCCTTAGAGGTTTGTGTTTTGTTTGTTTTTCGTGTGTATGTGTGTGTGTGTGTGTGTGTGTGTGTGTGTGTGTGTGTGTGTGTCCTCCCCGGCGGGACACACCCAGGTAAGAACCTCACACTACACTCATAGTTAAGACAAATATGAACATGTCTGTGGGTTACCCATTTCCATCTCGTGTCTGTGTTTTCCTTATGAGTGAACGCGACCGACCCTGTCCTCAATTCCCCTGTGCTAGAGTCGGTTATGCTTAATTTGTATACAAAATAACTGTTCAGGGCAGAAGATACAACCAACCAGGCAAGACTAAAGCAACCCAAGTAAACTAAACGATTTTTTTTTGTTAATTCCACCCTAAGGGCAACAAATTCATCAGAAGACATGCGGCCTATCACAGCGTATGAAGGCAACAAAAAGATTATTAAATTAGCAATTAGCTTAAGTTTGGTGGATCACATGAAGATTAGGCACCCCAGATTATTTCACCTGATGATTAAACACCCTAACGTTACCTGAGGAGTAAGGTTACATAAGTTTAGATTAGCGCTAGAGTGCTTAATCATAAGCTGAAATGAGCTGGGGTGCTTAATCTTCATGTGATCTTGTTTGGTTTATACTGTACTGTACTGTACGTCACATGCTGCGGCTTACCGTGCTATGACCAAATTGGACTCTCAAGTAAGGAGAGTTTACTCTGTACACAGGCTACAGGAGGCCCGAGTCACCAATCAAAGTAATTAGAGAGCCGGACCCAAGCCTCTCCGTGCTGCCTTACTCTATTTTTTGTTTTAGAAGAATGTTTAGAAGGAAGAGATGAACAGCGACGAGAAACACTAAGAAAGAAAAGGAGGAAGAGAGAGAAGTTTGTCAGAATATAACAAGGTAAACGTTGTAGTGCTGATTGTAGGTAATGTCAGACATTAATCCTGTCCTTGTTATCTCATGTGAGGCATTACTTTTGTATTGACAACGATTATAGTTTTGTTAGTTACATTTGTGTTGATGTCTTTGTCTGGGCTTGTTTTGTGTTCTTTGTGTTTACTGTATATGCGCGTTTGAGTCGGCGTGTGCGTGTTTGATAATGTGCATGTGTTTGTGTAAGTATATGTCCGTGTGTGCTTATGTATGTCACACAAGACGAATAAATTCCATGAAAGAACTCATATAAACACCGCGACATGTCTCACCCTCCTTGGTTCGTCGAGTCATACTCTCCTGATTTATCGCTGGACTCCCTGAAGTACTCGTTCCCAAGACCTGGATGCGAATTAGCAAAGGTTTGTACGACGAAAATATTCCTTACAAATGCACTTAATTAATCATATCCCCCAAAACATTAAAATTATACGGATACTTTACAAAGTTATAGTAAAGATCCTATTTCATTATAAGAGTACTACAACTCTAATATTACAAGTTTACTATAACATTAGCCCTAAATATTTACTCGAACACTATGACTGCGTGTTCACTCTATCACTAGTACTGTACCATCACTTGATTAGCAGTTCCCACAGGGTCTGGTCTTCAACACCTTCCTCCCTCGTTCACAGGAAATATCACCCTTTCCGGTAAAATTTAATCAGAGAAAAAATACGAGAGTTAGTTAAAATCTTGACAACAGCTGAGGCCGGGAAGTGTGGGAGTTTGGCTAAGAGGTGTGTGTGTGTAACTGGGATTGTGTGGGTGTTGCTGGGTAGCGTAGGTGGAGCTGGGAGGTGTGGGCGTATGGCTGGGAGTATGTGACGTGGCTTAGTGGTGTGGCTGTAACTGGGAGAGAAGTATTCCGGACTGTGGCAAGCAGGGTAATGATTCCCCAAAGTTCAAACGTAAAAATTTAGCATTTAACAGGATCCTTTTGAGTCAAATTCCAATTTTAATGTCGATAGTCTCGGTGTAATTTCAGTAGCCACATTTCTGCCATCATTCTGTAATAGGCCAAGTGGCTTAGAGAGGAGCAGTCTCACGTTGTTTATGTACGGGGGGAGGGAAGGGGGCATCTTGGGCGAAGCGTTCGGTGCTGTTATCCAGGGTGCCTTGTCTGAACGTCCTCCCTTCCCGGAACCCTAATTATATTAGACGTTCCTAGAACCCCACAAGAAGATTATTTTTTTCTCAGGATTTCTCTCGTCATTCCATGCAGGGTGACTATGAATGATAGCCTGGCCCTCTTTTCCCCGTGAATATGTTTTGTTTGCGTTTGTTGGACAGTATACAGTATGTGGGGGTGTTTGTGTTTGTATACAGATACGCGTACACGCACATATAAAAACTTTCCACATCTCCATACGCCCCTTCACCTCATTTCCCCACTAGCCTCATCTTCACCCCACCACAGCACACCCGCACAAAAGTCGACGCTGAATTTGACAATAACAGACCTGATTGTTGACATTAACACTGTTGTTCGACCTCGAGCTTGTACTATAAGGAGTTGTTTAGATGTTGAGAATGAAGGTGATTAAGATCTTCCTGCGACAACAGAGTGACCTTAACAAGACAATCACGCTAACAAGCTTAATCGTTACGTGCTGGAGAGGTCATAAGAAGGTGCTCTGTATTCTAGAGGTGGTGTGTGTGTGTGTGATTACCTAGCGGCCACCACATCCAGTAATAGCCTCGTGGTGGGAAGGAGGCCCGTGCCTGTTAAGGTTCCCCCCATTGTTCTAAATGGTCATGTTTCGGATGTGTATTGTGTGTGGGGAGTATTGTGTTTGTGTTTATTATGCTGTGTGTGTGTGTGTGTGTGTGTGTGTGTGCGTGTGTGTGCGTGTGTGTGTGTGTGTGTGTGTGTGTGTGTTGTTTACGTCTTTGTTTATGGATTGTGTTTGTGTAATATTGTGTTGTGGTTGTATGCCGTATTTTTGTTCATTGTTTCCAGTGTTTGTGTATGTATGGTGTGTGTGGTGTGGTTGTGTGTGCTATGTTTGTGTGCATTGCATTTTATGTTTTTGCGTACTTCTTGTATTTCGGTATTGTGTGTGTGTGTTGCTTGTATATATGGAAGGCGCGTGTCTGCATCTTGACAGTGGCGTGGGAGGGTATGAGCTGGCGTGTTTCTTAGTGTCTTGACAGTGGCGTGGGAGGGTATGAGCTGGCGTGTTTCTTATAGGGTCTTGACAGTGGCGTGGAGGGTATGAGCTGGCGTGTTTCTTATAGCGTCTTTGGCATGGGAGGGTATGAGCTGGCGTGTGTCTGCGTCTTGACAGTGGCGTGGGAGGGTATGAGCTGGGATGTCACTCAACAGTCACTCACTCTTACAACAATGAAAGAAATCTATTATGATCTTGTTTACCAACACTTGATACACTGTCACACACTATAGGGGGCCTCTGGCTCTTCAAAAACACAACCCCTGATTACTGCACAAAAGAGAGTTGTGCGGACAATGACCTACTTGAAAAAACTGATCACACGAACACTTTGCTAAATTGACAATTTTGAAATTCGAGGATATTAACACCTACTGCTGTGCCCTATTTGTTTACAAACCTGTCAGTCACTTGCTTGACATTAATTATTTCCAGTTCCGGAATAATCAAAGCTACAACTTAATGCACCCAGACCTCCTAAGACCACCCCCCTGCGCCCCTCTCAGTCCCAAATCTCCATAAAATATCACGGTGTGAAGATGTGGAGCAACTAACCCCCACCAATCCGAGCAAAGACTACGCTCCCTTCCTTTAAATCATCTCTTAAAAAATATCTATTGTCTAAGTATTAATATGTTTTTGAAATACCTACTTTATATTCCTGCTTTTATTGTACTACCAGAACCATTTTATCGGAAATTATCATGTAGATAGATAAAAATTACCATTGCAATAAATATATTTACCAACTTGACATGATACTGACAGCTCTGTCCTCTTGTTCCACCTTAATACAACCCATGCTGTACTGCTTCACTCCCTTATTATATTTATGTATATCAACTCCACCGTAAAGTATGTAAAATATTAAAAATAAATCAAATAAATAAATATCGAAGTGATAACCGTGGTAACATTCTGATATGTTCTTATTACCACCATGCTATGTGTATGATCCCAGTTGATACTAAATGCTACTTAATAGTTCCTTGAGATAAATGTACAGTACATAGCAGGTGCCTACAAGAGAGCTCAGACTCTCAACTGCCTCAGCCATGTTAATATTAATGTTTTTGTTTGACTCTGTATCTATGTTCTTCTGGCTAAATAAGCTGTTTCAATATCAATATCTCTTATAGGGTCTTGACAGTGGTGTGGGAGGGTATGAGCTGGCGTGTGTCTTAAAGGGTCTTGACAGTGGCGTGCAGGGTATGAGCTGGCGTGTGTCTTAAAGGGTCTTGACAGTGGCGTGGGAGGGTATGAGCTGGAGTGTGCCTTAAAGGGTCTTGACAGTGGCGTGGAGGGTATGAGCTGGCGTGTTTCTCATAGGGTCTTGACAGTGACGTGGAGGGTATGACCTGGCGTGTGTCTTAAAGGGTCTTGACAGTGGCGTGGAAGATATGAGCTGGCGTGTTTCTTATAGGGTCTTGACAGTGACGTGGAGGGTATGACCTGGCGTGTGTCTTAAAGGGTCTTGACAGTGGCATGGAGGGTATGAACTGGCTTGTGTCTTAAAGGGTCTTGACAGTGGCATGGAGGGCATGAGCTGGCGTGTGTCTTAAAGGGTCTTGGCAGTGGGGTGGAGGGTATGAGCTGGCGTGTTTCTTATAGGGTCTTGACAGTGGCATGGAGGGCATGAGCTGGCGTGTGTCTTATAGGGTCTTGGCAGTGGGGTGGAGGGTATGAGCTGGCGTGTGTGTCTAAAAGAGTCTTGACAGTGGCGTGGAGGGTATGAGCTGGCGTGTGTGTCTAAAAGAGTCTTGACAGTGGCGTGGAGGGTATGAGCTGGCGTGTTTCTTATAGGGTCTTGACAGTGGCGTGGAGGGCAGGAGCTGGCGTGTGTCTTAAAGGGTCTTGGCAGTGGGGTGGAGGGTATGAGCTGGCGTGTTTCTTATAGGGTCTTGACAGTGGCATGGAGGGCATGAGCTGGCGTGTGTCTTAAAGGGTCTTGACAGTGGCGTGGAGGGCATGAACTGGCGTGTGTCTTAAAGAGTCTTGACAGTGACGTGGAGGGTATGAGCTTGTGGTCTCAGTGACGGCGTGGGTGGGTACACGCTGTCCCGGGAATAAAATGGCGGGTAATAAAAATATACATCACAGTTATCAAATAGAAAATATATCACGTTGTAGACACACCACAATTCATACTCAGGAATTGAGGAACGAAGAAGAAACTAGAGGAGTAAGTGAGAGAATTAAGTAGAAAGGGTTGAGAACCATTTTATCGGGATTAAAGGATTCTTGGAAAGGTTGACGAGGAGGTTCTGGTTTTGTGGGCATTTAAAGCAGAGTTATGTTATGGAGGAAAATATTGCATGTCATGAGCAAACCATCTCGTCACCCCAATTTATTTTTTAACCTAAACTAACTTCGCTTAATCGAACCTAGAAAACAGAGATCGAATGGTGAAATTAACCCTAACAGTCGAAACGCCTCATAAACAACTTAAACAGCGAAAACACACTCATAAAACATAAACATTAAGTGTCAACCGTCAGTGAGACAAGACGTGCCCCGAAGGCGCTCCCGGTTTTAGCAGCCAGGCCGAGTCTGTTTGGTCCTGCCACTCCCCCTGCTATATTCCAACGCCCTACCAGCCTTACTACACCGGGATCTATTCAGCAAAACATTCTAGTGATTAGTAAACGATTGATTACCGAGCAGTGTTCCTATAGTGCACTTAAGGAAAAGCACAAAAGCACAGCAGTGTGACTGGACCCGACCTAACCTGACCGGGACTTTCTCAGCAAAACATTCAAGTCATCAGTGCAATAAGTGATTATTATACAGTGCTCCGATTGGCACCCCAAGGAAAAGTCAGACAGTGGGCACTTTATCCGTCACCTTTAAAGTGCCAGTGACAAGGACCACCGCGGTGTTTACATATATCGTGAAAACTGTGTCGGCGACCCCAAGCACCAGGGACAAAGACCCACGGTCTTTACGACTGACAAATATTAACAGATGTCTACCAGTGTCAGTGGCCCTCAAAGTGCCGTCAGTGACAAACACTTCCGTCCGCCCACAACAGATATCAACAGATGGCCACCAATCACTTACTCCCGACGCACTCTGTACCATCTAAAGCGTGGGAACGGTTATCCTGATGGCAGTGTTATCGCGCGACTCAAGTCACTGAACATATTCCACGCGCGTAGCCGTAGACAAGGCCGTCATACACATAAGCCCATTAGAACCGTAACCTCCACTAGGAAACCGGAGAAACCCACCCCTGACAGACCGTACCACTACACTGAAGTTCCACGGATATGGTATGATCTCCCGTCTCTGCTGCTATCCAACGTCACTTCCCTAGCTAACAAGTTCGACGAGCTGGCAACTACAGTCAGGTCAGCCGCCGCGAGCGTCGTTGCCATATGTGAGGCTTGGCAAATTGTGCCTGAAACGTGTCATATTGAGGGATATCAACTCTTTCATCACCTTCGTTCACATAGACGCGGAGGGGGCGTTGCCCTCTTCTGTCAAGATGACCTACGCCCGTCACGCCTGGATGTTCAAGTCCCAGCAGATGTGGAAGCATTATGGGTATGTGTTGTGCCACCAGCCCACCCGCGCCACACTGCTTCCATCATAATCTGTGTGGCATACCATCCGCCTCGCTCACCCACCAGAGACACTCTTATCAATCATCTCATTACTACCTCAGACCACCTCAGAGTTAGGTACCCATGTGCCAAGTTAGTATTATGTGGGGATTTTAATGAAATTGACACCACTGATATCCAGGACCAGCTATCACTATCACAAGTTGTGACCTTCCCCACACACGGTCAAAATACCCTTGACCTTATCTTAACTGACTTAGCGGACCAGTACCAACCACCTCAACCAATGCCTCCTATCGGGTGTAGCACACACTTATCAGTGCTCTGGTCCCCAGCTGCCACTCCCACTCAAGTACAGAGACCCTACATCAAGACCTACAGGCCGATTACTGACTCTGCAGTGCGCCTCTTCGGGCAGTGGATAGTTCACCATCCCTGGACTGAAGTACTTAGCGTGGATGACGTGGAAACCAAATGGATAAATTATACCAACACCACCACGGAAGCTCACCACCACTTCTTCCCCGAGAAGTCCGTCAGATTTCACCCAGCTGACTTGCCCTGAATCACACCTCGGATCAAAAGACTTATGCAACAGAGAGACAGAGCCTTTCATCTCAATGACCACATCCGCTTCAGGTCCCTTCGCAACCGAGTCATCCGCGAAATACGCACTGCAAAGAAGTCCCACTACCCAACCAAATTACAACACCTGAAGCAGACCAACATCAGTCAATGGTATAGTAAGCTTAAAGAACTCTGTGGACTAAACAATAAGACACACCCCCTCCCCTTCCTTAGCCATCTCATTAATGTTGACGCAGCTGAGCAAACAAATAACCATTTCGCTACTATATGCCAGACGCTCCCCCGGCTTGACACAACCACTCTACCTGCTTACCTACCAGCCCCCCTTCCCACTGACTTAGTAGAAGAATTTGAAGTAGCAAAACGCCTGGACAAACTAAAATTAAAACGCTCTACCACCCCCATTGACTTACCAATGAAACTCTTCAAGGAGTTCTCCCCGGAGCTTGCTAAACCCCTATGCTCCATCATCAATGCTTCTCTCAGTTAAGCCAGATGCCCAGCTGACTGGAAGACCTCTTATGTATCACCAGTGCCCAAGTCAACCAGCCTACAATCCTTAAATCAGCTACGACCTATTGCAATCACCCCAATACCCAGCCTAATCTGTGAAAGTTTTGTGTTCGATTGGGCTTATGCTGATATTGCAGGAGTTGTAGACCCTCAGCAATTTGGCAACATGAAAACTTCCTCCACCACTCACTGTCTTGTCAGCTTTCTCGATTACATATACCGCCATCTCGAGAAACGAAAAACGTTTGTAGCTGTCGCCTTCATTGATTTCACTAAAGCATTCGACCTAGTCGACCACAATATAATCATCAACAAAGCTATTGACCTCGGGCTTCGGAGAAGTCTTATACCATGGCTTACAGACTTCCTCAGTGACCGACGCCAAGCTGTACGCTTCCGAGGGGCTGTCTCCACCTTTCAGTCACTCACCTGTAGCGTCCCCCAAAGGCACCAAGATGGGACCACTCTGCTTCCTTATGCTCATCAATGATGCCCTAAGAGAAACCCCTGCTCGCTGGAAATATACCGCCCTTCAGGATTTATTGAACAGTCTCGAAAACTGGGCCACCAACAACCATGTCACCATCAACCATACCAAGACCATAGTTATGCACATCAACCTCTCCTCCGACATTGTCCCACCTCCTTCCATTACTCTAGGTCCGAACACACTCCAGGTTGTAGATTCCACGAAGCTCCTCGGCGTCACCATAGACAACAAACTAAATTGGAAACCACACGTCAGTGAAGTTGTCAAATCCTCCAGTTTTCGTCTCCACCTCCTCCGCCGACTCAAGTCCCTCGGGTTCCTGCCCCCAGCTCCTCAGTGTTTACACAACATTCATACTTCCCAAGCTCACCTATGCCTCCCCCTCCTGGTCTTCCTCCCTAAATGCCACACAACGTAAACACCTAGAAAAAGTGCAAAAGAGGGCATGCAAGATTATTCTCTCCCCTTCCTACTCCACATATCAAGAAGCTCTCAACACACTGACCCTTTCGACTCTCACTGACCATCACCACGACCTCATCTGCAAATTTGGTAAGAAGCTTCTACACCATCCTCGACACCGGCTCCAACTACCACCTGAGATCCCTAGCCCGAGAATTGCTGTTCGACACCACAACCGCATCCAGCCCATACGTGCACGAACTGACCGCTATAAGAACAGCCCGGTCCCAACCATTGTAAAAATTATCAATAACTTGTAATAAACCAGTGTATTCACTCCCAGTAAACACTACTCCTTGCACTGTCACTATGTTGAAATGAACTGTAGTTTGAGCTTTTCCCCATCTAGTTATTATATATCTTATTTGTATCACTTATGTTACTTGTATATTATTCGTAATTCGAAACCCATTCCCCAAATATGTAACTGTATATTTTCAGCCTTCTGGCTGCCAAGCTCTTTCAATAAACCGTTAATTATTCTTATTATTATTATTATTATTATTAAACACCGAAAAAATAGCGAAAACAACTTAACATTCAAATCTACAATACGAGTCTAACACATTTTAAACAAAACTGTTTTCAGTAAGTGTTAATTAGGATAAGTTAGGTTTGGTTGCGGTATTGCTTTGTTTTCACTGTAAATTTTTTGATCAAGAAAAATGAACATTGTTTCCCGCTGCTCCCTGAATAATAGCGGAAGTGTAAAAGGTGTCACAGAAGACAAAAGAGCGATTAATAACATTTTTCTTATTAAATGGTTGTAGTGTCAGCTTTATGACAGGTGGAATGACAGGAGGAACGAATGTCCCTTGACGAAATGAACCTTAATAAAACTACTATGAATAGAATCAACAATTGAGTCTTTCATTCATAATTTACTTTTATTTTCAATACATAATTTACAGTTGAAAGCTTCCGGATGAATCTTGATAGTTTTAATTTAATAAAGAGTCATATAAAGAGAGAGAAAAAGAGAGATACATCACAATATGAGAGATAATGTATTTTTTCTTCTCAGTTATCATCCATGAATGACTCTCTTTCGTTTGATCTATTTCCTCTTAACCCTCTCGTGTTAATACCAACAACTTAAGCAATTATCTCCTCACCTTTTGACCTAACACTTGATTTTTTATATTTTATTTTAGAATATCAAGAATACTAACTTTATCATCACGTAGATATTTGTCTTACTTGAAATAAAAGGAGTCCAGGTGGTACATACAGTATATGTGTTTTCCACACGCTTATATTATTGTGCTATACATGTATTAAGTTGTTATATTGCTGAATTTTTAGGTTCACCAGACACACCATACTGTAAACGTTTTCCTTACACACACACACACACACACACACACACACACACTAATATGACCCCTTGAAACAGATCAAAGTAATCAACCAGTTTTTTTAATGGTCCTCAGTAGAATTGCTCTGGCGCCTACAGTATATTAAATGTCCGTGGAAGAATTCTGAGTTGGTGAGGTGTTATAGAATGTATTATAATATTTTCCAAAAGTTTTTTAGAAGGAGAGGAGTAAGCAGAGTAGATCACTGTGATAAAACCGTAAGGAGTCAAAGTTATTTTTTTTTTTTTTTTTTGCTGAAAAGGAGGCGGGAGAATTCATCAATGTATTAATAATAATCTCAGTGCAATTTTGACGCGCGCTTTTTAAGTCGTCGCTTAATGGAGCACAGGTTGGGGGTGTTATTACAATTCCACTTTGAGTAAAATCTTAAAGTATACGAACCTTTGATATTTTGTACCAAGAGTACCAACGTTCAGCAGAATAGTTTAATTTTGCTTTTAAGAGTAGTGAGTACAGTGTTTGGACCTACTCGCTCTCCCTTGACCCCCATCCTCAAAGAATAACAAAAAGAGAGCGAGAAACAAAAGAGCAGAGAAACACAAGCCTGGAGCACTTCTGAACTCGCCAAACTCACTTTACCTTACCTCGTTAAAATCCTTTTTGGTTGCAATATAGCCATTTCTCGACTCCATTAAAGAGTGCAGCGAGGCGTGGGCAAGGTCAGCATAAAATAAGTGGGAAAACGGAAGCCGTCCCAAGTTTACAAGGGGAACTATGTTGTTTCCATTATGGGAAGTTTATTGGTTTTAGGCAATACTCCAGTTCATCAAAATAGTTCCCTGCTCAGGAGGATGACAAACGGAGATTTCAGGAGGTATTGGGAGTTTCTGCAGACTCAGAGTCACTGTGTGGCTGTGGAAGAGATGCTGGGTAGGTCGCGGAGGTAAACCGTTTGCATGAAGAGGGATGTGAGCTTACATATAAAAATTGTGAAGACTTGTCATTGCCTGCTCGTTTATTAATGCTTCCATCAATTTAGACTCTTAGGTCAATTACACAGAATTTTATCTCATAACTTTTAATTGTTGATACAGTAGTGTTCAGTAATATCTAACCTTGTTACGCTTTTAATGACCTACTCATAGTCGTTGCATTTCAGTAAAAACATTATAATGAAGATAATTAATTGTGTCACTTTCGGGTGTGAAATTGAAAAGTAATATTGAAAAAAAGTTTATGAAGATTTTCTCAGCTCAACTCATAGGCCTATCAGAAATGAGAAAATCGCCATCAAATTTAATCATTATCATTTCTAATATACAGTATATACCAACCCGGAAAGTTGGTGAGACGCTTCACCATTTTCTTGTATCTAATTGATCGTCAGTATCAATATGTTATGAATATAAGTGTTATTGTTTTTTGTTTTTGCCAATAAATACAGCTCAACTTTTAGCTTCGTAGGATAAATATCTGTTCCCGTTAAGTGAAGACGTAAGAATGCATCTAACACGGTGACACAAATTTATAATATAAAAATAATATTAAGTTAGAAATAGAATTTATTAGAATTTTAACTCCCATACAATTGTCCTCGATTATTGTTTTAATTATTTTTTAGCTTATAAACTTAATGAAATACAAGGTAAGGAGGGAGATGAATGTCCCTTTAATGTTAGATTTCATAGGTTCCAGTAAAGGCGGGGTAAACACTAAAGGTAGTGTCGAATGGATCAATCTTCTTAAATTAAATTTAAAACTTTTTTCATTAGTAAGAGAATTCTTTGTCAAATACCTTCATTGAGCGGTACTTAAACTTAACAGTAAAGTTTCGTCAGGTTGTTGGCTATGACAACTTCTGGCCTCGCCGAGAGAAAGTTTACAGCTCGCGACCTTCCACTTCACACCGAGAGTACACATGGGGTTCTCCCTCACCACTGCCACGTTCTTCATGTTAGTCTTTTTTTTTTCATGTACTCTACTGCCAGGTAGGCGTCTCTCTCTCTCTCTCTCTCTCTCTCTCTCTCTCTCTCTCTCTCTCTCTCTCTCTCTCCTGTTTATTTATCACGAGCTGGCTTTTGAATGCCGTTCTTTAATATAAGGCAATTCTTCCCCCTATGTCCCACTATCAATTGGCTCAGATTAGGTCAGAACAAGAGAAGTCAAGCCATGTCCAATGACGCAACTAACTCATGTAAGCTCCTCGTAACTGAAGGATGTAGAAATGTACTCTACTGGTTGAGTTCAGCTAAAACACAACAAAATATTGTCCAATCCAAGAACACAGAAAAAGTTATCTAAGCTAAATAAGAACATAAGAACATAACAATGGAGGAAACTGCAGCGGGCCTATTGAACCATACTGGGCAGTCCCGTTTATACCCAACCCCTATTGCTCATATATGCATCCAACCTATGTTTGAAGCTATCCAGCGTATTCCAGTTAATGATGATATTTGGTAACTTGTTCCATTCATCCACTACTCTGTTTCCAAACTAGTGTTTACCTATTTTACGCCGAAATCTAAATTTGTCTAATTTAAAACCATTGTTACGAGTTCGCTCCTGGTTGGATAGTTTGAGTACCTTTGTAATGTCCCGTTTGTTTAACCCTGACTTCCATTTATACACCTCTATCATGTCGCCCCTCACTCTACGTCTCTCGAGGGAGTGCAAATTAAGATGCTTTAACCTGTCTCTGTACTCAAGGTTCCTGATGCCCGAGATTAGTCTTGTCATTCTCCTCTGGATTCTTTCCAAGGATTCTATTTCCATTCTGTAATACGGTGACCAGAACTGAACTGCGTAATCCAGGTGAGGTCTCACAAGCTCTAGATATAATTTTAAGATGACCTAGCTAGTCTTGTAACTGACACTCCTTTGTATGAACCCAAGTACTTTATTAACCTTGTTACGAGCAAAAACACATTGTTTACTCCTAAATCTCTCTTGCTTTCGGATTCCACAATCCATCTGGTAACTGGTTTCCCTGTTTACATCTCCTATACTGAGTACTTTACATTTGTCCACATTGAATTTCATCTGCCATTTTTTCGACCATTCCATTTGTTTAGATCTTCCTGTAGTTTTGCAGAGTCCTCGTCAGATTTAATTACACGTCCTATTTTAGTGTCATCAGCAAATATACTTATGTTGCTGTCTATGCCGATATCTATGTCGTTTATGTATATAATAAATAATAATGGTCCAAGTACTGAGCCTTGGGGAACTCCACTAGTGACGTTGCTCCAATGCGATTTAGTGCTGTTTATGCTCACTCGCTGTTTCCTGTCCCGAAACCACGCCCTAATCCATTTAAGGATATTACCTTTCTAATTAGTCTTTCGTGGGAGACTCTGTCGAAGGCTTTGCTAAAGTCGAGATATACCACATCATAATTGTGCCCCTCGTCCACCGATTCGAAAACTGATGAAAAACATGTTAATAGATTAGTTAGACATGAACACCCTCTTGTGAAGCCATGTTGGGAATCATTGATCAACTTGTGCTTCTCCAGGTGGTTTCGAATAGAGTTTGAAATGATTGATTCTAGTAATTTGCCTACTATTGATGTTAGACTGATTGGGCGGTAGTTAGAGGATAGTGATCTATCCCCCTTCTTGAAAATCGGTATTACATTCGCTATCCTCCAGGATTCTGGTACTACACCTGTTTTTAATGACATGTTAAACAACTTTGCTAAGGGCATACTAAGCTCTTCCTTACATTCCTTTAATACTCTGGCAAATATCTCATCGGGACCAGGTGACTTATTAGGCTTCAGTTTGTCTATTTGCTTATTAACATCGTTACTAGTCACTGCTATCTCGCTTAATTTGTTTTCTTCACTATCTCTGAATAGAGTCTGTGCCTCGGGTATCATGTTCAAAATTTCGGTGGTGAAAACTGTTGACAAATATTTATTCAGATTTTTGCTCATTTCTCCGTTGTTATCAGTTAGCTCGCCGGTATCTGAGCGTATTGGTCCAATTTTATCTCGTGTTTTAGTTTGATACATTTGGTAGAATCCTTTGGGGTTTGTCTTCGCCTCCCTTGCTATCTTCAGTTCATTATTTCTCTTTGCTTTTCTTATCTCGGTCTTAACCCTACCGGCCAATAACTTATAATACTCCCGGAGGTAAATTTCGCCACGATTTATCCTTCTACCTATAGCTTTCCTTTGGCCAATAATGTTCTTTAAATAATTACTTATCCATTTAGGGTCATTGTTGTCTGATCTGAGTTTTTTGTATGGTATGTTCTGCCTTTGTGCATTAAGTAACTCATTATTTAAATTGTCGTGGAACTCGGCAATCTCATATCTCGTTATCAGGATGGTGTCATCTGTCAGGTTCACGCCCAAGCACGACACCCCTCTCTCAGCTGCCTCTTTAAACTATCAAAGTTTTCCATTCTGAAATCTGGGACTTTAATGGAATTTTCCTTACGTCTGACCTGAAAATCTAACTGGAATCTAATTTCTTTGTGATCGCTGTGTGCAAGTTCGTTCCCGACTTCGACATTGCTAATGAGGTTTTCTCTGTTCGACAAAACTAAATCGAGTATATTATTACCCCGGGTGGGTTCGGTTATATGTTGATTTAGGAAACAGTCCTGGATCGTTTCGAAGAAATCCTCTGATACTGAGTTACCTGTAAGGTCAGTCCAATCTATTTGGCCAAGGTTAAAATCGCCTACTATACAGACTTTGTTGTGTATGTCAGCTCTGCGCATTTCATCCCAGATAAGTCACTCATTAACTCTATCAAGACTTGGAGGTCTATATATTACTCCTATGATTAATTTTTCGTACCGTCAATTAATTCTATCCAATTTGTTTCTGCATTCCGCTCGGTTTTTATTTCCTTATTTATTTCACACTTCAGATTATCCCTGACATAGATTGCTACTCTGCCTCCTTTCCTGGACTGCCTATTGGTATGGAGCAATTTGTAATCCGCAATTTGGTATTCAACAGGTAACTCACTTGAGTCTAGGTTGATCCATGTTTCAGTGAATGCTATTATGTCGATTTTTTCGGTACATACCAAGGCCCAAATATCATCCATTTTGTTTCTCATACTTCTACTGTTCGCGTAGTAGACATTTAGGTTAGTCGTGTTCTGAGTCCTCCGTTTACTGCGTTTAGGTCTTAACTCTCTGTCTAATTTAGCTTTGTCATCATTCCTAACACTAGTTCCCTGTAACCTTTTACTTTGTTTACCCGCTCCCACTGCAGTCTCCTCCACCCCCGTGCCCATATGTTCCCCCAGATGTTTAAAGACTTCTATATCTTTTGAACTACCCCCTCTAGAGACCCCGCCAGGGTTGCCACCCCATCCCGAGACAGGTGCACCCCATCCCTAGCATAAAGGTCCCTTCTGCCGTAGAAGTTGTCCCAGTTGTCAATGAATGGGACTGATATTGACTTGCAATATCTGTCAAGACAGTCATTGACACCAACTGCCCTTGACAACCATTCACTTTAAAAAGCTGGTTTTCCGGCATCTTCGTGGTGTAGATTAATACAGTATAACCTTTTTATCTATATTTACAATTTCTTTCCGTTCTTTTTTTTTTGCCCCCCAGGCTCCGTTGTGGGTCGTTTGACCTGTGCCCTGGTGGGCTAATTCCTGTAAAAAAAAAAAAAATGATAGGGATCCCTCCCTAAGTCTTAATATGATCAATAGCTGCCTTGAACTTATCAAGAAGCTCCTCGCTCCTACACCGGCCAATATCATTGCCTCCTGCACTGAGGCAGATAATGGGTTTGCTCCCATTACCAGACAAGATATTGTCCATCCTGTCAATTATATCCCCCACCCCAGCTCCTGGCAAACACACCCTCATCCTATTTTTCTTTTTATCGCAAAAAGCCCTGTCCAAGTACCTTACCTGTGAGTTACCAACAATTAAAGATTTTATACCTTCCTTGTCAGCCCTGTCCCTGACTGTACTAACGTCCAATTCATCTATCAAGGGACTGAACGAGTTGGTACACTTAGCTGTTGATGACGTTGTTGACGTATCCTTGGTGTGTTTTTTCATCACCAGTTTGGTCTTCCCTCTCCTCACAACCTTCCACTCGCTTGGGTTTTCGTCAGACACTGGCTTTCCTTGTCCAGCCTCTTCCTTCATCCTCGCCAGCTCTTCCTTTAATTTCAGGTTCTCTATTTCTTCCTTGGCCCTCTCCAATTCTTCCTAGGCCCTTTCCAGCTTGGCCAACAATCTCGCACACCCCGGACCACACATAGCACTGGCCATATCTGATAATTATCCCTCGGGAGCTAACCCTGCCGTGACCTTCCCCCTAGTGAGGTCAGAACACAACTTAGCACCAGATAGAAGACAAAATTAACACTGAATCAACCTTGACTAGATACGTTCACTTAGCAGAAGTCAGGGGAAAGAATTAACACACGGTGTTACCGCAAGCAGCAAACACATAAACAAACATTATGTTCCGCTGTAAGTCATGTCATGTTTATTGGGTGTGCCTGCCCGTATGCAGTATGTAGAGTACGAAGATGGTGGAGATGAGAGGCCCAGAAGGAGGTTGGAGCATGTGAAGGGAGTTTGTTTATGTATAATTATAATCACCTGACTCAGCCATAGCTGACCAGCCAGGGGGCCAGGCTATAGGGTGGGCATTTCAATATAGCTTCCCATATCTTAGAGTCAACACCTACCCTGATTTCTCTCTAGACTTTCAACACGTAAGTTTAACTAGTACTTATTGTGTACACAGGTAGACTGTGTCCATTGCATCATTTATCAGTGTTCCAATAAAGATATGGCAAATTGAGTACTCATTGTAAGTGTTAAGATTAGACTAGTTACATAGCCATGATTGTTATGTAAATATATATTGGATTAAACACTTATGTAGGAGTGCCTATGTATGACTTATTTGAAATGCTAAATGAATTGTATTCAACAGGTTTGACCGAATTATAATATTTGTGTCCAAGGTAAAGAGTCTGAATATCCTTTAACCGCCTGACTGGCGGTTACAGTCAAACGTGGATGTCTACTGTGTAGCAGTGCTAGCTTGAATCAACTCTCGGGCAGCAGAGTAGCCAAGTTCAACTCAACTCAACCCACTGGAGGGATGCGCGTGAGTGTGTGTGTGCGCTCCTGTTCCCAGTGCCACGGATTACAGTGCAACGCCCGTAGATTTATAGTGGGGATAATATTTGAACCTTTTGTTATTGAAGATAATAATGTTGTCAGAGTGAGCTCAGCCACTCTTAGTGTAGCTTGGCTCACCAACACGCATCACTCGAGGGACGAGTGTGTGCGTGTGGGTGTGGATGTGTGTGTATCCAGTGGCGAGAAGTGCAGTGCAATGTCCCCATACTTCTCGCATGGATAATAGTTAAACGTTGTTAGTCCAGAAAATAGTCTTGTCTGAGTGATCTTCATCACTCCCAGTGTAGTGCATGACGAGAATGAAAACACATGTCATTGTTGTTGTCTGACGTAAGTGCAGAACACAATTAGCAGTCATAGTTGACTGAAGTGATATTGCTTTGTAAATAACCCAAATATCAATGTAAGGTTTGTAATGATATCAGGTGTGAGTGTATGACGAGGCACACGAACGTGCCCTGATAATTTTGGTGAGACGAGGCACACAAACGTGCCCTGATTTAAGAGTGGTGGAAACGAATGCAATTCAAATTACCTGAATAAGCAAGATGTCGGAGATTGGGTATTTGATGACATGGAAGGAGAGTCGGACCTAGATGGAAGCAAACATTTTGACCTAATGACAATGGATCCGCCCGCCGAGGTACAATCAGAGAGTGGTGAAACAGGAAATGAGCTTGCAATACCAGGAGATCCACGGGAAGGTCACAGTAGGGAATTGGATTATCAACAAGCAGTGGCCAGAGCTGAGGCAGCGTCGGATGAAGTAAACCGAGCCCTGCAAGAGCTTAAGGCAGGGTGGATGAAAACGATGCACACTGGAATGGTGGCGGGTCAAGAGACATCAGCACTAACACGAAGAAGTGACAGCTCACAGCCTTCGACAGAGAACTCCAGCAATTATGAGAAGCCAATAGTCCGGGAAGAAACCCAGCAACAGGCATCGGTCAATGTCGAGAAAACGGCATCGTCTTTACCGTCAATGCTTGCAAACAAAGCGCCTCAAGTCACAATTATGCATCCACAGCGAGAATCAGGGAAGGGTGAAGAAATAAGAGAGTTAGTGGCTACGATGCGCATGCCGCAAGCCACCCTTCCCAAGTTTAAAGGACAAGGGCAGGCGGAGTTTTGGACCTTTATGCATGCCTTCCGTCGATACATGACAAGTGCCGCTGTGCCAGAGAAGTACAAGTGCCAACTGCTCATGGATGCTTGTGAAGGAGAAGAGTTACATCAAGCAATCATGGGATGCGACTGTCTAGAGCCAGACAGAGCCTACAACAAGGCAATCAAGATCCTGGAGGCAAGGTTTGGAAATATGTATGCATATGCAGACCAGCTGGTGAAAAGGCTCATAGACGCTCGCTCAGTTCGACGACGAAGAGCTGCGAAAACTGGCATCTCAGCTATGGGGTGCAGTAAGCCATCTGGAGAATCTGAACTTGATGTCTGAACTTGAATCAAGGCAGACCTTCAGAACACTGGTGATTAAGCTTCCCCCCAAATTGAGGGAACGCTGTGTGGATGATGTACGGAATTATCAGAAGTCGACAGGACGCAGAACGGGGCTGGTGAAGTGGTTAGCGCTATATTTGGAGGAGAAAGCGGTGACGATGGATGACATGGCTCTGCTATCAAGCGAGGACAGTCAAGAAGGAAGTAAGAAAAGACCAGAAGGATCATCGTCAAGCAAACGTGCCGTGGGCCTAGTGACTATCAGTGAAGCGAAAGGCAATGGAGGAGAAATAAGCTCTGGAAAAGGCTCGTGCCCAGTGTTCCAGAGCACATGGATTAGCAGGGTGTGACAAATTCCGGAGCATGTCAGTGAGGGAAAGGTTAGAAAGGGTAAAAAGATTACGTTGCTGTTTCTTGTGTCTGAGAGTGGGCCACCTTGCTGCTGAGTGTTGGTCATGCTTCAGGTGTGGCATTGATGGGTGCAAAGAGAAGCATTCTAGACTGTTGCATCAAGAACGAAGGGAGGCACTCACTGCAAGTATGTCAAACACACGCAAGGGTGGCGTAAAGCGAAATTTTCAAGATCTCGTGAAACAGGAGTCAATGGCAGGCACCTCTCATGGTGGCATGGCCCAGAAAGCCAACGACAGTTCGTACATGGCCGGAAAAATAGGCCATGTCTATGCTACAGGGACAAAGGACGGCCATGAAAACCCATACAGCTGCGAAAGCGACATCTGACTATCGACGAAAAATGCCAAGATTGTACTGCCCATAGTGAGTGTGAAGATTCGGGGAAAGGACTCACACCAACGAAATCACATCAGAACTTTAGCTCTCTTGGACTCAGGCAGCGACAGGTCGTATTGCACCAAAGATCTGGCACAGAAACTAAGGGTGAAAGGGACACCTACCCTGGTAACCATGGGTACACTTGCCCAAGAGATGTTACTCGAGTCAGCGGAGGTAGAACTAGAAGTGGTTGGCGCAGGCATGAAACGAGGCAGAACCATACTTATGCCGAAAGTACTCATTATACAAAATTTCCCCACAACACTGCACAACTCCGTAGAGAACACAAGTGATATCTCAAGGTGGATCCATCTGCGAGGTGTGGAATTACCAGAATTGCAGAGCAACAGCATAGAAATTCTGATAGGACAAGATGTGCCACAGGCCCTGGTACCCTTGGAGGTCAGAGCAGGAAGGGATGGAATGCCATTCGCCATAAAAACGCGACTGGGTTGGACAGTGAATGGACCGGTGGGGCACCAAGACGCACAAGGAGTTTGCATGTCAAGATGCCTGATGACCGAAACTGTCATGAGTCCTGAAACCCGTCTGGAAAGACAGTTAAGCTTTTTTGGGAGCTGGGAAGTGGGGACACAGGAGCCTTGCAGTCAGCAGCTCATTCACTTGAGGACAAAAGAGTGTTGAGGCTATGGTCAGAGACAGGCATCAAAAGTAATGGTCATTACCAATTTCCCATACCGTTCTGTAATGAGAACACGGAACTCCCAAACAACAAGGCCATGGCGGAGCGTCGACTAGATGGGCTTCGAAGGAGACTATCCAAGGATGCACGGCTGCGACAAAGATACGTAGAGGAAATAAATAAACTGCTTGCTGAAGGATATGCTGAATCAGTGCCAAAGTGCCAGTTGGAGTCACATACTGGAATGGTCTGGTATCTGCCTCATCACCCGGTGTTGAACTCAAATAAGCCAAACAAAGTACGCATAGTTTTTGACTGCAGCCAAACACAAAAGGACATCGCTGAACGACCAGGTACTACAAGGTCCAGACTTCAACAACAAATTAATTGGAGTCCTGTTTAGGTTTTGCCAAGGAACTACAGCCATCAAGGCAGATGTGGAGGCTATGTACCATCAAATCCATGTAGCGCCAGAACATCGAGATGCGTTAAGATTCCTCTGGTGGGAGAATGGGGACCTGAGTAGAGAGCCAGTAACTTATACAATGAAGGTGCACATCTTTGGTGGGATGTGGAGCCCTTCATGTGCAACTTACGCTCTCCGGCGCACATTTCAAGACCACAGATCCGAGTTTCCGGACATGGTGGCGCAAGCGGAAGTCAATTTCTACGTTGACGACCTGCTCATGTCGCTGGACTCATCAAATGAAGCATCAATATTAGCGTGTCAGCTTCGAAGACTGTTGGCGTGTGGAGGATTTCGGTTAACTAAGTGGGCCAGTAATCACAAAGGAGTGTTGGCTACCATCCCACCGGAGGAGAGGCAAAATGCACTGAAGGAAATTGATCTGAGGCAAGACAAATTGCCAATGGAGCGAGCCCTGGGGGTTAGGCGGCTCCTGGAAGGTGATCAGCTCGCCATCAAGGTGCAATCAAACTCAAGGCCAGCGACCAGGAGAGGAGTACTAAGCCTGGTCAGTTCTATTTATGACCCACTGCGGTTCGTGGCCCCTTTCATCATCAGGGCTAAAATATTATTTCAGTGTGAATGCAGGCGTCGATTAGGGTGGGACGAACCTTTGTCGGCTGTTAATCACACGACCTGGAGCACCTGGCTAGGAGAACTGGCCCACCTAGGGAAATTAAGTGTACCCAGATGCCTAAAAACAGCATGTGCTAAAGAATCATCTCAGCACAGTTGCACACCTTCTGCGATGCATCGCAGGCTGCTTACGGTGAGGTGACCTATCTGAGAATGGTAGACTCTGGTGGAAGTATCCAGTTCTCTTTCGTTTATGGACGGGCCAAGCTGGCCCCACTCAAGCAACTGACAATACCAAGGCTGGAACTTTGTGCAGCTGTCCTGGCAGTGAACGCTGATCGAACGATTCGCCGAGAAATGACCATGACCATACACGAATCTTATTTTTGGACGGATAGCATGCTAGTCTTGCAGTACATCGCCAATTCGAGCAGACGATTTCAAACGTTTGTAGCCAACAGGATAGCAGTCATACAAGAGCTGTCAAGAACTGACCAGTGGAAACATGTCGGCACATCGCTGAACCCAGCGGATGATGCAACTATGGGATTACCTGTCCTGGACCTGGTTGCAGGATCTCGGTGGATACGAGGTCCTGACTTTCTACTCAGTGTTGAAGAACGGTGGTCAAAGGGAAAGGAACTGCCAGCAGTTCTGAACGACTTACTGGAGGTGAAACGAGAAGTACACCAGAGATCTGTAGTTGCTCTGGCAGTGAGCGAGCAGTCAAAGTGGTCCCTCGCCAAACTGTGGCTCAGGTACTCATCATGGTACCGCTTGGTGAAAGGGGTGGCATGGATTAAAATGTTCATGTGGTGGCTAGGATCCAGTACAAGGACCGCAGACCTGCGCTTCAAACTGAAGAGGCTAAGCACTGAGGAACTACAGTCGGCTGAGCAGACAATTATAAGATTAGTGCAGAAAGAGGCTTATGAGAAAGAAATCCAAACTGTCATAAAGGGTGAGCTGCCGAAGGACAATAAGCTTTATAAACTGGAACCTTACTTGGACGAGCGAACGTTGCTCAGATCAAAGGGAAGAATTAAAGGAACCCTTCTTGGGCGAAGTGGTGAGGAGCCAATCTTGCTGCCTAGAGACCACCACATCACCGAAATCATACTGCGGGAGATGCACGAAGAGAGAGCCGGACATTATGAACGAGAACACACGATGGCGTGTGTGAGGCAAAGGTATTGGATTCCCCAGGGCAGACGCTTGCTTGCTAGAATCATACGACGCTGTGTAGTGTGACGACGGAACAACTGGAGAAGTCGGCATCAAAGGCAAGCTGACTTACCAATAGATCGTGTCACTCCTGGAAAGGCTCCATTTGCTTACACTGGAACGGGTTGTTTTGGTCCATTCATTATCAAGGTAGGGAGGAAACAGATCAAGCGCTGGGGATGTCTGTTTACATGTCTAACTATTAGGGCTGTTCATCTAGAAGTATTGGCCTCATTAGACGCAGATGCCTTCCTCAACGCAATAACAAGGTTCTCACGATGCAGAGGTGTACCAGAGCGTATTTGGTCGGATAAGGGGACAAACATGGTACGGGCAGCCAAGGAGCTCAAACTAGCAGTGAACAGTTGGGAGCAAGATGACAGACTCAGAGGTGCCTTACTGAAAGCAGATATTGACTGGGTCTTCAATCCACCAGCTGCCCCATACATGGTGGGAGCATGGGAAAGGCAGATTCGAACAGTAAAGAAGGTTGTGCAGGCTATTGTGGGCTCACAAGTTTTAGACGATGAACGTCTGCAAACACTGTTCTGTGAAGTGGAAGCCATAGTGAACGAGAGGCCAATCACCCTGGTTCCAAACACTCCAAATGAACCAAAGGCTCTCACGCCTGCTGATCTTTTGCACTTAAGACAAAAGGGTAATCTTCCCTTAGGTGGAAGGTCAATAGGCGAATCATACCACAGAAGGTGGAAGCGTGTCCAGTACCTTGCAGATCAATTTTGGAAGCGCTGGCTGACGGAGTACCTCCCTCAACTCAGAACTTGACAGGTGCATTTCAGACCACGGCGCAACTTTCGCCCTGGTGACCTAATCATTATAGGAGAAGCAAATAGTCCATGCAACAAATGACACCTTGGTCGAGTGATGGAAGTCAAGGCTGGCGAGGATGGACTTGCACAACAGGCAGTGATTAAGACGACGACGTCCACGATGTTACTTCCTGTGACAAAATTATGCTTGTTGGAGGGAGCAATGGAAAGGGTTGACGGAGTTGGCCAGGAGAATGAATTGGGTATCCACACATGAAGACAGTGATGTCCGAACGTCAAAGGACCGAGATGTCCTAAGGAGCTGATAAGTACCACCAGCCTGAGGGCAGCATGGTCACAAGAACGTGACAAAATTAAAGTTGAATACCACCAGCCTGAGGGCAGCATAGTCACAAGAACGTGACAAAATTAAAGTTGAATACCACCAGCCTGAGGGCACTATGGTCACAAGAACGGGACAAAGCATTTAAGTATCAAAGGCCTGACATGGTTTTGAGCGTGAACGCTCAACTGAGTGGGTGTTACCACAAGCAGCAAACACATAAACAAACATTATGTTAGGCTGTAAGTCATGTCATGTTTACTGGGTGTGCCTGCCTGTATGCAGTATGTAAAGTACGAAGATGGTGGAGATGAGAGGCCCAGAAGGAGGTTGGAGCGTGTGAAGGGAGTTTGTTTATGTATAATTATAATCACCTGACTCAGCCATAGCTGACCAGCCAGGGGGCCAGGCTATAGGGTGGGCATTTCAGTATAGCTACCCATATCTTAGAGTCAACACCTACCCTGATTTCTCTCTAGACTTTCAACACGTAAGTTTAACTAGTACTTATTGTGTACACAGGTAGACTGTGTCCATTGCATCATTTATCAGTGTGACAACATAGAAATATGGCAAATTGAGTACTCATTGTAAGTGTTAAGATTAGACTAATTACATAGCCATGATTGTTATGTAAATATATATTGGATTAAACACTTATGTAGGAGTGCCTATGTATGACTTATTTGAAATACTAAATGAATTGTATTCAACAGGTTTGTTCGAATTATAATATTTGTGTCCAATGTAAAGAGTCTGAATATCCTTTAACAGCCTGACTGGCGGTTACACACGGAGTCCTGTGAATTTTTGTTTTTACCCGGAATTGTACTGTAACTGTTTTAGACAACTCTTCCACTGACCACATTATCCTTGCACACCTGTCTCTCTCTCTCTTTCGCCTTGTTTTCCAATTTATTATCTCTTATCTCTCTTTGTCCTCGCCCTTTCAGCTCTCATTCTAAGTGGGTGATTATTAATGTTTCTTGTTTATCGTCCTGCTGCCTCTCTGTCTCTATGTGGCTGTTTTTATTGTTTTGCCTGTATCTCTCTGCCTGCCTGTGTCTTTAAGTAACAACTAACGCTTTACCTTGCTCCAGGTCTTTCTCTGTTCTCTAGGTGATGGATTTTTTCACATTCCATTATCCCTCCCTCTTCTCATTCCAATTTTCCACCTCATTATAGGCGTTTATTGTAAGGCGTTTTCGATTTACGGAACAGCTAACGCGTTAGCTATTCTGTATGCGCAGACGCAGCGTTTGAGCTGTGCGCATGGAACATTCAGAGGGAAGAGACACACACACACACACACACAGCCATGGTGTTCTACAAAGACGTCAAGGTGATCCGGTTGCGCCCGGTTGAAGAAACCTGCCCAAAACTGCTCAACTTCCTCGTCCTTAAAGAGTTTTTTAACTCTGAAAGGATCGAGGGAATCATCAAGGTGGAGCGCCTTAAGGTGAACGGTGACCTAAAAATCATCTTCGCCAAATATGGCCAATTCCTTCAACTGCCACAATACACCGACATCAACGGCATACAAGTGGATAGGATTGTCCACCAAGGGGACAACTTGAAGCTGGGAGTGATCTCCCACCCTGAAATATCATTTTTGGACTCAGAAGAAATCAACGAACTTCTCAAGGGACAACTCTGCTGTCTAAAAAAACTGTCAGAAACAACTGCCCTTGTAGGACACCATGAAACGTTACCCAAAAAGGCTCAACTGGCCTGGTAAACCGTGCCAGTGAAGCCTTTCTGCAGACCCAAACGCTGCTATAAGCAACTTACCTGAACTAACGCAACATAGCGAACACATTATCTTTGCCGATGACATCACACAAATCATATCATGTCCCGGAAAATCAGAAGCAATGATGGCACGCCATACGGCCACAGCAATAAAAAACATAAATGATTACGAAAAGAAATGGAAAATACGGACAAACATCAACAAATTTAAAATCATACCAATTGCCAAGAAAAAGGTCGAACCAGTAATAGTAGATGGAGAAATTCACCCATACACCAACGAAGGCAGCATCCTGGGACTGAAAATCACAACAAATGGTTACCAGAGCTTCATCAACGAAAAAGTCCACAAACTACGTAGCAAACTCTCAAAAATAAAAAGATTAAAAAAACTGAACATACCAAACAAAAGGAAATTATACGCGGCACTAATAAAATCAGTAATGTGCTACCCGCCTGTACCAACCAACTCATTTAGTGCAATGAGAATCAAGAAACTTCAAACGGTACAAAATAATAACCTAAGATTCATCTATGACATCAGTTACGAAGAAAGAGTAACAAACCAAGAACTCCATAGAAGAGCCAACATCAACGCAGTAAACGTAGACATCTACATCCAAGCCAAAGGAACATGGGAACAAGTACGAGAGTTAGACTCAGAAACTGTAGCTAACTGGATCGACAACGAACCAGAAAGAAGAACAAGAGAAGAACACGCTTGGTTCAGATTAAGCAGATTAAGAGTCAACAATCCACCACCAATACCAAAATACATCTATAAATTATCAAATTTAAAACCAAAAAAACTGTATAGCCAAAAAATACTGTACCTTCAAGTCAAGCTTCAATCTTTCAATTAAACCAAAAAGATAGGACCACCTCCTTGTGAATAAAAGTAGCAAGTTGGTTCCTACACCTCTTCTTAGAAATTAAACTTCCCTACTCTAAACAAAAAGCTTCAATTCTCTAAAACAGAAAAATGTTTCATTAAAAAGATGAGTGACCAAAGGACACTATCCTTGGCCTCTCCAACACTTGTCTTCTTGCCCCTTCCTTCCACTCTTATTAAAACAAAAGATACGTTGCTCAGCCAGCTCCACAAGAACCTGGCTAGAGGTCGTCACCCCTTCCTTGGAACAATGGCTACTGCAAAAATTAACATATTTTTAACTAAATGGAAAAGGCTTGAGAGCAAGAACCTAATCACGCAAGATGTAAGTTCAAATATAATTATTATAACCTCAGCCTATCTGGTTGAGCCTGGATACTGTCATTCTCTTACTTTCCTTCAATTTTCCTCCCTCTTTTACCTTGATCCTAAGCCAATCCCTCCCTCCCCCAAATTGCCACGAAAGTACTTCCAATCCTAATCCCTGCCCTCCCACTCAGCACTACAAGCAATAGCCCTCTACTTTATCTACAGACATCAAGTCAAGTCAAGACCACCACCAAGTGCAAGGCTCAGGAGGATGTGTGCTCCAAGTGTGGAAACACCGGGCATCGCTACACCTCCTGCCCCAACCAAGAGAAGAAATGCTTAGCCTGTGGCGGCCCACACTCCGCCAACAAGCTATGTCCCACGTGGCAGGAGCAGTGCAAGATAGCGAGGATCCACCAAGACAAGAAACTTACGTACAAGGAAGCCCTCCTTGCTGTTCACTCCCAAGAACAGAAAAAAAAACAAGAAACGAAGAAACAAGAAAAGAAGAAAGAAGAAAAAGAGAGAAACGGCAAGACATAAAAGAACCATGAAGCCATCAAACCACAAGTTGACCCAGAATCTCAGCTTATCAGGATCACCTCAGACTTCCTCAACATTTACGAACATCATGGACACGAGGAAGAACAAGACCAAGACACTAGAGAGTGGATAACCCAAGAAAAGAAAAAGAAGAAGAGAAAGAGAAGATCTTTGTCTTCAACATAACGAGTCCACAACACAAGACCCATAGCAGCCCGCCCATCAGGAACAAGAAACACCAAGAAAGAAGTCAAGAATCAAGTTACCCGTCAACACCACCAGACAACCTGCCGCCTCCAGTTCCCTGTTGCCGAGTCCGGTCGTGAATTTGCCCTCCACCAATCAGGGCTCTGCCCCACTACCCCGCAAGCTGTGTTAAGCCACTGCAATCTCTCCTCTCCTTACTACAATCTCCCTTCCCTCACCACCTTCATCCTTCCACTGAACCTCCTTCACCCCTGTCACTAGCCATCGATTGATCGATTGATTGTAACACCTCGATCAGCCGTTAGCCCTGAGCAGCGACCAAGCGGCCCGAATAGCTAACAACCAATCAGGAAGTTTCTCCCACGTACACACTGTGTAAATATGCGGACCATGGCCGCTTATGGGAGAGATGTGGGAATGTAAGACAATAAAAAACTGTGATATAATAATAAAAATAATTCTATATACGGTAGAATATTGGATAGAACCTAAAACAAAGAGTATGGCGTGAAAGAGTTGAAAAGGATCTCGCCTAGTTGAAACCAGTTTGGGCTCCGTCCGATTTCATAAGTCGCTGGCGAATTTTGTGTAAAATATTGCTAATTACTTAAATATGATTAAAACTTTAACATCATTACTCATAAGATACTTTAAATAAGGGTGAACAAGTTGATTAAAGTTTTGTAAACGCAAATATTTATACTTAAAACGAATCTGAAATTCGTCGTATTTTGTATTCCGGACCTGACATGGTGCATCCTAGAGTGCTAAGAGAGTTGTGCAACGAGCTTGCAGAGCCCCTGAAGATCCTGTTTTGTAAATGCCTGGATGAACAAATGGTCCCCAGTGAATGGAAAGTGGCTTATGTGAGTCCTATCTTCAAGAAGGGCGATCGTCACTCCACGAACAACTATAGACCGGTGAGCCTGACCAGCATAATATGTAAAGTACTTGAGAGTATTATCAGAGATGCAGCGATGGAACATCTAATACGAAACAACCTTGTAAAGGATTGCCAACACGGTTTTATGCCGGGGCGCTCCTGCTTAACACAATTGCTCAAGGTATTGGATATTTGGACCCTTATTCTGGAACGGGGTGATAATATCGACAATATTTACCAAGATTTTGCCAAGGCTTTCGACAGTGTACCCCACGAAAGGCTGAAAATCAAACTGGAAGGGTACGGAATTCGGGGAAATGTCCTAGCGTGGATAGAAGACTTTCTACATGACCGCAAGCAGTGTGTGGTGATTAATGGCACGAAATCGTCATCTGTACCTGTCACAAGCGGGGTACCACAGGGCAGTGTATTGGGCCCTCTGTTGTTTGTTTGTTTCATAAATGACATGCCTGACGCTGTACACTCCTCCATACAAATGTTTGCCGATGACGCCAAGTTATTTCGGGAAATTAGGAACCAAGCGGACTATGAAGAGCTGCAGAAGGACTTCTAGCTCCAGGAATGGTCGAAGAAATGGCTGCTGAGATTCAATGTCACGAAGTGTAAGAGGATGCACCTGGGGCGTACCAACGGTAAGGAGGCGTATCATATGTCCCAACGGGATGAAGAAACTGCACTAGTTGAGACTGTATGTGAGAAGGACCTAGGTGTGTATGTTGACAATGAGCTGAAGTTCTCGGGCCATTGCGAGAAGAAGGTAAATCAGGCAAATAAATTATTGGGTCTTATAAGAAGGTCGTTCAGATATCTAGACGGTCCGTCCCTCGTAACGATCTTCAAGAGTGAAGTGTTTACCCATCTGGAGTACTGTCACTCCATCTGGTCCCCGAGATATGCTAGGGACTGTCAGTTGGTTGAAAATGTTCAAAGGAGGGCCACTAGACTGGTGCCTGCACTTCGGCACCTCAGCTACCCTGAGAGATTGGAGCGCCTGAACTTGCCTAGCTTATACTACAGACGGGCAAGGGGGGACCTAGTTGAGGTGTATAAGCATCTCAGCGGGCACTACTCAGTTGAGTGTCCTTACTTGGAGCTGGCAGACGCTCGCCCCACAAGGGGTCACAGCTCAAGATTGAAGAAGCCGCAAGTCCAGAAAACTGTGAGGGCAAACTTTTTCGGAGTGAGGGTTGTAAACTGTTGGAACAATCTATCAGAGAGTATTGTGACGGCACCGAGTGTGAACTCTTTCAAGACAAGACTTGACCAACACTGGAGCGGGTTCAGGTACATTCAGGAGCCGGTGCATGCCCAGTATTTGCCAACAGTGCGTGAGAGACGTGACCGATCTTTTGGCGAAGAAGATAAATGAAAAGGAAAAGTAATCAGAGGCGTGACCGATCGCCCAAGCGGCTAACAAGCCGATCAGTGGCGAAGAGGATAAAAAAAAAAAAAAACAGCTGTAAACAATGTAGCAGCGAGACCAAGGCATACGTAGTGTGGTTTAAAGCTCCCACCCGAGTCCGGACCACCCAAGGGGCCTGATTTTTTTTTGTGTTGCTCTTATTTATTGTTGACTGATTGTTTTTTTTTCCTTTTTTGTCTTTTATTTCATAATTGTCTATATATTTTCTTCACTATTTCTTTCCGTGTTGTGTCCAAATAACAGCTCTCCTAATTTTAGTGTTTTCTGAAGACTGTGTAGTACAACAGACAGTTATTCGCAAGACGCAGTACAATGTCGTATTTTTTAATGACAGCCCGGGAAAGCTAACGGGTTAGTTATTCCGTGCTTCTTAAAACACTTTACAATAAACGCCTTATCTCTCCTATTGCTCTCGTGATTATCTCTGTCATTCTCTAAGTGTTAATAGAGACTTCATCTCTCTACTTTTTTTACAGCTTACCAAAATTACTAGGAGGATGAGGGGCTCCAATTCTAATGGGTTCCAATTATAAATAGGTCATAATCCTAGTAGGTCCAAATCCCAATGATTACGTGGTGTTAAATTACGGTAAGTTGAGTCCTATTATGATTGGAACCTATAATCTTAACAGCAGATCTGTGTGTTTATAATTTTTCTCGATGTTGTGGGGTTCAGGATATTTGGTTCACACTCAGGATGGGTTGGAGAAAGGAAACTCACAATGTGCTCTCTATATACATGTTGTATTGGATGTACAATGCAGCTTGGTGCTGGGAAGGCAGCATGGTTACAAGCGTGATGTAGAGAGAGCTGGTTGGTGAGGATGCTCAGAGGAGGAACAGCTTGTGGGTCGCCATGCTCGCCTGCGGGAGCGAGGACCACCAGGCAGGCGGAGGAGGTGTTGCTGGCTGGTTGGTGTAGGTAGAAAGAGACAGGTCACCACGAGGTCAGGTCTTAAATAGCGGGGGGTAGGCGTGGCTTAGTAGTTGACCCCCGCTCCGTGATGTATGGCGGCGCTGGTTGACCTAGACCACGAGGCATACACTGGGGAATTGGTGGGGTCGGCTACTCAGCGACAAACAGCGTTTGTAGGGGAGATATCCACTACAATACTCCCCCTTCCCTCCAGGCGGTGTAGGAGACTTGTTGTCTGCAGAGTTGCTTAGCACATGTGAGGCAGAACGGGCGGTGCATGCCTCATGTGAGACAACGGCGATGGCGTGGATGAGCCGGTCGCTGGATACAACTGTCTATATACACACTATCTGTGGGAGAAGAGAGAGAGAAAAAGGGTGTGTGGAGGCGATGAATGTTGTGCTTCCCTCACGACAGGTACAGAGTCGTCAGATGCGCCTGCTGGGGTGTGTGGGCCTGGGTCAGGAGCAGGGGCTGCGTCAGCAGAAGCGGATGAGGGCTCGTGACAGCAGCTGGGTCCACGATAGCAGCAAGGTGCAGGACATTAACAGGGAGTACCTGAGGGAGAAAAGAGGGGTGTGTGGGTCCGCACTCAGGAACAAAGGCCGCGTCAGGGGCGGCAGGGGTTACTGTTGGGCCGGGGTCGGCGTCTGAGGCAGGACGGGTGTGCTGGGGTCGGTAGGACGTGGTGCTTGGGGCAGGAAGAGGAGCTGGTGTCTGCTTAGAGTAGCAGAGCTGCTCTAGGGTGTCTAACCTGCGGTGTAGAGGCAGTAGTTGTAGAGCCGATGAGAGCTGCTTCTGGGTGGATAAGCCAGTCTTCCATGTTGCTTGAAGACTGGGAGCGTGATCAGTTTCTCCTCCATCCTGTGTGAGTGCGAATCTCCGGGAGTCACCATTTGTGGGGTATGAGATATTTGTGTTCACACTCAGGATGGGGTGGAGAAAGGAAACTCACAATGTGCTCTCTATATACATGTTGTATTGGATGTACAATGCAGCTTGGTGCTGGAAAGGCAGCATGGTTACAAGCGTGATATAGAGAGAGCTGGTTGGAGAGGACGCTCAGAGAAGGACAGCTTGTGGGTCGCCATGCTCGCCGGCGGGAGAGAGGACCGCCAGGCAGCGGCGGAGGAGGAGGTGTGTTGCTGGCTGGTTGGTGTAGGTAGAAAAAGAGGGCAGGTCACCACGAGGTCAGGTCTTAAATAGCGGGAGGTAGGCGTGGCTTAGTAGTTGACCCCCGCTCCGTGATGTATGGCGGCGCTGGTTGACCTAGACCACGAGGCATACACTGGGGAATTGGTGGGGTCGGCTACTTAGCGACAAACAGCGTTTGTAGGGGAGAAATCCACTACAATGTACTGCCTGTTTCTTCGCTGTTTTTCGTCCTATAAATTTGTTTAGTCAATCGTAAAAACACTGTATTTGACCTTCTATCCTACCCCCCCCCCCCAAAAAAAAAAAATGTCTGCAGTGTATAGAATATTAACCCAACACTATAATAGGGTGAGAATAAACTGTAGCCACCCAAGGTTACTAAAAAATACCCTTATGCGATCCAGTAATTCAACACCTTAAGTACGATGGCTTAACACATTGAGTATTAACGCCTTGAGTACGATAACTTACCCCTTGTGTCCGGTGACTTAACTTTTTGAATACGATGACGTAAACAAACTTGAGCGTAATATCATCCAACGAAAGGAAATAAGTCAGGCATTAGAGTGGTACAGCACCTCACTCGACATGGTTTGTATTTTTACGGCATTAGTAAACCGCTCTCTGATACCATTATCTAGTAGATACTGATCACAGACGTTCTGGTAGTACAGCGTTAGAAATTCACTATAATACAAAGATACCAAAATAAATATTCGTTATTAGAGACCTTGTGTTAGCGCTGCTCTGGCAACTCACTTTAATACCAAGATACCAACACTGAATACTCGTGACTGGAGACATTAGTGGTAGGACCTGGATGAACATGAACACTATACAGGAGTTGCCTGAGCTGGACTTTACCTGTGGCAGGTGCGCCGGGTAATTGGACGGTCAGTGTGGAGGACGACAGGACGAGGCGTTTAATCAATTAAGAATGTTTGGTTTGGGAGGAAACAAGGAGAGGAGGAAGAGGAGGAGGAAAGGGGAAAGGAATAGGAGAGCAATAGAGAGAGACTGACTTTTATATAACGTGAGTGAATGTTGAGGAGAGAGGAAGTAAGAGAAAGAGGAATAGAGGAGACAGGGAGAAGAGGAAAGGAAAGGGTGGAGGAGTGGAAATGAGAGAGGAGCTGACTGTTCCATGATGCGCGTGTGTATGGGTGTACTGCGCACATCATTGTCATTCCTAAAAAAACCCTTTAATTCATATTACGCTACATAACATTCAAATCCACTGCCCTGGTAGAATCTCAGAGAACGGGAATCGTTGATAAAGACTAACTCACCTAATGAATGTTACGGAATTATTTGATGAATTGTACCCAACTACGGGTATATAATATTAATTGTATGTATTCATAGCATTAAGGAGAACTCAAGGTATCTATAAGATGATTGGGAAAGTCCAGTTGAGTCGGACTAGTGTACTGTAGGACTAAGTGTGGATCGTGGTTTGAAGGTCATACTATTTACGTCTGTGAACGTGTAGCGAACATAACTTCCGCAGATATCATATGAAAATACATGAGAACAATGGTCTGGAAAAAGGATGAATGTATCAGAACTATGTGAGGTGTTGGAAGTGACCCAGAAACTATACTTGAAAGGAAATGTCTTGTACGCATCGGTGTGAACTTAATACACCTCGTATCCTCGGGTGGCGTATACCCACGACATGTACAGTGATCAGAGAGTTTTATGTCTGTGTTCAAGTAGTGCAATGTGTGAGGGGAGGATCCCTAATTACAGTTTTAAGTGAAGTGGAGATGTACTGCGCACATCATTGTCATTCCTAAAAAACCCATTTAATTCATATTACGCTATATAACATTCAAATGCACCGCGCTTGTAGAACCTCAGAAAACGGGAAACATTGATAACGGACAACTCACCTACTCAATGTTCCAAGGCCATGTGTTGTATTGTACCCAGGTACAGTTATATCATATTAAGTGTATGTATTCATAGCATTAAGGAGAACTTAGGGTATGCATAAGATGAATGTTAA
This sequence comes from Homarus gammarus, assembly GCA_958450375.1. NCBI lineage: Eukaryota > Metazoa > Arthropoda > Malacostraca > Decapoda > Nephropidae > Homarus > Homarus gammarus. The sequence continues at coordinate 220,123 of CAUDMG010001162.1, forward strand.
AGTCCAGTTGAGTCGGACTAGTGTACTGTAAGACTAAGTGTGGATCAGGGTTTGAAAGTCATACTATTTACGTCTGTGAACGTGTAGCGAACATAACTTCCACAGATATCATATGAAAATACATGAGAACCATGATCTGGAAAAAGGATAAATGTATCAGAACTATGTGAGGTGTTGGAAGTGATCCAGAAACTATACTTGAAAGGAAATATCTTGTATGCGTCGGTATGAACTTAATACACCTCGTATCCTCACGTGACATATACCCACGACAGGTACAGTGATCAGAGAATCTTATGTCTGTGTTCAAATAGTGCAATGTGTGAGAGGAGGATCCCTCATTACAGTTTTAAGTGAAGTTGATACACCCCCGTCATGAACATTCAGCCTTTGTTTCAAGGCGCGTCATGTACCCGCCTAGGATGCCACATTGATATTATAACCCCATGAATTTACCCAAGAACTAGCAAACCAAGACCTTACCTTAGTGTGTAATTTAGGATTAAAATATGTGTTTATAAGGCATGAGTGACAATATACCGAAAAGTGTTCAGGTGAGAACCATAAGAAACAAAAGTGCAGATTAAAGATTGGAAACTGTAGGCCTACGTGATGAGGAGCGGCGGGGCAATGCCCTCAGTCTTCCTCGTTCTACCGTCACCTCAGGTTCCATGCGGTCGGAGTACCTTGCCGCCCGGCCGCCATTATCCCTTTGAGTGTCACAGCAGGTGGTGACTACTCCCCGCTATGCCAATCCACTGTGAACCTGTGGATTTCCAGCACACCACTCCAAATGAATAGTCACAAATCAGGAGACAGTGAGAAACTCTGCCGTCGCCACTTGGAGCGACCTATAATACCAGGCGTAGAAATAGTGCTGGTATGTCTCTAGGTGAAGCCCTCGTCTTTACCCACCGAGGGTGGTGTGCGAACGAGGTGCCTGTTGTGTATACCTAAAAGTCACAAGGAGTCCCATACTTGCAGGTATGGAGTGTACATGTGTGTTGAGATGGTGCTAATATGTATGATAACCGACGGTGCTATATTCCATACAGGTGGAGCAGTCTGATGTGTTAAGGGAGAGTGTAAGAAGGAATGACCGAGGTAAGGTGGTCACAGATTGTTATGCAATAAGTATGTGGATGACACGCCAATAATGTAAGAGTCTGGTGCCCACCTGGGTAACCACATTTCCGTTGTTCTTCTGAAGAAGGCCAATTCATGTATATGTTTTTTACCAGTATGTTTTATAAGGAATAAATCAATTAAGACGTGTTATGGTTTCACCCTTCTTTACCCTTATCGATCTGGTCAATGGAAAACCTAACCCAATGCCTAGTCCACTCTGCACGCTACCTAGCGAGCTACATACTGTCCAGAGGGGGTCTGGTGGCAGCGACCCTTAGAAATTAAGATTAGAGTTAAGTCATCCCCTTAGACTTAGTGACCCCAGAATCTGGCAGTATAGAGATGCCCACGCTATGAACATTTGGCTTTTGTTTCAAGGCAGCGTCCCTTGTACCCGGCCTACAGGTGTGAGTTGTTGATATCGTCCACTTAATTTCCCCAAGAACTGTCAAGCCCGAACCGTATTCTAGTATGTAAGTTACGATTAAAATATGGATTTATAAGACACCAGGTCACAATAAACGGGAAAATGGAGAGGTGAGAACCATAAGAAATCAAAGTAAAAATTAAAGATTGGAAACTGTAGGCCTACGCGGTGAGAAGCGGCAGGGCACTGCCCTCAGTAGCCTTCGTTCTCCCATCAACTCATGTCAGTGTCCTCCATCGGGCTACATCCCGCCCTAAAAAAGACATATAGCAGTTATTTCAGCTTAAGACTTTGCCTGGTGTATAAAGTGAAGTAGTAATGTGTTACAGGGGGTAATAACCTCCCATCAGGCATTATTTCTCAGTATCCTTTGCTCTCTCATAAAACTCAGGTCCCATGGGGTCAGAGCACCTTGCTGGGCGTCGGCCATTATCCCTGTGAGCGTCCCACCATGTGAGGTGACTACCAGCTATGCTATTCCACTGTGAACCTGTGGATTCCCAGCATACCACCCCAAATGAGTGGGAATAAATAAGGAAACGCTTGAGAAACTTCGCGGTCGTCACTTGGAGCGACCTATAATACCAGGCGTAGAAACAGTACTGGTATGTCTCTTGGTGTAGCCCTCGTCTCTACCCACCGAGGGCGGTGTGCGAACGAGGTGCCTGATATGTGGATCTAGAAATTACAAGGAGTCCCATCCTTGCAGGTGTGGAGTGTAACAGGTGTGGTGAGCTGGTGCTACTATGTATGATAACCTAAGGGGCTATATTCCATACAGGTGGAGCAGGGTTATTGAAGGAAGAAATGACCGAGGTAAGGTCACTCATTGTTTTGCAATAAGTATGTGGATGACACGCAACTAATGTACGACGTCTGTTGTCGAGCAGGTTAACCAGAATCATCGTTGTTCTTCTGAGGAAGGCCAACTCACTTGTATTTTAACGGAATGCAGCATGATTTATAAAGAATAAATTAGTTAAGACATTTTATGGTTTCACCCTTCTTTCCCCTTACCGATTTGGTCAATGAAAAACCTAACCCAATGCCTGGTCCACTCTGACCGCTACCTAATGAGCTACATACTGCCCAGAGGGGGTCTGGTGGCAGCGACCTTTAAAACTAATACTATAGTTAAGTTATCCCCCTTAGAATTAGTGACCCCAGAATCTGGCAGTATATGGGCTTGGGTAACAGAAAAACAAAAGAAGAATGAAACAAGGTGATAAGGGGGAGAAGTAAAGGTGCATCCTCTTACACTTCGTGACATTGAATCTCAGCAGCCATTTCTTCGACCATTCTTGGAGCCCACAGAGGTTCAGGTACAATCAGGAGCCGGTGCATGCCCAGTACTTGCCAACAGTGCGTAACAGAGACGTGACCGATCGCCCAAGCGGCTAACGAGCTGATCAATTGGTGAAGAGGATAAAAGAAAAAGAAAAGTAACAGAGACGTGACCGATCGCCCAATCGGCTAACGAGCTGATCAATCGTGAAGAGGATAAAAGTAAAAGTAAAAGAAGAAATGACTGCTAAGATTCAATGTCACGAAGTGTAAGAGGATGCACCTGGATCGTACCAACGGTAAGGAGACATAACATATGTCCCAACGGCATGAAGAAATTGTATTAATAGAGACCGAATGCGAAAAGGATCTGGGTGTGTATTTTGACAATGAACTGAAGTTCTCGGGCCACTGTGAGAAGAAGGTGAATCAAGCAACTAAACTATTAGATCCTATAAGAAGGTCGTTCAGATATCTACAGTAGATAGTCCGTCCCTCGTAACGATCTTCAAGAGTGAGGTGCTTCCCCGCCTGGAGTACTGTCACCCTGTCTGGTCCCCGAGATATGCTAGGGACTGTCAGTTGGTAGAAAATGTCCATAGGAATCCAGAGAGATTAGAGCGCCAGCAACTGACTGACTTATACATCAAACGGGCAAGGGCCCCTTGCCAAGGGGTAACCTAATTGAAGTGTATAAACATTTTAAAGGGCACTACTCAGTCGATTTTCCATACCTGGAGCTTGCGGACGCCCGCCCCCACAAGAGGTCACAGTTCAAGGTTGAAGAAGACCACAAGTCCAGAAAACTGTGAGGGCAAACGTTTTTGGAGTGAGAATTGTGAACTCTTGGAACAACCTGCCAGAGAGTGTTGTGACGGCACCGAGTGTGAGCTATTTCAAGACCAGGCTTGACCAACACTGAAGCAGGTTCAGATACATTCAGGAGCCGGTGCATGCCCAGTACTTGCCAACAGTGCGTAATAGAGACGTGACCGGCCGCCCAAGCGGCTAACAAGCTATCAGACGAGAAGGGGATAAAGGTAAAGTAAAAAGAGGGTTCACACTTGGAGCTGGTAGACGCCCGCCCAGGCTTCCCCACTAGCGGGTGCAGCTCAAGGATGAAAAAGCCAGATCAGAAAATTGTCAGGACAAACTTTTTTGGAGTGAGAATTGTAAACTTTTGGAATAATTTGCTAGTGTTGTGACGGCACTGAGTGTGAATTATTTCAAGACCAGGCTTGACCAACACTGGAGCAGGTACAGATACATTCTGGAGCCAGTGCGAAACAGAGACCGACCGCTCAAGCGGCTAACGAGCCGATCAGTAGTGAAGATGATAAAAGTTAACGACCTTAGTTGTTGAAGGGCGGTTATATATTTTAAGTTCCTACGGACCAGTATTTCTGTTAATACTCGTTCCTTTCCGTACAAAATCTGGCCCCCTGGGAATGATGACCCCGTGGGAGATATAGATAAATATCTATAACTGTATATAAACGCGTTGTCTTTGCAAGAGTAATAAATGAAAGTAAGAAAATAAAGGTAGCGATCATTAAGCAGTCAACGAGAAGGGGTCAAACAGTCACCAGCGTACACCCGGCCCTACCAACTCCATTGTCCAGACTCCAGTATCCACCAGACCACCATCACAACAACAACAATAAGGGATTGAGGCAAACATTCACCTTAGCTCAATACTGTGTGTGACTTACCTGTGTGGTTTGATTATATGAACATATTTCATAGGGCAAAATGGGCCGCAGTTCTAAAGACAAGCGAGATGTCTACTATCGGTTGGCAAAGGAAGAAGGCTGGAGGGCGAGAAGTGCTTTCAAGTTGATACAGATTAATGAAGAGTTCAATATTTTTGAAGGTAAAATATATTGTCATTGTTTTTAATTTTGTGAAATGTGTCTAGGTAATTATTGACGACATACCTGTCGCCGATTTTTCAAAGAAAATTAATTAAAAAATGCAGCAAGTTTACTTTTGCCGTGGACACACTTAGTATGTTAAAAAGTGTTTTTTAATTAAACCTAACCTAACCTAACCTCAGTTGATAAGAAAAACGGGGGTAAATTTTTCTTGTAGCACCGTTCACTTGTAGCAAGTTAAAAATATATTTTTCTATTGTATTTGTGTGTGTTGAGACCGAATATGACCTTCCTTTTTGGCGGAAATTAGCCGTTTTTTTAGCGATTTTTTTTCATTTGATGTTTTCCGAGAAAAAAAAAGTGCCTAAGCGACTAACAAATACACAATAAAGCACGAGAAAACAATAACCAAACCTAACCTAACCTGACCTGACCTAACTTAACTGACTCACCATATGATGGAATCACCTATTTCTTACCTTATTGGCCTGGTTCTTGTTTGTCGTTGCATTCTGGGATTCTTACCCAACGTCACATATGTTGGTCTTTGCGATATTTACATTCAGTCTTGCTCTTAGTACACTTTACTGAGGTTGGAAGAACACCATGCCATCGAAAAAATGCTGTAGTTTCTTCGTTTTTTTTTCCAAAAACTCGCAATCGGCTCCATATACTTTAAGTGACACCCATCGCAGACTTCCATGGTCAGAACTGAAATTGAATTTCAAAATATGAGAGACCAAAAAGAATACTCGAGTTTGATTGGGCCAAAAATACCGCGAATTAAACCCAAAAACATTTTAATTGGTTTCAAAATAAAAAAGGCTTTTGATTGGCCGCGTGACGTGTACAGCAACGCATGCGCAAGATGATTTATGAAGGGGACGCACGCAGTGTTGGAGGAGAGGCAGACAATAATGGCAGGATGTTAATGGAAGAAAATAGAAAATATTTTGGAAAAGCTATCTCCGTTATTATACATTTCCGCCGGTAATGTAATAGATGAAAATTATCTTATAATTAGGCGTCTTATTCGAATATGATAATAGATTAGTGGTAGGAATGAACGGAGCTACAAGAAAATAATACCAAAACGGGGGGTTAATATATAGGACTAGCCCGCTGGGGTGCATAGCACCGATGCGGCCATATCATCTCACGTCCAGAAATGCCTCAAATTTCAGCATATCATAATAAGTTCTTTCTGTTTAATATACCGGGGAGGTTAGGTAGGTTTGTTTGGTTTGGTTGGTTAGGTCTGTTCTTCATACCCACAAATGTTAAGTACTATTTATTTTAAAAATATAAATTTTCAACATATTTCCACAAACTACAACAGTGTCCACTATAATATAACAATGAAAGTCTGGCATTTTTATAATTGTTTTCAACCCAATTTCGCTTTCGGGTTAGTCTTATATAATTACCAAAACAAGCAGCCTAAGCATTCTCAGGAGACTGTACCAACCTGACTGTGGTGCTCCACCCCTCAGACCCCTGGCATATTAAACAAAGAACGTATTATGACATGGTGTAATTTTACGTTTTTTGTGGATGTGAGAGTGCCGCCTGGACCTAGCGTCTCATAAGAGTACACTGAGAAGAGGATAAAATTTAGCGTCGATTTATTGCTGTGCAAGATGTAGCGCTGTTAATTTACTTTTATCCTCTTCACCACTGATCGGCCTCGTTAGCCGCTTTGGCGATCAGTCACGTCTTTGATTAATGCGAGACTAAGGGCCTAAATATCTACCAATTGAGGCATTGCCCAAGAAATTAATATCATCCGAATTCAGTGATGAAAAATGATAAGAAAAGATCCATCAAAACAAATTATTGGTAAGCTGTGATGGGTATCTCGTCAATATTAACTGGTGTCTTTTAGAGTTACATGTTCAATAATGGTTTGTTTTTCTTACTATTGTCATTTTATTTATGGTAATACTTTAAGACACTGACTTTAGGTATTTTCGGTAATTTATGAGGAAACCTCAACCACCAGAAAATGTTCATGGATTTCCTTAGTTTTTTACTTAATTGTTGTTTTTGGTGATTATTAGTAGTTTAGAAGGAGTGACAGCTTTATGTTTTCACCTGTAGTACAGTGGTCCCTCGGTTAACGAGCACAATCCGTTCCAGCAGGTTGCTCGTTAACCGAAAACATTGTTTCAATGGGTTTTTGGGTAATTGGTTCCAGCTCACCGAAAATTGCCTAAATTCAACAAAAAAGGTAGAAAAGTACACTTACTTTGAGGTGTGTATGTAGAAGGCTCCTGGATGATGATGATGATGATGATGGGAATTAGAATGGGGGTGGAGGAGAAGGAAGAAGAGAAGGCATTGGGGTGGAAGAAAAGTCACCCCATGGCACCATTTCACCCATAAAATTTTAGTTCTCTTGGTGTATTTCAAGATTATTTTCTTTAAATCAACACTGCACTGCATTATATATTGTCAATATGTAAAATATATTTCAAAATGACCAATAATTTGCTTGGAAACACAGAAAAAAAGCGTTTAGTTGAAGAGAGTCTCAAGCAAGATGTTACCTCCAGTGAAAACAGAGAGACTAACGCCTGTCTGGTGTGTTAACAGGCTGGATGGCATGCCAGAAACTAGTTTCTTTACCTTCAATTATGTTCAATAATTGTTAAAATGACTAAAAAAGTTAATTAAACTTTTAAAATTATTGAATAGTATAAACTTCTTGATATTTACTAAAATAGTAAGGAATTTAAGCCCTAAAATCGATTACTGTATTGGCGGACTAATACTACAGCTGGTGGACCGCCAAATGCAAGCGAAAACATGTTGAAGTCGGCTCGTAAAAAACTCGTTAATCGAGGGATTGCTCGTTAACCGAAGTTAAGAATCTTGTGGAAGGTAAATCGTTAACCGAAATCTCGTTAACCGAGGCGCTCGTTAACCGAGGGACCACTGTATATTTATTTTTTTGTTTTCATATATCTACAATCATAGATCATCTGTAGTGGGCAGAGCATGAAGGATGAGGGAAATTGCAAGGTAAAACACAGTGAAAAACTGATCATATTACACTAAAATGATTTTGCTAAGTGCTTTGTACATGAAGAAATTATTTAATTTTTTGAGGGGAAACAATACTTTTAAGCATGTGTATAAATCTTAATACTGTATCATTGGTTATGTTGGAGGAGATGGCTAACACCAGAAGCAGTTGCTTGATTTCATTAATTTTTTCTACAGATGTTTTTTGGATGATAGTAAATATTAAAAATAATACGAACATGACGTAACCAACCCAATCCAACTAAACCTACCTAGGTTACCTAACTTTTGGATCTCCTAGCATTTTAAGCAGAAAGAACTTAATTTGAAGCAGCATTGCATAATTTTACAACCTTTGTGGATGTAAGAGTACGATCAGTTGTTGCACTGAAAAAAATACAGTATATAATATCTCCGTTAGCCGGGATTCCTCTTAGCCGGAACTATACGATATCCGGAATTGAAATTTGCCCAGAATTTTTTGAAAACTCTGAGTTTGGGAACGATTTTACAGAGGCTCATTTATTGGAAAATTCTGAACATTTTCCTGGTAACCAGAAAATTCCAGGGATGGGGTATATTTTTTCCAGGTTTGAGAGACGAAAATCGTGCACATTTTTCAGAAATTCCGATAAAATTTGCTAGTACCCGGAAAAATTCCGGGGATGGGGGATTTTTCTGGGTTTGAGAAATAAAATAATGCGTCATTTTGGCAAATTCCGAGAAAATTCCAGTACCAGGTCAAACGACCCACAACGGGGCCAGGGGGGCCAAAAAAAACAGAAAGAAATTAAAAATAGAGAAGAAAAAGGTCCTACTGTGTTAATCTACACCACGAAGATGCTGAAAAACCAGCTTTTTAAAGTGAGACAAATTGTATAAGTATGGAAACACAGAAGAAGGCAGAGCATTCCACAGTTTGGCTGTGTGAGGAAAGAAGGATGTACTATAATGGGTTATTCTCGTGTGACTGACATCCACAGAGAAACGGTGGGCACCGCGGGCAAGACGAGTGTTAAGAGCCCACGGCCTTGCCGGCGGTACACAGGATGCCAAATCCACCAAACGTTGCCCGTTAAAGTACCTGTAAAAGAGAGAGAGTGAAGCAACATTGCGGCGAAGAGAAAGGGAAGAGTTTGTCGACTAAAAGAGGAGAGTTAATAAGACGAAATGCCTTTGATTCCACCCTATCAAATAGTTGGACAGAATAAGAGCCACCCCAGATATGGGAGCAGTACTCCAAGTTAGGATGAATGAATCCCTTATATACTTGGAGCAACTGCTCTGGAGTGAAGTAGCTACGGCATATGTACAGCATTTCCAACTTTCGGGAGGCAGCTTTAGCTACATTAACGATGTGTGATTTCCAGGACATAATGGAGGAAATGGTGAAGCCTAACATATTTTTTTCTGAATTTGGCAGGATGATAGCATCCCGAAATGTAATTGGTGGTAGATCATCTAATTTACAAAGTGTACTGTAATTGGTAAATATTGATGTACAGTACAGTAATCGTAATGTGTAATTTCCAGAAACTCCGGAAGAGAATTTTCCTGGTACCCGGAAAGTTCCGGGTTTGAGATTCATCTCATTACTCGAAAATCTCATTCCCTGTAAGTGCTCTGCACCAATTGTTCCAGCTAACGGAGATATCATTGTGTGTTTCTTGTTCACAGTCAGCTCTCTGCTGCATTTTAAACACTTGAACATCCTTTTTGACTACTTTAGTACATGTTGAAAGTCTATGTTTTTCTTTGATACCCCCAAAATGTTCTACACTACTGAGGGTATACACAAACACTTGTTATCTTGAAAATAGGTTCTTATTCTCGTACGGGAGGTATACAGAGGAAACAAATAGACTTGGGCTTCCACACCATAAGGACTAGTGATCTCAACTCTCTGTATCATTCCGCGCTGGCATGTACAGATGCCAGCATTCACAAGCTGAATACATAATATGTAAATATGATAATTCACATACATAACATGGTGCATAATAAATGGAAATATTACATAGGATTAATACATGTTCTGTAATACTTTACTATACATAATTAATAGAGTAATATAAGAATACACAGCTTAAGGTACTACTTCGTGTCCATATTATACAGAAAGATGAACTTTAGCAGATGTTCTTCATCCTCCACAAACACAGATCACTTGTCATATGAAACAGGATGCCATAACTATGCAGTTGACAAACAAGATGGCTAACTTCTCCTCTAGGAAGAACAATAAGTATACAAACTTACAGTTCAATTAGAATCCAATGATACTCGAAAGAAATTGGATTCAAATCTAACTACTGTACAGTATATGAATCTCAGCCTTTATACTGTACATAGAGTAGGTTATAAAACCATTTTTTGAAGAAATTGATCGTATTTTCTTGCTTAAAATTTAACTGCTCATAAAAGTGCGTGTGTGACTCTGGCATAATTAACCGAAAGTGTATTGTTATGAAAACGAAGGTAAGCACTGGGAGGCTTTATTTAACTTAATGCAACATCAGTATCCATAGATATGTAATGAACAGAAGAAACAGGAATTACAAATTAAGAATGACTAAGCTTCTAGTCACAGAATTGGCTTAACACAAATAAACATAACCTAACATAAGAAATATAAGAGAACTTCAAACAATATAATCTACAGCACTTAACCAACTAAGCATAACACAGCATTCATCCCTTCCTTTAAAACAACCCATCAGCATACAATTACAGTGCATAATCGCCCAAATAGGACGGCATATGTCTGGAACGCAACGAGCGCTGGGGAGGGGGCTGAGTTGGCGATGCATCTGGCTGCCGATTTCCCTCGTGGTCCGCCATTTCCAGCTGCTCGTCTCTCTCAGCTACCAGGTGTTCATTGAGACATTCATCTAAACACCTTTTCTTGAAGTGTCTCTGTGCCTGATTCAACATGTTTGGGCACGAGATAGCGCAGAGACACTGGTTTCCCTTCCATCTGGAAATCTGACGCTCACATATTGCGGATTAACATCAAGTAATTCCTCCTCATCCACCGATGGATCATATTTACTATAACGTACTTGGCACTTGAGATACACAGTCTTTTGATTCCTTAACCAGGTAGGTATTGCCCTCCCACTGGCGTACTAAACACACAATATCTAGCGATCTCCCTTACCATGTCATCGATCTGTGGTTGTGGATACGCATCTAACAAGGTGAAACAATGATTGTCTGTGAATAATCTATCCCCATTCTCCGTTTGTGGCCTTAGGACGAGACCACCAATGCCTGAGGACGCCACAGAGACTGACTTGACTCGACTATGCCCTCCTTCGGCATGCTAGACACTTCAGAATCAATAAACTTCTTGTCATCATGTGAATAATGCCTCGATTTCACTGCTATTGGATTGCAGTCAGGTGTCAGGTAGTCAAACAATGATGGAAATGGGACCTTAACAGCGGCAATCCCACACACTGTCAAGGTGGGCATGGAGCCTAAAAACGGAATTTTAACCACTGAGTGTTGCTGTAGGAAGTCGTGTCGAAGAATAGCATCACTACAGAGGTCCGGTATCACAGACAGTCTAATATCACTGTACTTAGTGTTATTGAGTTCCAGATTAGTAATACAATACAGGTGCTCCTCTACTTCAGAACATTCAACTTACAAACTTTCAGAGATACAAACATCATCACCTGCCAGAACAGGTGTCTAATGTGGATGAGACTAGATTATTTTGAAGAAAATTCCAGATAGAACAAACATTACCTAAGAGGAGAAGAGTGAGCCATGTTTTAAGGCTGTATTAAAGGGTATACCTGTACTAAATAACCATAATTTTTTCATTTTTTACAATATGTTTGATATGTACAATAATATAGTTGGACTTATAAACAAGCCTCAGGAACGTAACTTGTTTGTAAGTAGAGTAGCACCTGTATTCCAGAACCCTCGAGGTTAGAGAACTATTTGCCATAGACACCTTTTCCACACAAGGGAAGAATTTCCATCCATGCATGTGTACAATACTAGAGCTGACAAAGCTTTCAGAGCTACCAGTACCAACGAGTGCAGTGACAGGAACTCCGTTTATCTTAGCTTTCATCACAGCCCTTGACAGACAGCCAGGAGATGCAGCAGAGAGTGTTGCCAATGTCGAGAATGATTCAGAGGTGGCTGCAGAGGTGAACTTAGCAGATCGGCACACTTTAGCATAATGGCCTTTCTTTTTGCAGTTGAGACACAGTACATCCCTTGCAGGACACTTGGAGCGGGGGTGTCTACCAAGACCACAGAAGAAACCTTTCAGATTGGCAGCAGCCACATTTACTGGCTGTTCAGGCTGGTCAGTTGGGGCAGATGTGGGTGAAGCACTTCGAGGCAGATTTACAATTGCTTCCCGATTTATAGACGCCATTGCCCCATTAATAGTGTCAGGTTGCACATATGAAATAGACTGCTTCTGGGCCATCTCCAATGTATGGGCCTGTTCATATGCAGTCTGCAAGTCGAGTGTTTTATTCTCAAGCAGGCGCTGTCATATTTGGTGAGCTTGAAGTCGGTTAATGAATGCATCTCTTATGTAATTGTTGCGTGCCTCCTCGGTTGAGACTGCTTGAAAATTACAGTCTTTACTCAGGGTCTTCAGTGCTTGCAGGTACTGGTCCCGAGTCTCTCCAGCTTCTTGACAACGAGTTGCTAAAACGTGTCTGGCAAAGATCTCATTTTTAGGTTTGATGTAAAGCTCCTTGAGCGTGTTGACAGCATCTTTGTATGAGTCACAGTCAGCAATGAATTCGTAGACAGATGGTGCAACGTAGTTGATGAGGAGATTTAGCCTGTTCGGCTGAGTGGCCTCAGCTGTGAGTGCATCCAGACAGTTTGTAAAAGTTAGGTGCCAGTGAGCCCACTGCTTGGAGGCTGATGCTGAGTGTGGGTCCACATCAAAACGGTCTGGCCTCATAAACCTCTCCATCATTAAGTTGAATAAATTGTTATGAAAACGAAGGTAAACACTGGGAGGCTTTATTCAACTTAATGCAACATCAGTATCCATAGATATGTACTAAACAGAATAAACAGGAGTTACTAATTAAGAATAACTAAGCTTCAAGTAACAGAATTGGCTTAATACAAACAAACATAACCTAACATAAGGAATATAAGAGAAATTCAAGCAACATAATCTAGAGCACTTAACCAACTAAGCATAACACATCATGTGTTAAGAATTTCTTTGTGCATTACCATGCTCTGAGGACATGGACTGTATTGTGAACTGTACAGAAATTTTTTACAAGAATTAATTTTTCAGGTGTGACTAGAGTGGTAGACTTGTGTGCTGCACCTGGAAGCTGGAGCCAAGTATTATCACGCACTCTAAGGTCAGTATGAGGCGGTCTTGCTGAGTAAGTATCTGAGGTCAAAAAGTTGTAATTTTCTCAATTGGTTGTGGAAATGACCCTTGAAATAATTCCACACTGTCCATCACTAGTTACAGTAGCTACTTGCTTCCTGTAAGTTTTTTATTCAAATTTTTGGTGTTTTTCTGTAATACTGCAACTGCTAAACCAGTTACTGGTTAGGTTTAATTTATAATGTCATTACAAGACATTAAATAAGTTTTGGAGATGGTGAACAAGTCATCTGTCCCTCCAGTTTCTTGTCATAAATACGGAAGTTTTTTCTTAGGACACATCCCTGTTTTTCTCTTAATGTTAATTATTTACAGATTTTTACCTTATTTCATGCTTGGTTTTACTGGGAAGTTGAGGGAGTGTTCTATACAGAGAGAGAGAGAGAGTTTTTTTGTTTTTACTTTTATGGCTTCTCCTCATGATATACAGGTTAATTTATTAGAATCAAGACTAACACATTCATTATATACAGTTGTTGAGTCTCTGTAGCTGCTGAAACAGCTGTGTTCTGCTATGGTGTTCTTCAACACTTCATCATACTGTATAGTTGCAGCCATATGTATTCTTTTCCACTCTTTCGGTTCGCCTGTTTATGTAGCAATGTCGGAGACACACACTGTGGAACCACTGGGCTCATAGTTTAAGCATCTTTTGTTGCTTTTATGCAAAACATAATACTTGTAGTCAAATGTGGTAAAAAAACACATATGGTAAGTTGAGGTAAAAATGAACAATTCCCAAAATGTTCATTTTTTTAAGTAAATAATTTAATTTTTTTTTTTTTTTTTTTTTTGTAGGTGGCCTATTTCATGCCTCAAAAGTGCTGTAAAAACTATGTTTCTATGTCTGCTTATTTCTGAGAAGAAAATAGAAAACAAAGTATAACAAATTCATAAAAAAAACTTTCCATGTTTTTTTTAATTGTGTGGCATCTGATGAGTTTTCATTGTTTACAATATATAATTTATGTGTATAAGCCATTAAGCTAGGGGGTCTGGAGTGAGCGGTAGCTCCTGCATTTTGTAATGTTTGGCAGAAATTATTTATACTCACTAATGACATAATTATTTGTGAGAGGATTTTCCCATTATTATTTATTTATATGTGTTTTGTGTGTGTGTCTACACACACACACACACACACACATATGATATATATACAATGCTATACATATATACAATCAGAAACAAATTATCACAAATGTTGAGTCTACCCTCAAGTGCACTCTGTGCTTTGTTATTAATAAAGCACGGAGTGGACGAGGGTAGACTAAACATTTTTAATACATTTGTTTTTGATTGTTTGTGAAAGGCGAAATACTCTCAATCATTGATAAAGCATTGGGCTTCTGTCACTCAACGGTCGAAACAATTTTGAAAGACAAACAGAAAATTCTTGAATATGTAAATGGATCTACACCAAAACACTCAACTGTGATAACAAAACAAAGAAATATATTGTTAATTGAATTGGAAAGATTGTTAGTGATATGGATGGAAGATCAAAATCAACGGGATTTGCCCCTAATTCTAGCCTTGATTCAGGAAAAAGTGAGAATCTTGCACGCTGACTTGAAGACTAAATGTGGTGGTGAAAGTGATGGGGAAGATTTTGTTGTTAGTCGGGGCTGGTTTAATTGGTTCAAGGTAAGGGCAAATGGTCTTTGGAAAAAACACTGCCCACAGTTTGTCTACAATTTCAGGGGCTTTGAAAATGATGCTGGGGAAGTGACACAGACAGTGGTAGACCTCCAGCATGATATTCATGAGGATGATGTCACACAGTTGCTGGAGTCTCTTGCTGAAGAATTAAGCAATGAGGACCTGATTGAACTGGAGAAGCAAATTTTGTCAAGATGATGTAGAGCAGTGCTACTCAAAGTGTGGTCCGCGGACCGGTGCCGGTCCGTGAGCCATCGTCTGCCGGTACGCGGAGAGTTTTCAGAAAAGAAAGAAACGATAGTCACGTTCCACACCACGTGACACTGCCGGGACATCTGATTCGGTCTTTTTTTTTTTTTTTACATTTTCATTGTAGTTTTTATATTTATTATGGCTATATTTTTCATTTACTCACTCATGTTAAAAGTCATTGCTATGCAACTAACGAATGCGATATAATGAACAGCAAAACAGCGAACTGAAAAAAGTATAACAACACCTTCATGATGATGTGGCGTTTGACTCTGTGGGAACCACACCTGGGGATATCATTAGGGCGCATCACCTTGTGTTGCCAGAATTGCCACGGTTCTCGGCCACCAGTTATGCCATATCCACCCAAAACATAAATCTTTTTATTTTAAGTATGGTAGTTATTTAATTTCGGATAAAATAAATGTATGCATCCCATTAAAAGAAATGGCCGATTTTTTACTTTGCGTGCCAGCCGTGAAGGGTGTCACACAGCTGGCAACCCTGCTATTCCACACGTGTGGATCAGCAGTCTGTGATGTCAGGTCACAGGTCAGTGGTTAGTTACCATCAAGAAGTGGAACAGAGAGCATCATACGGGTATCTGCGTGTTTGTCATTTGGGACCCCATCCCAACCCACTTTTATATTCATTATATTACTGCGAATGTTCAAATAATATTTTCTCTGATCGTAAACAATTAATTGTATGGCACAAATATGGTACTGGTCCCTGGCACACTGGGAAGACTTGTTACGTCAATGATGATTGGCCTTAGAATGAATAAGACATCATGTCTTCATGTTTAGTACAGATAGTCTCAAAATGCCCCTGAAATAGGACATATCTTTAAAGATTTTCCTGGGGGGGGGGGGGGGGCCTATAGGCCCCGGGATTGGCTCGCTTCGCTTGCCGGGCCGTGGCACATTGAAAAAAAACCATGTCGGTCCGCCACATCAGATAGTTTGAGAAGCGCTGGTGTAGAGGAAGCTGAAACTCCAGAACCAAAGTGATTCATCACAAAAGAAATGGCAGATGGTTTCAGGCTTATTGAAGAAGGTTTGTTTAAATTTGAACAGTGAGATACCAACACAGCAAGATTCATAGAGGTATTACTGAATGTCTATGATGCTACAGAGAAATTTATGACAAAAAGAAGAATGTTTCAGTTCAACCATTCCAAATTAAGCCTCTGTCACAGCTACATGCAAGCCAGTCTCAGGTTTCAATGTAAGAGTTAAACTTAAATTTTTAGTTTTCTTTACTGTATTTTGTCATTCAATTTCTTCTTTTCTCTTAAATTAAGGGATTCGAGATATATAAAAGGACTTAGGCTATGATATAGTGCACAAAGAGTATGTTTTCCGACTTATGTACATTTCCTACTTAAGAACATCCTCAGGAATGGAAGTCGCTCGTAACCCGGGAACCCCCTGTACACATAACATGGGGAAAATCAACTTGGTGACAATTAAAATGTAAACAGAAACTGGCAAAACATTGCATACCAAGAATATAAATGGTATCCTGAAAACAGATACCAAGTAATAAATCAAAATGTAACAAATAATTTAAGGACAAGAAGAAGAGGACGGAGTAGTGATGAGTCCGGTGGTAGTTGATGCAGGGGCTAGTGTAGGTAGTGCAGGGAGTTGGGCACTAGATAAGTTGTGGGGCCCATTGTTTCCTTTAACCCAAATGAAAAACAAGACAAAATAATGCTGTATAGGTATATTATAGCGGGAAGCCATAAAGTAGAGAGTATGATGGACGTGGCTTTATAACCAGTAACAACATTGTATTGTAGGATAAATGACTCTGACTGAGAAATGTCATAAACTATCAGATGTAAATTCTGAATTAATTTGTGGTTTCTTCATATTTGTTTCATTATAACCACTGACAGGTGCTTAAAGTATGGGCCTGGTTGTTCCAGTGTCTGTGTGTGTCTCCAACGGTGCCACATAACTAGGAAAACTAAAAGAGCCTGGCAAAAGATATATGGCTGCAACTGCAGCTAATGAATATATTGTACAGCTAAAAAGTTTTTTTTAGTTTACTTTAGTTTGTACAGTAATTTGGCCTAACTCTTGGTAAAATTTTGTTCTAATAATCTCCATATTGCAGGTGTATCTACTGTATATATATTTTTTAAATAATGTAATAGAACTGATACACTGCCTTTTCATCAATATATACATTAATCTAAATGTTCTAAATATTGACCTGGAAATAATATTTCATGTGCTTTTACTGTTTTCACTACAGAGGTGCAGCAGCAGATCCATCTTCGGTAAAAATTGTGGCTGTAGATCTTCAAGCAATGGCACCACTTCCAGGGGTTGTTCAGCTTCAGGGTGACATAACAAAAACTAGTACAGCTGAGGCCATCATTGGTCATTTTCAAGGTGACACTGCACAGCTAGTGGTGTGTGATGGTGCACCAGATGGTAAGCGTAAGGGTAAACTAATTTTGCTTAGTTTCAGTTATTCAAATTGACATAAAATGTCATGTATAACCTCACCCAACAATATGTTTTCTATTCTTTTATAATCACTTAAATTAATTTCCTTTCCCAATTTTTCTTTATTTGCAAGTCCTCATTTAATCATTTCCCATATCAGAGTTAGCTTTTAATGCAACACAAATCATGCCAGTGCAGGACTATGTACAGTAATACGATACATTTATTTGTTATTTGCTGCACCCCATTCCTAGTTGTCTCAGAGCCACTTGTCCCCGGACAAAGAGGATTACCAACCCTCTTAGTGCTCATTTGACTTTAGGCAAAAATGACCAACCACCTGGTTCAGTGAAGTCCCAGTGAACCATCCATTCTACCCCCTTTTTTCCCCCACCAAAAAAGTTTGTTTTCTGCCAAGAAGGAAACTGAGCCTCCATGGAAGTCTCAGCTTCCAGATTAGAGAAATAGCAATTGTATGGGTCACCATGTTTCTATGTTGGAAGCTAATAATAAATAGTGATACAGTAGTACCTATAGCTTCTAAAATGTATACGTTAATCTGTTACTACAGTACGTACATGAAATTATTGTTACTTTCATGGCTTATTTCTTGTGGCTTTATTTTTCATTGATACCTGTACAGTTAAGATAGTTTTATGTTATTCATCGTTTCCCAGCATTTTGCAATTGGTCTAGAAGACTCTAGAGCATCTACTCTGTGACATTGTAGCTGTTGACTGTGTCATCAATCTGGTGTGGCAAAGCCCTAACAATATTGGCCAAAATAAATTTGAAGTGTTAGTTTGGTTTTCACAGTCTTTCAAAGTATAGAGAATACTCATGTGATTTCTGTTTTCCAGTGACGGGCCTTCATGACCTTGATGAATATGTGCAAGCTCAGTTGTTGCTGGCAGCCTTGAACATAACCACCCATGTCTTGACAAAAGGAGGAATCTTTGTAGCCAAAATTTTCCGGGGAAAAGATGTCACATTGCTTTATTCTCAGCTAAAGATTTTTTTCCGTCATGTTACTGTGACAAAGCCTCGGTCTTCACGAAATTCGAGTATTGGTAAGTTGAAGAGAAAGCATTGATCACAAGATAGGTAAGGGTGAGGTGATGATGAAGAATGAGAGGACAATGATGTGAGATGATAATGTTGTGGTCAAGTCAAATTGTCTTTTAGATAATAGAGTCAAATAGATACAGTGACCCCTCGTTTAACGAACACCTCGGTTAACGTAATTTCGATTAATGAACTGCCTTCCATAAGGATCTTCAATTCGGTTAACGAAAAAAAATTCGGTTAACGAAGTTCTTACGAACCGACCTCAACATGTTTTCGCTTGCACTGACCGGGCAACCAGCTTTAGTATCAGTCCACCAATACTTTAATCGGTTCTAGGGCTTAAATTCCTTACTATTTTAGTAAATATCAAGAAGTTTATACTATTCAATAATTTTAAAAGTTTAATATTCAATTTTTTAGTCATTTTAACAATTATTGAACATAATTGAAGGTAAAGTGACTAGTTTAATGCGCGGCATCCAGCCTCTTAACACAGCAAACAGGAGTTAGTCTCTCTCTGTTTTCACTGGAGGTAACATCTTGCTTGAGACCCTCTTCAACTAAACGCTTTTTTTCTGTGTTTCCAAGCAAATTATTGGTCATTTTGAAATATATTTTACATATTGACAATATATAATGCAGTGCAGTGTTGATTTAAAGAAAATAATCTTGAATTACACCAAGAGAGCTAAAATTTTATGGGTGAAATGGCACCATGGGGTGACTTCTCTTCCACCCCATTGCCTTCTCTTCTTCCTTCTCCCCCACCCCCATTCTAAATCCCATCATCATCCAGGAGCCTTCTACATACACACCTCAAAGTACCCAGTAAGTGAACTTTTCTACCATTTTTGTTGAATTTAGGAAATTTTCGGTGAGCTGGAACCAATTACCCAAAAACCCATTGAAACCATGGTTTCGGTTAACGAACTTTTCGGTTAACGAACGACCTTCTGGAACGGATTGAGTTTGTTAACGGAGGGGTCACTGTACAATAATTACCATGCACTTTCTGTGGTGACTTTATCAGATTTATTCCTGTAGGATTTTTGTACTCACACTAATCACATTTTCCTTTGTACAGAAAATCTATAGTCTCTGCTATTCCATTGGTTATCCCTCCTAGACACACTTGCCATCCAATCTCTCACTACTTCACCTCCCATCCTTTATATTTCCACACTGATTACATCTACTACTGGTACCTCATCATTCTTAAGCTTGTAGCCAGTCTTACCTCCTACTCACCTATGTTTTTTCTTATTTGGCTTTCACATGTTTTATCTCGCCTCATGCTGAACTACATTATGCTTGCAGTTCTTTTGGCAATCATCCTTGCATTCAATTGTTGCACATATGAGGGCAGAGTAGGGAATCCTACAGCACAAGTGCATCATTAGGTACAAGTGGCAGCCATGTAGAAAGCAAAAAAAATAAAGTGAAAGATAAACATCAAATTGCACCAAGTTATTTATTTTTTTCCTGTAAGAGCTTGTCCCCAGATCCTCTAAGGCCTGGCCTGGCCAGAGGCAGACAATGCCTTTTGTTCCACACAATTTAGAACAGATCAGATCTCTTCTTGGACATGCCATTTTTACATGTAAGAGAGCCCAACTTATTTTCAGTTTTAAATGGAATGCATCTGCTTTCTGTGATAGGAGAGGCGAGATAGACACTGTCTTTATCTTGTGTGTAATGTGAATTACCCATTACAGTAAGTTTAATAGTTATATGATTTGAGAGAATTGCATACTTCTAAGTTATTTTTACATTTCTCTATATCCTACTCCAATTTTTCAGAGGCATTTGTTGTTTGTGAAGATTACTCTCCCCCTTCTGGTTACACCCCCACTATGGTAAACCCACTGCTTGACTTAAGTTATGAAGGTTCGTGGCAAGAGCTCGAGGGAGTCAACCGTGTAATTGTACCATTTCTGGCATGTGGGGACTTGTCTGCATATGACTCAGACATGACGTACCCTCTGCAGGTAATGTATAATGATATATTTAATTATTTTTTTTAATAAGAATAAGCCTTTTAGATGTCATCCCTGGTGCCATTTATTCACAGTTTTATTGGTGGTATAGTAGAGAACACCTGGAGTTCATAGTCCCCTGCCATTGTACAAGGTTGATCCCTATCTTGCTGCTGATTTTGCATATATTTGAATTCTGTAATACCATACATTACTGTACCAGGGCACAATCAGCCAAGAATACAGTGTTAAAACAGTGTTAAGATGTAAAAAAAAGATTACAATTATGCATACTGTAGTATTGTACGTTCAGTAAGTATGAAAGTACAGTGCCATTTGTACAGGAAAAGGGGAATACTAGAGCACCGTGCTCTCGCGTCAAAATTCTTGACATCATTGGGGTCTGTTTCCTCTCCATTACTGTGTTCATTACCCGATATTACAGCTCCTCCCTGACTTATGATGGGGTTAGGGACCCAAATCCAGGTCGTAAGTTGAAAATGCTTAAATAATACATAGAAAATCTAATATGGGTGTCTCTTTTTCTTCTCAGCACCACAAAACTCTCACTTTTAAGCTTGCCAGCCATTTTAAAGTGAATTACAAACGAAAATTTTGTCAGTACACAGCGCAATCAATGACGTTGGGACTCAAAAATACGTAATTTGTTCAGCACTGTGGGGCACACAGGAGGAGGGGAAAGGGCAGGAGGGGGGTTGGAACATCACCAAGTGCTCCAACATCTAACAACATGTAAGCAAAGAAATTCATATATTTTCGTAAAAAAAATTATGTAATATTTTCATGCATTACATTTAACCACTACTTTACAATTATTATTTCATGTAAATTTCGAAAATATTAAGCATTTATAAACACATTATGTATAACTTATGTAAAACATATAGAAACTTTGAGCGAGGAACATTTGCATTTGGGAGCTTGAGTGGCAGCCATGCACTACAGTTGTGTTATGCGAATGCTTACATATAGATTTAATCAATATACAGTGCTAATGCAAAAAATCTGATCTTTTTATCTCCAATAGTAAGCTTGTTATGACTCACTATGTACAATTATGTTTTGTGTTCGGAGGGAAAAGGGAATCATCAGTAAACGGCCGGGGCATGCTCATCAAAACGTATAATTTACACCACTGTTACCTTGGAAATATATATTTTTTCACAAATTTTCCTTTCTGACAATTTTTTGCTAAACATGTACGCTTTATAATGGAATAAAGTTCATTTTGGAATCACATGAAATAACAAAGGTAGAAAGTGATGTATAAATGATGTATGTATAAACATTTTCATTAAGTGTAAGCAAAATTTTGTGTTGTACTTGCACTTACTTATAGAAATAATTTCTTTATTGTGATTATTCACATAAAATTGTTAGTAGATAATTTATTAACAATGCTAATACAACAAACCCCACCTTTTTATCTCAAATAGCAAGCTTGCTATGACTCATTACATACAATTATTTCTTGTGGGATGCAGTCAAGTGTGGTGGGGTTATTGACCAGTAAAACCCCGAGCATCTCACTGGAGAGCATCTCCATAAACCCAAGAGTGTTAATAAACTTTTGATAAATTTTACACCTCGTACCCATATACATATTACTTTAAAGTTCAACTACCAGGTAATTCATAATTTTTTTAGTGCTGTAACTATCTCGTGCATATTGGGAAGATAAAAAAAAAATAGATAATGATACTCTATTTAATTGAAAATTTGTTAATAAAGAAAAAAGACTGTCACTACGGTACAGTAAACACATTCTTTGTTATCAAATTTTCCAAGCTATCAAGGCACTTTCCTCTCGGTCTTTCGTCCCACCCCAATACCCAACTTTGGCCAAAATAACCTACCATAATCAGAAAATTTGCAGTGCTTACCAGCACTCCAGGCAAAACATGAGGATTATTCAAACTTGTGGTGCCTGGGTTGGCTATTCAGCCCCCCCCCCCCCCTCCCAAATATGTGATAGGTGTCCGAGATGAGAGAGGGGTTCACTGCAGTACAGTACAGTATACCGTATACAGTAAGCACTTACAGCAAGCACCAATTTTACCAGCAAATGCCTGGGAGGTGTTTACTGAACCAGTGTGAGAGAGAGGACACTAGAGTTAGCATGCGGACCGAGTATATTTTAACTCGTAATTTCAGGTAGATATACTCTACTGTACTGTACATTTTTTGTTTCTGTTGCGTGCACACACAGTCTTTCATACAGAATGTGCAAAAAAAATATATTAGGTCGAAAACATGAAGGGAAGAAGCATTTCTAATGTGCACAGGAATTATCTCACTCACACACAGTGGGGGGGGGGGATCTCTCAGCTGTTTGTGGTCTCGTTTCCCATATGTAGTGAAACTACAGTCGACCCTCGTTAAAACGGACTAATAGGGGGGGAAGGGTGTCCGTTTTAGCCGATTGTCCGAATTAACCGATTTAGGGGTTAATATTGCATTATACAGCTATGTGTATGTTTATTTGAGTGTCCCGTCATAGGAGTCCGTTTTCTCTCACTTCAGCACTCCTGAGTCGTCCGTTTTCTCTTAATCTTAGAGTGCACCAGGGACTTTGTTATTTCTTAGTATTGACACAGAATTTGAAATTGCAACCCCAGTTGCAACTCGGACAATCCCAGAACCAGAAATTTGATATGGACAGTTCAGATTTCGTCCGATTTATCCGAAATCCGGATTAAAGGGGTCCGAATTAACAAGGGTCGACTGTATTGTCAAATGGCAATGCAAAAATTTTTTCTTTTGTTTTATTTATTAGTATTATTTTTATTTATTCCTCAAATTTACTGGTACAGTATTACCCCGCTTTACACATTTTTTTTTTACGCGTTTCCACGTTTACGCGGTAACCTGCCGAACACGGAATGCTCACTTTATGCGGTGCGTGTACTCTTTTATGCAGAGAGCGGCTGGTGGTCCTCTCGCTCCGCGCCATTTTTGGATTCAGACCTCCCGCCATATTGGGTAAGCGGCGCGAGTAGGTTGCGCAGTGTATGTCTTTGTTGCGATATCGGTGACGTCATATGACGTATCGGACTGTGATTGGGCCAAGCATCCTTACCTCCCTCCCCCGCTAGCTGTGATTGGTTTAATGTACTATGACGTGCCCCGCTGTGGGAGCGTTCAAGTCCCTTGACCTACCTGCGCCAGTTACACCCCTTCAGGCTACACTGTGTATGTCGGTATCTATTGTTCCATAAGAATGGCTTCCACCGGACCACCACCACCACCACAAAGAAACCTTGCATTACCTGGACCCAGCCGCCCTAAGCCAAAGAAGATACGACGTTCCCTAAGCTACGAAATTAAATACAAGATCATCCAAGAGTTGGAGAAAGGAACAAGACAGGTTGATCTCGCGCGCCAGCATGGTGTTTCGAATCTACGATCCGGACGATTAAGAAGGATGCAGCCAAGATAAAGGAGCACATGAACATCACAAAGTCTACAGGTGCTTCTATGATCAAGTATTGCCACAACCAGGTGCTTCTCAAGACGGAGAAATTACTTGTGAGCTACTTGATTTGTCAGGCGCGACGGAACATGGCGGTGGACACGCGCTCAGTTAAGGAGTACGCACATGAACTGTATGCTGCAGTGTCACGTAAGATGGGAATTGCAGAACCCAAACCCTTCAATGCTTCCACTGGGTGGTTGCAGAGGTTTAAGAAGAGGAACCAGATCACCAACATTAACATTGGTGGTGAAGAAGATAGTGCTGACCTTGTTGCGGCGAGGGAATTTCCTCCGTTTTTACGTGAGATTATGGAGGAAGGACAGTACAACAGTACAACGACGAATCTGGTCTTTTTTGGAAAAAGCTACCTTCCAAGATCTTCGTTGTGAAGAATGCCAGCAAGTGTCGGGGCCGGAAGTTGCAGGAGGAGCGCATCACCGTCCTGTTTACCACCAATGCCTCCGGTCCCTGTAAGCTCAAGTTATCGGTGATCCACACAGCACGCAAGCCGCACGCCTACAAGAGCATGGACATGACCAAGCTAAATGTCCACTGGTTGACCGCACGTAAGGCGTGGATGTTCTCTACTCTGTCCCTCTCCTGGTTTGATGACTGTTTCGTTCCCGACGTGAAGAAATTCTGTGAGCAACAGATTGTTCCATTCAAGATTTTGTTGCTGTTTGACAACGCACCAGGACACTCGCTCCTACTGTTGGATCGTCACCCCAACGTAAAAGTGGTCTTCCTTCCTCCCAACACTACGTCATTAATACAGCCCATGGACCAAGAATTGATCTATAATGTGAAAGCTGCATTCTCTGCAAAGAAGTTTAAGCTCCTGAACGACTATACCAACACCAAGGATGATGAGTTACGTAACCTGGGTGACACCGATAGCAAGAGCGAAGACGACGAGGAACAACAGTTGGCAGAGCAAGAAGTACTTCTGAAACATTTTTGGAGAAAATTCAACATCAAGAAAGCTGTGGGCTTCTTGGTGGAGGCATGGAATCAGCTGTCTGTAGCAACGGTTCGTCACGCATGGAGACGTGTTGCAAGGTATTCCAGGTGGGAGGCAGGGTCAATCTATGACTGGTGAGGTTCAGACTGTTGCAGTAGCAGTGGACCTTGCCAGAGAAGCTGTGCAGAGTGTTACAGCTGCAGGCTTCTCCGAGACCACCAACGACGACATTATGGAGGTGATAAGGGATCCTGATGTGACTGCCGATGTGATGTTAGATGATGATGACGTCAGTGAAGAGGCAGGTGGTGCGTCATCCCAAGAAGAAAGAAGAATGCAAGTTATCGTATAGTAATGTAAGGGGTGCCATCGAGTGTGTTGAGAAACTCAAGCTCCTCCTTTCTGACAACCCTGACGATAACCGGTATGAAGTTTTCACTACCGAGCTGTTGCAGACTATGGAGCCCTACATCATGGTGTATCACGACAACATTAACACCAGCCGTCAACAAAGCATTCCCGAGTTCTTTGCCCCCAACCCATCACAGCCAGCCCAGGCCAGTGATAGTGACAGAGACAGTGATGGTGACTTTGAGGGATTTGTCAGGGAGGCACTAATATGTGTGGATGTCAGTGATGATGACTCACCTGAGGGCCAGTAGCTTGCCCTCTGCCTCGGAACCAGCCTCCATTCCCGTACGCCGACCCATCTCTTCTATTAACGTAAGTGTTAAACCTAACCTTGTTTTTTTCTAACCTAACCTACAGTATATTATTCTCTTATTGATTGTTCTCTTCTATATTATGTGTGTGTGCATGCCATCATAAAGTTAAGATGTTATTTTTATTAAAACGTACATAGTGTCGGGAAAAAGTGGAGTTTGGGGGTCGGCCCGGTTTCTATTTCAATTAATCCCATATGTTATGTTGTTAACTTTACGTGTTTCTCGCTTTACGCGGGCCGCCGTGGGTTCAATTGACCGCTAAAAGTGAGGGTTCACTGTACAGTATATATTATTTTATGTACATAGAATAGCTGCTTTGGGCGATGTGAGAGTTCAGCCATTCAGTCACCCAGCTGACTTACATTGGGAAAGGGAGGGAGGGAGTGGCGCAATTATATTTACAGCTCACTGCCTCCCCACAAATGTTCACTTCCCACACATACACACGAAGGATCTTCATTTTTCTTATTTTATAGTTTTATGTTATATTTTCACTATATCTAAGCCACATTAGAGTACAGTATTACTCCGCTTTACGCTGTTTCACTTAACGCGATTTCTCATGTACGCGGTGCCTCGCCAGAACCGAACTTTCACTTAACGCGGTTCATCTACTCATATACGCGGTGAAGTATAATATATTTTTTTTTTTTATTTAGCTTATAAAATTCATACAAATTACCCGGCCAGAATATAATTTACATTGCTGGAATTCTTACAATACGATGATCATTTTGAATATAAACATCATAGATTTTGCATTAGACATACAAATTTTAGATATAATGTTTATTCTGAGTAAATATGTTATCTTTTGTGCAAAATATATGACATTTATATTCAAAATATTCCTGGTCTTACAAGGAATCCAGCAATGTCAATTATATTATCCTAACTTTAGTTTGAGGTATTATTTATAACTAAAAAGGTAAATATTCTGGTTTTCCCACACATCTGGTAGGTAGGGTTGGTGGGGGGTAGGGGGAGGAAGGGACTGACCGACCATCTGGCACGGTGTGAAGAATATTCTTTTTTTTATTAACTGAAGATATTTGTTTTAGCTCATAAAATTCATACAAATTGCCCGGCCAGAATATAATTTACATTGCTGGAATTCTTACAATTTGATGATCATTTTGAATATAAACATCATAGATTTTGCATTAGACATACAAATTTTAGATATAATGTTTACTCTGAGTAAATATGTTATCTTTTGTGCAAAATATATGACATTTATATTTAAAATATTCCTGGTCTTACAAGGAATCCAGCAATGTCAATTATATTATCCTAACTTTAATCTGAGGTATTATTTAATACTAAATGTTAAAATCTAGTTTTTCACCCAACATTTCTCTTGTAGGGAGGGTTGGTGGGGGGTGGGGGGGAGGGTTGGGACGGACCGACCATCTGGCGCGGTTGGAAGAGGGGGGGGAGGCAAGGTGGGGTACTTTGATTGACAGATAGTGTAGTGAAGAATATTTTTTTTTTATTAACTGAAGATATTTGTTTTAGCTCATAAAATTCATACAAATTACCCGGCCAGAATATAATTTACATTGCTGGAATTCTTACAATTTGATGATCATTTTGAATATAAACATCATAGATTTTGCATTAGACATACAAATTTTAGATATAATGTTTACTCTGAGTAAATATGTTATCTTTTGTGCAAAATATATGACATTTATATTCAAAATATTCCTGGTCTTACAAGGAATCCAGCAATGTCAATTATATTATCCTAACTTTAGTTTGAGGTATTATTTATTAAAATCTAGTGGTTTTCCCCCCAAAATTTCTCAGAGAGGGAAGAGCCAGCAGTGTAGTGTGAGAAGAAGGGGAGGGAGTTGAGTCCATTATTTGAATGGACATTAACTTGGCGACTGTATTTCTCTATTTCTCTTAAGTATTAATTGTGTGCATGTACCATCATAAAATTAAGATGTTATTTTTACTAGAACATAGGTATTGTGTCGGAAAAAGTGGAGTTTGGGGATGGGCCAGTTTCTATTGGAATTAATCCCATATGTTCTGTTGTTCACTTAGCGCGGTTTTCACTTAACGCGGTATCCTGTGGGTTCAATTGACTGCGTAAATCGGGGTGCTACTGTATTGTAATGATAATCACACTAGAGAGTGTTTCTGGGTGGGTTGGCTTGCGGCGTCAATTTATGAAATTGTTTACGCCGACGGCATCAAATTTCTCGGCCGTTTACGCTGACGCTGGCGGCGCCACTTTTTTTCGTTGAAACGTACAACGCTGTTCATAAGTAAGTGGTACCGTAGATACATTCAGAGGATCAAGATGACAAAAAGTCTTCTTTGAGTCCTCGATATACCGCAGAATGTTGTTCACCCCTACAGGACAAAACAATGAAAGAGTAATCTTTATGGCATAACTTGGTTGAAATTCATCTGAAAATTTCTCAATTAAGGAAACACCACCAAGGTCATTTCTTATAGTATGTACAGTCTCGTTCAAGATTCTTTGAACACTGCTGGAGACAGCTGGCAACTCAAGGCCATTTGTTTACTATACTACGTAGTAAAAATTATGAATGAATGTAAAAGTGATCGGCGAGTGGTTACTTAGTTCCCCGTTGCTTAATTAATGGTTGGGCTTTGTTGTTTCGCATTATATTATACCTTTCTGCTGGTATTTACAGCTGCTCCCTGACTTACGACGGGGTTAGGGACCCAAATCCAGGTCGTAAGTCAAAAATGCAAAAAATAATACATATAAAATCTAAAATGAAATACAGTACAGTAAAAGTAATCAATAATGAAGAATGGATACAGTGTTACTGTGCACTTACCTTTAATATAGTCAGCTGAATGCACACGGGGCCCCCATAATTTTCTATTTACAGGTATACATGGAGACTACAGTATATTAATTGGATGAAGCAGAGGAGGAGACAGGGCTGGGTGGGTCATCAATGTTTTTTTTCTTCAGACAGAGTAATGTACAGGGGAAACTTGCTGGTTGAAGGTATTGGATCATCTTTAGGGAGTGAAGAGGCAGCACTGGTGGGGCGTGAGGAGACAGCAATGGGGGACTTCTTAAAATAGATATCCAATTTAGACACCACAGTTTGCTTTTTCTTTTCATTATAAATCTCCCTGTAGCAAGCAAGTGCATCTTGGACCAATCTGTCAACTTTGGCAAAACGCTCAACATTTTGATTCATTCTATGAAACATTTGCATCCCCTTAGAATTTGTTATTTGCATTATTTTTCATAAAAAGTGCTCGGCGACACACACATAGTCAGTCGCCTGGCTGTCTTTGTGTTTTGGGAGAGCAAGTAATGCATATAAATAATTATCAGAATAGTATTCCACAAATAAATACATTTATAACATAATCATAGCATTATTTTCCAGCAATACTACACTACAATACAACTACACTACTTTTAGCAATATTCCTTTGATACAACATGATAAGATGGACAAACAATGAAAATGAAACAAACAAAAGTAGGTAATTATGTTCTGGAAGCTTCCCTGTGGCCAAGCATGTGGCGTGACACACAAACAGTCACACTGGAACCTGATAACCCACGCTGGGCATTCAAACATTGCTGCGAAAAGGTGCTCGTTCTGGAACGTCAACCGGGGCCCCTAGATGAATGTTCCGGAACATCAACCAGGGCGAAGGGGTTAAAGGAGCTTGGTAGCTACTTGGCATGCCCAGAGGATGGAATGAAGCTGTTGAGGTCTTTCCCGACATTATGTGACTGGGCATATTATTTATTATTTAATTAATTTATTGCACCCTAGGGAAGTGACAAGACTAGTCACATGACCATGCGGTCAGACACTAATACATACATTGGTGCTCGTTTCTCGCTGGACACGCTATGACTTGTGATATAGAGACAATATTGATATGATTTAAGGACAATAGGAAGTTTGCACCCACCAAAGCATGGGTAGCGTACAGGAATTAAATATAAATTATTACAAATAAGTAGGTGGTGACATATCAGGGGCGGATCCAGAAATATGAAAAGGGGAGTGGGGTCCAAGAAGTTGTGGGTGAGGGAACATGGCGAGCACAACAACACAGTTCGGATAAACCTCAATGGTTACAATACTGCCACTTGTGTGATTTTTTATTAGGTACAGCATACAGAAAATATGGTCTGGTATTCTTTTTCAACTTTTGTGACCCACGTACCCACTCCAGACAATGTTGGTATATAATGGACCAAGTCCGTTATTATTCCAGATCCGGATACACAGCACAGTATCTCCTTTACTTCCGAACTTTCATACATACGAACAAACCTATCCATATGTCCAAAATTCCATTCGGTGGGAAAGTGCAAGAGTCATTAATTTACTGACACGCAGATGGCGCTACCCGCAACATTCCTGGCCAAGCGGCAGCAGTTTTAGTTGTTGTTTCGTTCACAACATTATGGCAGTGATAATAGTTCATTTCTTTTTGCTTTTATGAACATAATTGACCCCAATATGTCCGAGAAGCTCATAGGTTTTGCAAGTGATGGCAGTAAGAGTAAGAAAAGATGCACAATTACAATGAAAACGAAAGTGGCAATAATAAAGCATAATAAAGCAAGTGGAAAGACGTGATAAGACGACAAATGTGGCTTGTGTTTTCGTACTGAATCATTCGACTGTTGGTACTATTTTAAAGGACATAAAAAGAATTATGGAACATGTGAGAAATTCTGTGCCTGTGCAATTAACCATCATAAGTAAGATAAGAAGAAAAGTGCATAATGAGATGGAAAAACTCTTTTGTTTGAGGCTGGAGGACCAAAATCAATTTCGTATTATGGATTATTGTGCTCTGGGTGTGCTGTACAGTTGGGGACAAAAGTTCGCTCCCTCTGTGAAACTGAGTCACTGCAATGAGTCTCCGAGCTGACTTACCCTAACTGTTGTATCTCGTTTGGAGTCAATGCTGCTTCATTTTGGGCTGGAGCAAACTTTTGATCACGACTGTACATAAGGTATTTTTCATATTTAACACATTGTTTGCAAGCGATATATGTGAATTTGGACTTACGAACAGATCTCTAGAACCATATATGTTCATAAATTGGGGACTGCCTGTAATGGACATTCGGCTTTAATGGACTGAAGTTTAAGAAAACATGAGCACGTTGGGTCCCCAAAATGTTGAGCGAAGAACACAAAGCCGTTAGACTGCAAATTTCAATTGAACTGAAAGAACGATTCTATGTGAAGGTGAGGCATTCCTACAGCGGATCATAGCTTGTGATGAAACCGGGGTGCACCACTTTGAACCAAAGTCAAAACGTCAAAGCATGGTGTGGAAACATTCTTCATCTCTTCAAGCCAAAATACTAAAAATGCTCCCTTCAGTGAATAAAGTGATGCTTTCTCTTTTCTGGGATATGAATGGACAGTATACTGCCACTATTTTGAAGAGTGGTGTACCATCAACACTGCATCATATTCAGAAATTATAAAAAATGAGATCAAGCCAGCCGTAATTCAGAGGCATCCCAGCTTGCAAAGAAAAGGCATGATTCTTCTGCAGGACAATGCATGATTCCATAGTGCATAGCATACACAGGAAATGATTAGAAAACTAGGGTGGGAGATTTGTCACACCCTGCATACAGTCCAGATCTCACACCATCAAACTACCGCATGTTTGGTCCGCTTAAAACAGCTTTACGTGGATAGCATTATTCGAATAATGAAGAGGTGAAAAAAGAAATCCAAAATTGGTTACGAAGTTAGCCGAAAGAATTTTTCGCCACAGGAATAAGAAAACTTGTAGAAACATGGAACTAATGCATAGCTGTAGAGGGAGATTATGTGGAAATGTATATTTCCACATAATCTCCCTCTACAGACTATATGATCATTAATAATAAATCATTACTTCTATAATTACACTGTACAGTATTCATTTGTCTCATTACTTAATGAATGACCCTTGTATTTAGGTTTTCAAGCATTCTGATCAATATGGCTTTATTTTCTTGGTTTTAGAATTTGATGCTTTATGGCATATGGAGGCATATTGTAGCTAGTGTTTTAGAAGTCAACTTAATTATTTTTTTCTTAGATGAGTGATGGACAGTCATATGAGTATCGACCACCAACACAACCACCAATCAACCCAGCATACACCACTGCAGTTTCCATGAAGCATCAACACCAGCAGTCTTTAAACAAATCTGCCACCTTAACCTCAAAAAGTGAAAGTAACTTGAGAAGAGGAATGGAAGATGACCAAAGCAAAAGTGAAAATTTAGATCCAGCAAGTATATCAGACAATCAATTTGAGACCATAGATACTTATGCCATACTGGAAGACTTGCATATTAGTGATGCTCAGAGTTCACTTTCTTAAAGTTAATGACTAAGTTTTAGAATTTAAAGGGTGTCTTGAGAGGAAAATTTTTTATTTTTCTAAATGATGCCCTATACTGTACTTTCAAGTGAGTTATTTCCAGGCAAAAAAAAAATAGTTAATGAAGTATTTTGGGCCTCTGGTATGTCATTTTCAAAGATAACTTTACATCTGGGTGATAGTTATAGAAATAAAAGTAATACAAGGCAGCTAACAACTGCATGTGGCATAATCGGTTTAGCTGAGGTTCTCTCAGATTCACCAGATTTAGTCAGATTTCATAGGTGGCAGAAGAGTTATTATGGCATTGTTGAGTGCTGATTGATACAACCAGTGGCTCAGTGAGGCCTGCTTTCAGAGAACTGCTGCTGTACTAAGATTCCCTTATCTAAAGCAAACTGGACGGGAGGAGGGGGGGGGGTGCATAGTATGTCTAGCGAATTAACATATCAACCATGGAATGATCGAAGGAGGCTTAATCCAATTAAAATAATTGTCTTTATAAAGTGTCCCTGTACACTATTACAAGAACCAGAAAATATAAGTTTGTGTACTACAAAATCCACCTAGTAGCTAATGATCAGTTTTTAAAGAGGGAGCAGATATATGATTAATATGGAAAATATTTTTAGGCAAATAGTACAGGGTATATTTAAAATGTAATAATATTTGTTTATCAGGAATTTGTCATATAAAGTTGATGAATTATTTTTTCCTGTCTCTAAATTGAAACAGAGTAATGCTGCTTAAGATAAAACCGGAGGGGCAGTTCAGGGATATTTTAAAAGAGTTAATGTTAATTTTGTGGTGAAAAAAATTAGTTTTCCTTTTTATGAAAAGTAATAGTATTGACTGAAAAAGGGGAGTCTGGAGGTGGCTTTTAAATACAGTATGTTTAATTTAAGGGGAGCTTTTGGTGTAAATGGGGTGAAAATCATCGAGAAAATAAAAACTTTAGATAAGGCTTCACTTACAAGGAGTAGGATGCTGCTGTATTTTGGCAAAGTTACATTGCTATATTGTTCATATTTGATATAAACATAATTGCCCCCTCTCTATTTTGCCGTTGTGACGTCACCAATCTCAAAAGAAAAGTCACCAATCTCCCAGTAACAAAAATAACTGATCAAGTAATAAAATTACTGTAATACAAATACACAACCACTGCTAAAATATAACTCGTGTACAAATAATAAAACTACTGTACATAATTTTTAGGCTATGGAAGGTGATGGGGACATAGCTTAAGCCTGTAAATAAGTTTGTCTGGTAAGAGACCCAGCCAAACTTCGTGGGTAGTGTACTAGTGGCCAGTAGTGGGTAGTATGGATACCAATCACCAAGAATCCTTGATGGGTACATCATGTGTGTGGCGTATTGAGTCTGAGGTCTGTACGTATAAAATTTGATATATTCAGTGTCAAAGTGCTCAAATGCTATATTAGTGCTCACTTTTATTTATTTTCTCCTCTTCGTCACTGATCAGCTCGTTATTAGCTGCTTGGGCGGTCGGTTGATCACTTTTCTTATGCACAGATCTTGGCAAGTACTGGGCATGCACTGGCTCCTGAATGTATCACCACTGTTGGTGAAGTCTGGTGACTGGTCTTGTAAGAGTCTTGGCGCCTCCACAACACTCTGGCTG
Organism: Homarus gammarus; assembly: GCA_958450375.1. Lineage (NCBI taxonomy): Eukaryota > Metazoa > Arthropoda > Malacostraca > Decapoda > Nephropidae > Homarus > Homarus gammarus. The sequence continues at coordinate 253,892 of CAUDMG010001162.1, forward strand.
GAAAAACTTTTTCGGAGTGGGAGTTGTTCAGTTTTTCCACTTATGTTCTTATTATAGTAAATATTTGGTAATTATATAGGACCAACCCGCGGACGAAATTGATTGAAAACAATTATAAAGATGCCGGATTTTCATTGTTATATTATAGTGGACACTATTGTAGTTTGTGGAAATATGTTAAAAATTTGATATTTTTAAAATAAACGCTACTTAACATTTAATGAATGAAGGAGGATATTTAAACTCGTGCAACTATTGGACACCCAGATATATCCAGGTGTTCCAAGTCCAGATAACTAGAAATCAGCTGTTTCAATGCCTTTTCACCAAAGTGTGGGCATTTCTATGCCCTGAAACATTTCAGGTTTGTACACTTGGCTGATTGACATCAAGACACTAATGCAGGACACAACTGCCCAATTATTTTCAATACATTTTGTCTGCTACAAAAGTCCACACTCTCTAGAGTCAACATCTTTAATGTTGGCCTGGAAAGACTTGGCAATTTGTAAATTTTTCTAAACATTTTGTGAACCAATTTCTGACATCGGCGACACACTCCTTCACTTTGCACCAATTCTGGTATTGGTAAGTATTCCATAATCTTCAACATATCATCATTCAGCATGTGAATGGATGACTTATGTGGGTCAGGAAGGCTTAAATCAAATTCACGGCTAGGTAGGGGACGTCGCACAAAATAATCGTCCCCAGGCATGAGGACTCTCTTCTTTGCATGTTTGATAACCATTTCCTGCCCTTGGAGGTAACAGTCTCCATTTTTTTAACTCTTAACAACTTTTACTTTTATCCTCTTCACCACTGATCGGCTCGTTAGCCACTTGTGCGATCGGTTACGTCTCTGTTACTCACTGTTGGCAAGTACTGGGCATGCACCGGCTCCTGAATTTACCTGAACCTGCTTCAGTGTTGGTCAAGTCTGGTCTTGAAAAAGCTCACACTCGGTGCTGTCACAACACTTTCTGGTAGATTGTTCCAAGAGTTCACAACTCTCACTCCGAAAGAGTTTGCCCTCACAGTTTTCTGTACCTGCGGCTTCTTCAATCTTGAGCTGTGACCCCTTGTGGGGCGAGCGTCCGCCAGCTCCAAGTAAGGACACTCGACTGAGTAGTGCCCCTTGAGATGCTTATACACCTCAATTAGGTAGCCCTTTGCCCGTCTGTAGTATAAGCCAGGCAAGTTCAGGCTCTCCAATCTCTCAGGGTAGTTAAGGGCTGAAGTGCAGGCACCAGTCTGGTGGTCCTCCTTTGAACATTTTCAACCAACTGACAGTCCCTAGCATATCTCGGGGACCAGACGGGGTGACAGTACTCCAGATGGGGAAGCACTTCACTCTTGAAGATCTATCTCATTATTTTTAATTGTTGTTGGAATAGTGTTATTACTAATTTGTTTTGTGCTTAAAGACCATAGTTGTTGAGGCTCAGTAATAACACTGCAACATCAACATTATACAAGGTGCCTATAAACTATTATTATATCACCCCTTACCCTACTACAGTGGTCCCTCGGTTAACGAAATTTCTGTTAACGAATTACCTTTCGTAATAATCTTCAATTCGGTTAACGAACAAAAATGCGTTTAACGAAATCCTTACGAAAATCACGTTTTGTTGTGAGCATCAGCTGGTCAGCTGGTGGCCCAGTCTGCCAATTCAGTAATCTGTTCTAAGTTTAAATTCGTTTCCCATGGAGTTAATACACCTGTATCAATAAATTTCAGCTTTTTAATAATTTTAAATGTTTTATATTAAAATTATTAGTCATTTTAACATTAAATATTGATAATACTGTATATGCATACTGTAGCGGGAACTAACATTCCAGTTTGTTGTTGTGAGAATCAGTTGAGAGGGTACAGTACTCAGCCAATTCAGTAATCTGCTCTATGTTTAAATTCTTTTCCAATGGAGTAAATACCCTGCATAAAAAAAATTGAGCTTTTTAATATTTTTGAATGTTTTATATTAAAATTATTAGTCATTTTAACATTTATTTAACATATTGATAACATTATATGCAGTACTTCCTGTCAGGGCTGTCGGAATTTCCGACTCTTGTTTATCGAACACGCTGATTGGTGCAAATCCGGTACTTTGTCTGATAAAATCGGTAAATTGATGACGTAGTCGGTAAGCCGTGACGTCACTGCTCTGACAGTCGGTAAATTACTGACTTTAGGAAATATGCTTTTTCATGGCTAAAATACCATATAGAATGCACAGAAATAAATTTTAGATGTATTTAATTACCTTACCTACATTTTACTAGCGATATTTTAGCAGAATTGTATTCTGCTGAGTCACACACAAAGCGTTATCGAGAGGTCATGTATATATTTCTTGTGCTTAGTTATGCTTCTAAATGTTTATATATTTGTATTTTTTTATGTACAGTACTCCATCTTTATCGACGGATTTTTTATCGACGGTTTCGATTATCGACGGATTTTTATTTTGGCTTTATTTGAACTCTGCGGGCCTTGTTTGTACACTGTATTGTTTACTGTAAGGACCGATGTTCACTTCAATAAATGAAATCGTAAGTTTGCTAGTATTTTTGTCCACTTATTATATTATTATTTATACACTATTATTTAAGGTTATGTGTAAAGGAAACGCATTAATGCTTAAAGGTACATTTATTCAACATATGCGAATAATAGTTAGAAAAATTACGTAACCATCACGGTATCGACGGTATCGACGGCCGTCTACAGAACGTAACCCCCGTCGATAAAGAGGGAGTACTGTACAGTAAGTCCCCAAGTTACGTACATAATGGGGACCAAAAGGTTGTACGTAACTCGAAAATCCCCCAACCCTATAATGTTATCTGGTGGTAATTAATACTGTACAACTTATCAAATGCAAACATATTTTATTTAACATAAATGCACTCCCACTGGCTTCACCACTCTTACGCTTTACACCAGTCATTGCACACAGAGTAAAGTGTACAAAATAGGGCAGAAATTCACAGGAGAAGTATGCACAATGACCACACGTGTTCGCACAATGACCACACGTGTTGCTTTGGTGCGTCTAGCGTGTCGTCTGCATGGTCAGTGATAGTGGCGGCGCGGTGCGGCTGGCACGCAAACTATACGCTCGCCCGCCAAATTTAAAAATTGCTCGCCCTTTTAAGACAATATTTTTGCAATTAAAGACTTCAGAAACGATGTACGTATCGGCCGTTTGTACGTAAGTCGGATGTACGTAACTCGGGGACGAACTGTATTGTCAAAATAAAATCGTTTGAATGTTTTGGTTATTTTTTTATTCAGTATTATTGAAAAGTAATACAAATTACAATTGATAAAACACAAATCTAATGTGATCTCATATAACACTCTGAATGGTGTATAATGCAGTGTTTATTATTCAGAAATTTATAAAACTAATGACAGGAACAATGAAATTCACTGAGTATGAGGGCTACTCTAATATAATTACTGTATCTGGGATCTTCGTTACCCCTCACCACACATTATATTATAGAAAATAGTAATATTATGTCATGTTCTTGCAACGCGAGCAGTTGAACCAATCAGCGTATTCAGTAAACAAGATTCGGAAATTCCGACAGCCCTGCTTCCTGTACAGGTTCAGTCTGGCTTTGTTTACTGTCAAGAGAGCAGCCATTTTGTTGGTGTCTTGAATATTTTTGCATTTTTCATTGAAATTATTGGTCATTCTGAACTTTAGTTAACATATTGATAATATATACCATAGTGCAGTGTTGATTTAAAGAAAATATTCTTGAATTACACCTAGTGAACTTAAAATTTTATTGGTGAAATGACAGCATCAAGCATGGGTCCACTGAAGGTGATTTTTCCAATATACCACTTCCTTCTTTTCTCCCTTCTCCACCCCCACTTCTAATTCCCATCATCATTATTAACCAGGAGCCTTCTACATACACACGTCAAAGTAAGTGTACTTTACTGCATTTTTTTTACTTTGTATGTACTTTTCGGTGAGCTGGAACCATTTACCCAATATCCCATTGAAACAATGGATTCTGTTAACAAAATTTTCGGTTAACTAACGACCTTCTGGAATGAATTGTGTTCGTTAACCGAGGGACCACTGTATACTAAATATAAATTATAAAAGTGCCTGCACCAATTGTTGGCCCATTGGACATTCTCAATTTATTGGCACTCTTTTAAAATCAACAGTTATTTTTAAAGATTTTTAGGTGTTACAGAAATAAATCTAGACTGGACATTAGGGTGTGTCATACGGAGGCGAATTTTTTTTTTTTGAGTTTGAAAAATCGGCCCATGGTATTAATGATGTAGTTCTATGTGCAGAATCATGTGATATCTTCAGATTTGAAAAGTTTTTATTTTTTGCTAGTTAAATTTTAACTTGAAATCTTATGAAAATTCAGTATTCCCACCCCTTTACCAACACCACTAAATAGCTTATTTAAAGTAAAGTAAATGTATCAGGTTGATTTATTAGGATGAAAATGATCCAGAATAGTGAAACGAATGATCTTGACACATTTATTAAATTTAATATTCCTTTAGAAAACAAAATCATCAAATACAAAAACCAGTTTTACTACTACGACCCGGTGTTGCTGCACACCATAGAGAACATGTCTTTCTTGCTTCTGTTTCTACTCATCACCTCCCTGCTGACCACCTGAGCTCGGATGTAGCCTTCCCTCCTCTCCTGGCTGTACACGTGACTGCTGGCCTCGCTCACTTGCTGTACACAACGCTCTATACTCTGGGTGTGCGAGGGCCAGGCAGGGACATGCATGGGGTTGTCCAGGAAAGCTCTGACTTGAACATTGGTGAGGCTGCAGGTAAGAGGGGGCTCACTGCCAGCCTGGATGTTATCCAGATCTATGAGATCAGTGAGGGTCTTGGCACCTAGATTGACTTCAGGAGTCTTCCTGACCCTGAAGGAATCGTCACCAACTGATTTGTCATGCCCAGATCCTCTCATAAGTCTCATATCCAAGATCTTTTTGACTGCCACTCTTCTCTCCTCCTCATCCTTACTGTAGAGCATAGTCTGCAGAACTGCCTCAGGATGAGCATACCAGGAAGATCTCCTCACAGTCTGCTCCACAATCTGAACAACCTTCCTTGGCTGACTCCTCAGGAGCTCAAGAGAACATGCCTCGGACCTTCGGAGAACGATGACTTGACCTTGGTGTTGAACCAATTTGGCAAGTAGACACTCACGATGAATTGGACAATAAGTCTCAGGTTGTGAAGCTGGTTCCCTTTCAGTTTATGATGAGCGACCCAAATTCTGCAGAACCTGAGAGCCGTTGTGAGCCACCTAGAATGTGAGACTGGACCTATCTGCAGGTAAGCAAGTCTATCAGGCATGACCCCAGTTTTGATGGCACTGCAAATCATGTAACCATAGTACTGGTCAGTACTCAGGTCGTCAATGACAGTATGTGCAAGCTCAACGAGTGGAGGGCCAACTGTGATTTTTTCAAAGCTCGGATTTATTTCTAACTCGGTGGCAGAGTCCAGCATCTTGCCAAGAGGACCAGACCATCTGTTGTTTGAAAGAGTCTTGCCATCCAGCTCCTGGATCAGATGTCTGAGTGGCAACTCGTTGGTGTGGAGGTCACAAACAATCCAGACCAGCTTCCTCCCAATCTTCTGCTCTATCCACTGTATGACCCCCCCTTGCCACCCTGTGTTCGTGTTGGTGCTGTCCCCTCCAATGGCCTGCAGGGTCTGGTCTACGTTCCTCTCTCTGAGTCAGTTCACAATGTTATCTGCCACTATCTCAGCTGGTTTCCTGATGTCATCTTTCTCTGGAGTGAAATGCCACAAATACTTCCCTCCTGGTTCACTGCAGCAGGAGTAGTGTTCCTCCTTCACCATGGCAGGGAACAACTTGTCAGAATCTCCAACTTTCATGAACACTTTAGTGTCATCCCTTCTCCCATCAAAGAACAAACAATTGATTCCATTTTCTCTTATCCCCTTATCAAACTCCTCTTCTAGGTTACTGACAAGTTTCTCCTGAGCTCTCCTTACTTTGTTATGATCTATCACCAGGTGAACATCATCAGGTGTTATCAAACCACCGTCAATCCAGGCAGCTGTTGCTATCTCTGCAGTTTCTCTGAGACCAGTGTGGTGTCGCATGCTGGTCCAGAGCTATGCTCGGGATATCTTTCCTATTTCGAATGTTATGCCTGGAAGGTTTGGGATCATTATTTTCTGGGTTAGGGACAAAGTCACCATTCTCCTGGTCAGCACTCGGATCAGCCATGGGGAAGTCATTAAACTCTGAATCAGCTTGACTCCAATCATCGGCCTTTTTTACCTCACCCTGGGCCTTCTCAAGTCTCTTTTCCTCGGCAACTCTTCTCCTCTTCTGTCTCTCTGTGGCAGCCTCCTGTCTCTTGGACTCCGGAATATCTTGGCTAGAAATCATGAGAGCCCCTATACTGCCAGTCTTCTCTCTCTGTGCTTTGACAAATGCCAGTTCGATCACAGGAATCTTCAGTTCACGCTTGCAAATACAGGAGATGTGGGCCTCGGATTTACAGTCACAATCGCATCCAAACTCAGGACAGAGAGCAATTGGGCACTTGCAAGTAATTATGTCAAATAACTGGTCCAGTTGCTTGGCAAAGCTGTCCTTAACTGCAAGTTTTCCTCTCCCAAGAGAGATATCTCTTGTCTTTTCCCAACTGGCTAGCAGTCTCTCACTAATTTTCTTCTGACTTGTTATGACTGGAGGTTTGAACTGAGCGTTAGCCAGAGTATACTGTGCCAAGACAGCTTTGGTCATATCACTGGCAATGTCTTTGTTTGTGTAAGTTCTTTGGTTCTTTTCACTGATTTGCCTGATTAAAACACCGTATCTCAAAGCATCTCTCAATGTAGGCAACTCCGACTTCAGGAGCTCTCTCCCAGACCCAAGATAGTGACTGAGATGGCTGGATTTTTGGTTCCTCGTCCTGACACAAGCAGCCATCGCAAATATTATCAACTTATAAATGCATCAGAATCTGAAACAGAAAAAAATATTGTTAGTTGGGTTGTTAAAGAATGAAGTCAGAAAGCAATGTTCACTATTTAATTGTAATGCACTAATGCAGCTGTACGTTAGATTTTCGATAAATTTCACGCTAAAATTTACCTAGCAAAAGGTTGCAAAATATTGAAACTGAAATTATTTTCTGTTTATATACACTAAAATCCACCAAAAAAGTGATGGGCCATTAGTTTTAGCTGATCTTCCCTCCTATGACACACCCTACTGGACATAGACCATCTCCCTTGCCATGTCTAAATATCAGTAATATATATCTCGCTTTCTGAATGCATTTGTAATGTATTCTGCTACACAGTGTAAATTATATTCTGCTAACGGTTTTCAAGTGATTATAACAATAAAATTGGGTAGCTTTAACATGTGGTTGTAGAGTAAACTTTGGGTGCCTTAAGGTACAAATTCCTTTCAGTCATAACTGTTGGTCGACAGTGACGAAATGTGTGCAGCGCGCCTCACAGCTGTTGCGGGGTGGTGACAGTAGAGTGACATAATATTTGCCATAGCCCTGTCTCTTTCTTGCCTTTCCATCCATTCACACTGCCCACTGTCGTGTTTTGTGAGTATCAGAAGATACGGTTGACTTTGTAAAATTAATATCGTGAACTACCCAAGGCCAGCTCGCGTGTACGTACACTCGCGGCTAGCCTCTTCTCTGCACACAAGCATCTTCACACTCAGGTGTTTTAGATGCACGGAATAGCTAACGCGTTAGTTGTTCCTGGACTGTCATTAAAAAATACAACATTGTACCACATCTTGGGAATAACTGTTGTATAACAGTCATCAAAAAACAATAAAATTAGGAGATCTGTTATTTGGACACAATAAGGAAAGAAATACAGGAGTGAAGAAAATATATAGAAAATTATGGAAAGAAAGACAAAAACGTCAATCAGTCAACAAAAATTAAGAATAACACCAAATATTGGACTCTGAAACAACACGCAGCAACTAGAGCAGCTGTACGCTTCTTCTTTCGTTGCTAGGTGTTCGCATATTTGTACACGAAGTACGACGAATTTCAGGTTCGTTTGTCTTAATTTTTGCACGTACAGAACTGTAATCAACTTTTTCACCCTTATTTAAAGTGTCTTATGAGTAATGATATTTAGGTTTCAATCATATTTGAGTAATTATCAATATTGTTACACCAAAGTCACCAACGGCTAATGAAGCCGGACAGCGCCCACTTAAAAACAGGCAGAGCCAAAACAAGTTTCAACTAGGCGCAATCCTTTTAAATTATTTCACGCCATACGCTTTGTTTTAGGTCGTATCCAATATACTAACGTATATAGAATTATTTTTATTATTATACAGTAGAAGTCCAAAAATCCGGACTGCTCGGGGATTGGGTTGGTCCGGATTCTCGGGCAGTACTTTTATAATTTAAATTTATGGAGGAATAAAGAAGAGATGAACAGGTAAATTTTGATAGTTTATTCATGAGCAAATACAGTATGCTTCATTTATCAAAACGAGCAGTTTTAAAGAAAAATAAAGTCAACTCCTGACAAAAATGTAAACAAACATTTAAAAAATAAACAGGTGTGTAATGCTTGAAATCATGTTTAAAAATGAACATTGTAAAAGAAAAATACAGTAAACAAATAAAAGCAGAAGTTATTTTATACAAATTCATTATTTATTTATAGTTTATTAACGAAACATGTTCATATAAAATACAAAGTACAAAACAACAAATAAATATTTATTCGTTCATTTCCACGACTTCTGTATCGTCTGCTGCACTACTTGTGGATGGAACACTTGCAGCTTCTACTGCATTTGCTGCACTGCTTGACGCTTCTATTGCTTTCTTTAAATACTTTCTTATATCACCTTGTTTACGACTTTGTAATTTCTTTGTGATAAGATTATTCTGCACCATGTGCACTTGCATGACGTCTTGAAGACTGAAGCTATGGTTCTGTTCCACAAACTTAATAACCGTTTCAATACACTTTTCTGCAGTAGCCCAAGATATCTTTTCTTCAACTTTGTCGTCGTCTTCACCAGATTCTTATGAATAATTCTCTTCTATCTTATCAGGATTTGTAATGCTTTGAATGATTTCTTGATCAGTGAAAGTGGCTGCAACTTCAATATCATCTTCAGTGCGTATCCACTCTTCTATGCCAGCAGCATTAAGTTTGCATTGAGGATTGTCTTCCAGAGATAATTTAAGTCTCCATCAGTTCTTGCACTTCAGATGCCCTCTGCTTTATGTGGAATCCTTCAAAATCTTTGTCTTGATCACACACTAGATCTGCAAACATCACGTTCGGCCATAACTTTCGCCACACTCTTAAAAGTGTTTCAGGCTTGACTGCATTCCATGCAGTCACGAGTGAAAATATTGCATCTTTGATCGTAAAACTGCGTTGAAATTCTGTAGGGTTGACATTCTTATTCATTATTTTCGTCATAAAATCATTTTTATAGTGACAGTTCCTAATGACTCCTTGATCCATGGGTTAAATCAATGATGTTACGTTTGGTGGCAAGTTATATGCATAAATATTCCCGCAATCAGACACTAATTTTGATTCGTGCGGGTGGGCCCTACAGTTGTAGAGAAGTAGCAGGCACTTTGTATTTACAGGCTTCCCCAATTTCCTTAAGTTCTGACGAACTGATGGAACAAAATCATGAACAGACCAATCGCGAAATATGTCTTTATCCATCCAAGCACTCTTTTGGGCTTTGTAGGTCACAGGCAAGTTCACAATTCCTTTAAAAGGCCTGTGGGCGCTTAAATTTTCCGACCACTTAAAGCTTAATTTTATGCTGACCTGAAGCATCAGCACATGTAAGAACGGTTAACCTTTCCTTATGAAGCTTAAACCCTGTTGCATTTCATTCTTGGTTTCCAGCCAAATTTTTGTGGGCAAACACTTCCAGTAAACCCCGTTTCATCAGCATTATAAATTTGATCGGCTGTGAGGTCATAGTCAGTTAAAAAAATTTCAAATGTTGCACTATATTTTGTTGCTGCTTGTGTATCAGCCGACTGTCTTTCTCCAGCAATATCCAACTGTCTATTACCATGACGAGTCTTGAAATTCCTAAACCATCCATCACTAAATGTGCACTCTGATTCAATGTTCATTTGCTCCTTAAAAGACTTTGCTTTGGCAATAAGCATTGGCCCAGAAATTGCCATACCTTCTGATCGTTTTAACAAAAACCATTCGTGCAACACTTTATCGAGATTTTCTAATTTTGGCCGATGTAAACTTTTTCTTTCAGCAATTTTATTGTAAGGCTCACACGAGGCTGTGAATTCTAGAATTTTATTCTTTGCCTTTTTTATATCATAAATTGTAGATTTCCGATGTCGTATGTTTCCATTAGACCAGTATTGCTCACACCACGTTCTAGTTTCTTAATTATTTCAAGTTTGTCACTCAATTTCAACCTGTTCATCTTTCTCTTCGCACAACGAAGTTTATCTACTTTAGGAGTCATTATTATGGGCTTGTAAATATGTATGCTATATATGGTAAATGGAAAGAGTAGGACACAAAATTACATACGTTGTCACAGTTTGATTGCTCTTTTTAAAATGGCGACCGCGTGGTTGCTTGTTGTCACTGTGCAGCTGTGGAGCTCACGCATGCGCACACACACAAAAGCCCGCTAAATTTAAAAAGTTTGAGAGTTTTCGAAAAGTCCGGATTCTCGGGGGTCCTGATTTCTGGCATCCGGATTTTTGGACTTCTACTGTATCACAGTTTTTTATTGTCTTACATGCCCACAACTCTTCAATAATAATCAAAATATTCTCCATAAGCAGCCATGATCCTCGTTTTTTCAGTGGGAGAAATCACTGATTGGTTGTTAGCTATTCGGGCGCCTCACACGCTAACTCCTGATCAAGGCGTTTGCTTTTCCCTCTCAAGGTGTCATGCGCACAACTCAGCAGAAGTGTCTGTGCAGACAGAATAGCTAATGCGTTAGCTATTCCTTGCATCAAAAACGCCTTACAATAAATGCCCGTATTCTCACTTTACCACATAAGCACCTGTGTATATAACCCTTACAGTATATGTTTAAATGTTTATGCCATGTGGGAAAAACTTGCTTGTTAACTGAATAATATTCATATTAGTCTTCTTACAATGAGATAGGCCTCATGTCTTCTGATGAGTCTGACGCTCTTTGGACGTAATTAAGAAACAATTCATATAGGAACGTAGACTACTGCTTGAGGTTTACTATTTGAGATAAACATAATTGCCCTCTCTATATTTTGCCGATGTGACGTCACCAATCTCAAAAGAAAAGTCACCAATCTTCCAGTAATAAAAATAACTGATCAAGTAATAAAATTACTATAAAACAAATACACAACCACTGTTAAAATATAACTCGTGTACAAATAATAAAACTACTGTACAGGTAGTCGTCGACTTACGACCTAGATTGGTTACGGCCGCCCGGTCGTAAGTTGATCTGGTCGTAAGTCGGCCTATGTTATAATTACCTTACGTATATTATAATGTGTAATGATAATATAATCATCTTTAAGTCATATTTTATCAACATTTTCTTTGTTCATTATTGTTACGGTCGTCAGGTTTAAGTAAATCACTGCATACTACAGTACAATTGGTTTATTATTTACACAACATACAAAAAAAAAAATACAGGTGCAAAACATATAAAACATTTTAGTTGCAAAACATACAAACACATACAAACATACAAAAAACATCTTATTGGCCGCTGGTACTTGGCTGTGGATCGTCGATGTCGTCAGCTGGGGCAGCCTTTGGGGTAGCCGGAGGAGTTGTTTTTTTCATGAACATGGTGAGCTTTGTCTGAATTGTTCGTTTCTTCTTCTCCTCGTAAATTTCTTGATACGGACGAAACGAATTGCGTGCCATCCGCTCAATCCTTGCAAATCGTTCGATGTTTGGGTCCATTCCTTCAAAATGGGCAAGAAGTTTATTCAGTAGAGATAAACCTTCTGATAATCCCTTAGTGGCAGGTTGAGGAGTAGATGAAGACAGTTTCCTCTTGGTAGACATCTTGGGGGGGTGGTGGTTCAAGAAAAATTTCCAAGACAAAAGAAAGGCACAAGGCAAACAGACACGGAGGGAAGTGTGCTGTACCAGCGAGCGTGTTTGTAACTGAGCGCGGGGATGCGCGCGGCTCCAGCTCCCGGCAGTGCCAGGAGGCTGGGGCTAAAACTGTCGTACCGCCGGTCGTAAAGTCGAACAGACGTAAGTCGCATAGGTCGTAAGTCGACGACTACCTGTACATAATTTTTAGGCTATGGAAGTTGATGGGGACATAGCTTAAGCCTGTAAATAAGTTTGTCTGGTAAGAGACCCAGCCAAACTTCGTGGGTAGTGTACTAGTGGCCAGTAGTGGGTAGTATGGATACCAATCACCAAGAATCCTTGATGGGTACATCATGTGTGTGGTGTATTGAGTCTGAGGTCTGTACGTATAAAATTTGATATATTCAGTGTCAAAGTGCTCAAATGCTCTATTACTGCTCTCTTTTATTTATTTTCTCCTCTTCGTCACTGATCGGCTCGTTATTAGCTGCTTGGGCGGTCGGTCGATCACTTTTCTTCTGCACAGATCTTGGCAAGTACTGGGCATGCACTGGCTCCTGAATGTATCACAAGTGTTGGTGAAGTCTGGTGACTGGTCTTGTAAGAGTCTTGGCGCCTCCACAACACTCTGGCAGGTTGTTCTAAGAATTCGCAATTCTCATTCCAAAAAAGTTTGCCCTTGAAGTCCAGAAAACTGTGAGGGAAAACTTTTTCGGAGTGGGAGTTGTTCAGTTTTTCCACTTATGTTCTTATTATAGTAAATATTTGGTAATTATATAGGACCAACCCGCTTACGAAATTGATTGGAAACAATAATAAAGATGCCGGATATTCATTGTTATATTATAGCGGACACTGTTGTAGTTTGTGGGAATATGTTAAAAATTTGATATTTTTAAAATAAACGCTACTTAACATTTAATGAATGAAGGAGGATATTTAAACTCGTGCAACTATTGGACACCCAGATATATCCAGGTGTTCCAAGTCCAGATAACTAGAAATCAGCTGTTTCAATGCCTTTTCACCAAAGTGTGGGCATTTCTATGCCCTGAAACTTTTCAGGTTTGTACACTTGGCTGTTAGTGTCCTAATGTTCCTGGAGTTAACTGCACTAGCCTGATTGACATCAAGACACTAATGCAGGACACAACTGCCCAATTATTTTCAATACATTTTGTCTGCTACAAAAGTCCACACTCTCTAGAGTCAACATCTTTAATGTTGGCCTGGTAAGACTAAGCAATTTGCCTGGGATGGGATCTGTTATTGGTCGAGCCAATCCTATTTTTTCTGGTACTATTACCAATTTGTAAATTTTTCTAAAAATTTTGTGAACCGATTTCTGACATCAGCGACACACTCCTTCACTTTGCACTAATTCTGGTACAGGTGGACTATCAAAAATCCGGCGACCTCGGGACCTGAGGAGTGCCGGATTTTCGAAAAGGCCGGAAAACTGATGGTTATATTTGCTGTATAAGTTTAACAGAAAATGACTACCTGTACAGTCCTTTAAACAAAGAAAATTAAACACTAAATGAAAAGCAAATGAAATTTTATTATATATGCTGTATACAGTATATTTAACAGAAATTTACTACCTGTATAGTCCTTTAAAAAAATAGAAAATTAAACACTAAATGAAAATCAAATGAAATTTTGATGTTTATCAGGCTAAACAGCAGATGGGCTGTCAGGATTATCATCTTTATCACTGACAGTGACAACATCCTCAGCAACAGGAACAGCTTCAACTTGTCTTGAAGTTGATGGCAGTGGATTATCAAGTGTGGACACCGCTGTTGCTTCTTCCTGCTTCCTAGCTATTTTCTTGAATATATCGGGCAATGTCTGTTGCTTCATATACTTGGGTCTTTCTCTAATAAGTTTATCTTGGAGCAAGAAAACATTCATGATTTCTTGATCACTTACAAAATTTCGTTGCTCTAGTCCGGCCAGCAGTTCAGTTGTCAACGCAATTGACCTGTCAATAGAGATTCTGTCTCTCACATCTTCCTCATTTTCTTCACTGTTTTCATCTTCATCACTACCTGTACAGGCATTTCTCTCTGGACTTTTAACCATATCTACAATTTCAGAATTAGTGTAATGATGAACTGTAGGCACATTATCATCAACATCCAACCATTCTATTAAAACATCTTCATTTATCCTTGATGAAAGCTCCTTGGCATCAGGATTAGTTACATCTTTAACATAAGCAAGAAGTTCATGTATAAGTTGCTTTTCTTTGGAAACCCTAAACCCTGCAAAATCATTTTCTGTGTTTTCGTTAGAATGAGGAGTAAACATTAAACTTGGCCACAATTTATGCCATCCATTTTTCAGTGTTGATGTTTTAATAGACGTCCAAGCATTGGCAACACAGTACACTGCATCCTTAATGTTGAACTCTTTTATGAATTTCTGTACTGGGGTGCCTGAATTAACTGAACTCACTAGGCGCCTCATTAACAGGGATTGATACTTACACTTCATAGAACGTATGATACCATTGTCCTGTGGTTGAATTAGTGATGTGCAGTTGGGTGGGAGGTAGGCAACAAAAACATTATCTTTCACTAGAAGATCTGCTTTTGGATGTGCCGAACAATTGTCTAAAATAAGAAGCATCTTGCATTTAGGGTCTAGTCCAACTGAGTTACAGTGAGCCCTGGCCTCAGGAACAAAACATTTATGAAACCAATCCAATGTAATATCAGTGGTAACCCACCCCTTCTTGTTGGCACGGTAATGGACAGGAAACCGTGTCATACCCTTAAAGACTCTCGGATGTAAACTTTTTCCGATAACAAGCAACTTACATCTATGGGTACCCGCAGCATTAGAGCAGCACATTACCGTGACGCGATCCTTCGAAGCTTTAAACCCCGATGGCGATTCTGCATCCTCAGTTGTCAGAGTTCTTTTTGGCGTACATCTCCAAAATAAGGCAGTCTCGTCAGCATTGTACACTTGTTCAGGACTTAAATGTTCATCACTAACTAACTTTGCAAATTCATCCACATAGGCACTAGCTGCATCCTTGTCTGCTGAACGTTTTTCACCACATACTGCACAAAACTGTAAGCCATGTCGCGACTTGAAACGTTGCAGCCAACCTTCTGTATAGTCACACTTGTGTTGCAATCCCAGCTCTTCATGAAACACTTTGGCTTGTTCCTTTAATAAATCACCAGAAGTTTCCACACCTTCACTTACACGAGGTTTAAACCAGGTTATGAGAACTTGGTCTAGTTCCGCACTTTTTCCCTCTGACATTGACTTCCTTACAAACATTTTCCTTTTTGATCCACTGTCATAAAAGAACTTTAACAGTTTTTCTTTCTGTTTTTTAATATCATACACTGTTGAAGAGCCGATGCTGTATGTTTCACAAATGGTTCGCACAGACCCGCCGCTATGAAGTTTTTTAAGCACTTCCACTTTCTCTGCGATCGACAACGCACGATGTTTACGTTTTACGCCACCGCTTTTCTTTGCTGAATCCATGATGGGGCTATACAGCAGCAATTAAATGATAAAATCAGAAGGAATGAGCATGAATGCTTGTTAGCAGGTGCGAGCAAGACCCAACAGCTGATTCTGGAGTACAGCGCTATCAAAACAAAAACGGCGCGTGAGCCTACGAGATATTGGGGGCCTACGAAAAATGAAACGAGAACTTTTCTTCCCCTTTTTCTACAGGTTATTATTAAATTGATACTGAGGTACTTTTTTTCCATTTATTTATTACTTAATCCTATTAGTGTCCACCAGCTAGCTGTGCTTCTTGTAAACAAAACTATTTCTGTACTGTACAAGAACAACTGATCTAACCCATTTTCTTTTACTCAATTCATGGCAAACATCACTGAATCTTATTCTTTCGACATCACATTTTATAATTGGGTACTAGCTTGTGTTATTAGTGAATATGCTGTCAAATGGGGCCCCATATCTTGGAGGTGCCTAAGGCCTACGAAAGTCTTAACCCGTCACTGGGCGCGTCCAGAAAACAATGGTGCGCCAAGGCAGGAAATTTGAAAATCCGCTCCGAAATCCATGCCGGAAAACTGAAGGTTCCGGTTTATCGATTGCCGGATTTTTGATGGTCAACCTGTATTGGTAAGTATTCCATAATCTTCAACATAACATCATCATTCGGCATGTGAATGGATGACTTTTCTGAGTCAGGAAGGCTTAAATCAAATTCACTGCCAGGTAGGGGGGGTCGTTAGCCACTTGGGCGATCGGTCATGTCTCTGTTACGCACTGTTGGCAAGTACTGGGCATGCACCGGCTCCTGAATGTACCTGAACCTGCTTCGTGTTGGTCAAGTCTGGTCTTGAAAGAGCTCACACTCGGTGCCGTCACAACACTTTCTGGTAGATTGTTCCAAGAGTTCATAACTCTCACTCCGAAAAAGTTTGCCCTCACAGTTTTCTGCACCTGCGGCTTCTTCAATCTTGAGCTGTGACCCCTTGTGGGGCGAGCGTCCGCCAGCTCCAAGTAAGGACACTCGACTGAGTAGTGCCCCTTGAGATGCTTACCCAGTATACACCTCACTTAGGTCGCCCTTTGCCCGTCTGTAGTATATGCCAGGCAAGTTCATGCTCTCCAAAATCTCAGGGTAGTTGAGGTGCCGAAGTGCAGGCACCAGTCTGGTGGCCCTCCTTTGAACATTTTCAACCAACTGACAGTCCTTAGCATATCTCGGGGACCAGACGGAGTGACAGTACTCCAGATGGGGAAGCACTTCACCCTGAAGATCGTTACGAAGGACGGACCATATCCGAACGACCTTATAAGACCCAATAATTGATTTGCCTGATTTACCTTCTTCTCGCAATGGCCCGAGAACCTCAGCTCATTGTCAACATACACACCAAGGTCCTTTTCACATTCAGTCTCAAATAGTGCAGTTTCTTCATCCCGTTGGGACATATGATACGTCTCCTTACCGTTGGTACTCCCCAGGTGCATCCTCTTACACTTTGTGACATTGAATCTCAGCAGCCATTTCTTCGACCATTCTTGGAGCTCACAGAGATCCTTCTGCAGCTCTTCACAGTCCGCATGGTTCTTGATTTCCCGAAATAACTTGGCGTTATCCGCAAACATTTGTATGGAGTAGTGTACAACGTCAGGCATGTCGTTTATGAAACAAACAAACAACATCGGGACCAATACACTGCCCTGTGGTACCCCGCTTGTGATAGGTACAGATGATGATTCCGTGCCATTAATCACCACACACTGCTTGCGGCCATGTAGAAAATCTTTTATCCATGCTAGGACATTTCCCCGAATTCCTTACCCTTCCAGTTTGATTTTCAGCCTTTCGTGTGGTACACTGTCGAAAACCTTTGCAAAATCTAGGTATATATTGTTGATATTACCACCCTGTTTTAGAATATGGGTCTAATTGTCCAATACCTTGAGCAATTGTGTTAAGCAGGAGCACCCCAGCATAAAACAGTGTTGGCACTCCTTTACAAGGTTGCTTCGTAGTGGATGTTCCATCATGACATCTCTGATAATACTCTCAAGTACTTTACATATTATGCTGATCAGGCTCATCACTCTATAGATGTTCGTGGAGTGATGATCACCCTTCTTGAAGATAGGACTCACATAGCCACTTTCCATTCACTGGGGACCATTTGTTCATCCAGGCATTTACAAAACAGGATCTTCAGCGTCTCGGCAAGCTCGTTGCTCAACTGTCTTAGCACTCTGGGATACACCATGTCAGGTTCGGGACTCTTGTGGACCTTTAGCTTTGACAGTTTATTTCTAATACCCTCTTCTGTTAACACAATGTGGGTCAGTGCTGTGTCAAACCGTCTGTCCTCAAACTCAGGAAGGTTAATCGCATCCTCTCTTGTGAACACCGATCAAAAGAAGCTGTTCAATGCCTCAGCTTTATCCTGGTCAGAATCTGTGTAACTACCATCTTAGAGTCTCAGGTCTGATACTCCTACTCTCGTTTTTAATTTTGACTTTGCATAGCGGTAAAACGCCTTTGGGTTTGACTTGACCTCGCTTGCAGGCCAAGACCAAGGACTGCGATCGTCGTGCAGCCGCCCGTGCTGACCAGGTAAAGGCACAGTACGATCAGCACGCCCGACCCCTTCCCAGGTTGAGTATCGGGCAAACAGTTCGGGTTCAAGGCCCGACGTCTCACCGCTGGGACAAGGTCAGGGTTGTCATCGGCTGCGGCAAGACCAGGGATTACGAGGTCCGTCTCCCTAGTGGTCGGGTATGGTGGCGGAATCGCCGCTTCCTTCGTTCAGTACCGTCCCCTAGTGGTGAACCCCTCCCCCACATCCCTGTGAACCCTTGCTTGGACGAGAAAAGTAAGTCCTCATTCAGTGACCCCCCCAGTTTTCCCACGTCACTCTCAAAGGCTCCTGGAAAAAGAGTCCGCTCGAGATTGCACTACGAGCGTGAGGGGGAGGGAGGTGTAGATATATGAGACGAATATGGCTGTAATATGTAACTCTGTACTATTTACCATTATTGATTCAGGTCTCTGTATTATATGTTTTATAATCATACTCCCTTTTGTCACTTGAATGTTAGTTCAGACTTTGGGCACATGCGCGCTGTACGCGCATGCGCAGATAGAGATACCCGGAGAGATTCCAAGACAGGACGCTGTTTCCCCTGTCTTAACTCCTTTTGTGTGTTTGTCCCAGAAATAGAACTTACGAACTTGACATCAGTGTGTTTCCTTCACCCCTGATTATAAGGATCACCTGAGTCTCTCCCACAGCAATTATCTCATCTGGGCTCGAAGTTGCTTCACAGAAGCAGAAATATTGCTTCTTCTCTCCCTAATTAGATAAGAATCATCTGTTATGGTGGACAAAGTTGGACAATCTAATGGGTTCCGCCTCAAACAGGTCTGGTCGTTTGTATGGATGCTTCTGAAATAGGATGCGGATACCATTCTCAATAGGGGAATTCAGTCAAGGGAAGTGGAGCAACTTCCTTTGGGACAAACACATTTATGTAAAAAAATTAGCAGTGGTCCTATTATTTTTGTCGGCAAACCCAAATTTACAGAATATGGCAATCCTGTTTGCCATGGACAACAAAACGGCAGTGTTTTGTCTCAATCATCAAGGCTCAACAAGGTCTTGGCCCTTTCTACAACTCTCAGAAAAAATCTTCAGTGTTTTTGTAACACAAACACTTTACCTCAAAGCAACTTATATACCGGGAGTACGAAACAATTGGGCAGATGCGCTGTCCTGTCTCCGGCTAGTATCAACAGAAACAGAATGGTCCCTAAAGGTATCAGAGTTCAAGAGTCTAGTGAAGAAGTTTGGAACTCCAAAGATAGATCGCTCTGCCTCCCTAAAAAATCACAAGATGCAACTTTATGCATCTATGGAGAAGTTGAATCTTTTAGGTAATGCTCTACTCTTAGATTGGAACCTTTGGAATTCAATCTATCTGTTCCCACCTGTGAAAATATTGCCCAATGTGGTTCACAAACTCAGTTCCTTCCAAGGCAAGGTCCTCTTAATTGCACCATATTGGATCATACAACCTTGGTGCCTGGATCTGTTGGACTGGTGCCCGAATCCGCTACATTTGCAACAAGGATGTCTATACCAGGTCCTACATTCTCAGTTCGAGATATCCTTGGTACTTGACGCTTGGAGTTTCTCAAAAGGAGTTTAAATAGGTTGTTGGGTAATTCCAATATAACTAACCAAGTATTAGCAGGTCATAGACCTCAAACTTCTATTCAATATGAGAAAGCTTGGAATCTTTTTCAACAATTTATCAAGTTAACAACTCCAGAATCATTGTCGGAAACATTTGTGTTAGAATTTTTAGAATTTCTGTTCAGATTTAAAGGCCTTCAAGGATCGACAATTGCATCTTATAAATCAGCATTGTTTAACCCTCAGGCTTGGGGTTTTAATATTACTTTGAACCCAAGGATTTATTAAATGCTAAGATCGTCCTTTTTCATTCAGAGACCTCCTCGGCCTAAGAGAATTCCTCCTTGGTCTCTGGAAAAAGTTAATAAATTTCTTATGGGGCCTAATTACAATATAAATCTGAACAGGGATAAATTTCTATAGAAAACAGCCTTCCTTCTAGCAATAGCACAGGTATGAGAATAAGTGAACTGATTTCAATTTCCAATAATCCATCATTCTTGGTATTTTCTGTAGGATGTTACCCTTTTTCCTACGGAGATCCTAAGAAAAATTGAAAGGGAAGATTTCCAAGCTCAACCTATTAGGATAAAACGCCTAATGGATGAGACGAGGGTTCCTCATATATTGTGCCCAGTTAAAAATCTACAGGAATGGCTATCCAGATTCCCTAATCGAGGCCCCTATGTTTTCTCATCCAGGGACAGTAAGAAATTGTCTTCTAATCAAATGACAAAATCTTTATCTTAATTAGTGAATCAAGCAGACTCTGGCAAGAAATTTATGGCACATAACACTAGGAAATACGCAGGGTCTGTGGCCTTTCTGCGGCATATGAGCCTCAGGCAGATCAAGGAAATGGGCTTTTGGAGATCTTCAAAAACTTTCAAGGACAGCTTCTTCATCACCATAATAAAGTGAGTATCCTAATTGAGATATGTAAATTAACATTTTATCTTCCGGTAAATGTTCCTAATTTTGGAAATATTCTACACGGTTTATAATCATAATCTGAACCTAAGTTGGCGGAGCCTTGTATGTAAAGTCACCTCCCTCTCCACCTTCTGCTCAGGTATTCAAAGCTAAGCGTCGCATTCTGGATTGAATAAAAAGCCGTTTTTTTCTAAAAACCAGTTTTTGTGATATAACCCAGAATGCGACGCCGATAACCCACCCATCTCCGCCCCTCGAGAGTTGACTTTTGTTTGCTGCTCGCTCTAAGGCAAGAGATGAAGGTGGCAGTGTGTGCGATGGGGGGCGAAGGGGGGGGGGGGTTCGAAAATTGCAATTAAATGCCAGGTACTTACGTATCCTAATATTACTTATTAAGTAATTATTAGATGTTTTAATTGCCTGTATGTTGGCCTGGCGAGTTTTTGCTAGGCATTAACATACCTAGGTTAAAAGCTAAGCGTCGCATTCTGGGTTATATCACAAAAACTGTTTTTTAGAAAAAACGGCTTTCTTACGAAGTGATTTTTTTTTCTGCATACACAGATTACTCAGTTTTCAATAAGCACAGTTTAAGGTTTAAAATGTAAATATTGAAGAGAAAAGAGCTATGATGATTGAAATGGGAAGTAATATCAGTGTAATGTCAGTACAGTACTGTATGTGTGCAGCGGAGCTGGATATTGTGAATAAATTTGGATATACACAGTGCTGGATTAACCATGAGGCACTTGAGGTACTGGCCTCAGGCCCCCCGACTCTAAGGGGCCCCCAAGTCCAAACATTCTCAAAGTTGAAGCATATAAAACATGAACTTCGTTCAACGATGTCTTAGCAAAGTCTCAATTTTCTGTCTCTTTTGAACATTAAATGTGTTATTTTGCAGAAGCTTAATATTGATGAAATCATTGATAAATTTGGGTATATTTTGTTCTTGTTATTTATATATACCTTGAGGGTAGGGGGCACCAAGTTGATCTGTGCCTCAGGCCCCTATTAAGCTTAATCTGGCCCTGGATATACAGTACAGTAAAGTACAATACAGTGACCCCTCGGTTAACGAACTCAATCCGTTCCAGAAGGTCGTTCATTAACCGAAAAGTTCGTTAACCGAAACCATTGTTTCAATGGGTTTTTGGGTAATTGGTTCCAGGTCACCGAAAATTTCCTAAATTCAACAAAAATGGTAGAAAAGTTCACTTACTTTGAGGTGTGTATGTAGAAGGCTCCTGGATGATGATGATGATGATGGGAATTAGAATGGGGGTGGAGGAGAAGGAAGAAGAAAAGGCATTGGGGTGGAAGAGAAGTCACCCCATGGCACCATTTCATCCATAAAATTTTAGTTCTCTTGGTGTATTTCAAGATTATTTTCTTTAAATCAACACTGCACTGCATTATATATTGTCAATATGTAAAATATATTTCTAAATGACCTTATAATTTGCTTGGAAACACAGAAAAAAAGCGTTTAGTTGAAGAGAGTCTCAAGCAAGATGTTACCTCCACTGAAAACAGAGAGAGACTAACGCCTGTCTGGTGTGTTAACAGGCTGGATGGCATGCCAGAAACTAGTTTCTTTACCTTCAATTACCCGGTATGTTCAATAATTGTTAAAATGACTAAAAAAGTTAATATTAAACTTTTAAAATTATTGAATACTGAAGTATAAACTTCTTGATATTTACTAAAATAGTAAGGAATTTAAGCCCGAGAACCGATTAATGTATTGGCGGACTGATACTAAAGCTGGTTGCCCGGTCAGTGCAAGCGAAAACATGTTGAGGTCGGTTCGTAAGAAATTCATTAACCGAATTTTTGTTCGTTAACCGAATTGAAGATCCTCATGGAAGGCAGTTTGTTAACCGAAATTTCGTTAACCAAGGCGTTCGTTAAACGAGGGGTCACTGTACATGAAAAATGCTTTAGAAAGATGGAATTGGAAAGATAGAAGATAATTATAGAATAATATAGAGGAAAAGAACAAGTGGAGCCCTGAAAGTTAAATTTAGTGGGAAGAAATTAAGTGTCGACTGTACTTGCAGACTGCACAAAGATTAGAGATTTTTAGTCCAGCTCTTACATATATGTAGCTATAAAATACCAGCATTTTAGTGTATAGTAGTGACAAATCAAAATGGATAGCAGTTAAGACTGACAGTCTGATTAATACAATTGGAGAACTGAGAATTGATTAATTTAATGCCTGAATACTCATTAATATGGTGTGTCCTATATACCAGTACAGGCAGTTCCCAGGTTATGAATGCCCGATTATCAAACACCTGCAATTACGAGCGGGATCCCAGTACAGCATACTGGATTCATCACAAAAATCTGTAACTAAAATTATTTTTTTTACATTATTCTTATTATTCTATAATGCTTAACAACACTTTATTTACAGTACAGGGGGTCCCCGGGTTACGAACGGTTCTGTTCCTGAGGACATTCTTTAGCCGGATTTGTACCTAAGTCAGAACACATGCTATGTGTATACAGTAGTACCCAGATTTACGCATCAATTGAACCCACAGGGTACCGCGGAAAGTGAAAACCACGTAAAGTGAACAACAGAACATATGTGATTAATTCCAATAGAGACTGGCCCGGCCCCCAAACTCCACTTTTTCTGACACAATACCTATGTTGAAGTAAAAATAACATTTAAAAACCACTAGATTTTAACGTTTAGTAATAAATAATACCTCAGACTAAAGTTAGGATAATATAATTGACATTTCTGGATTCCTTGCAGGTCAGGGAATATTTTGAATGTAAACTTCATATATTTTGCACAAAAGATAAACTATTTGCTTTGTATAATCCAAATTATTACATTAGATCTAAAATTTGTATGTCTAATGCAAAATCCATGATATTTATATTCAAAATGATCATCATATTGTAAGAATTCCAGCAATGTAAATTATATTCTAGCAGGGTGATTTGTATGAATTTTATGAGCTAAATAAAAAAAAAAAAAAAAAAAATTATACTTCACCACGTATATGAGTAGCACCGCCGAAAGTGAAAGTCCGGTTCTGACAAGGTACCACGTAAATGAGAAATCGTGGAAAGTGAAACCTGTAAAGCGGGGTATTACTGCACTGTACTTACAGAACAATGTTTAAAATCCTCTATATCATAGCCTAAGTCCTTATACAGTATATGTCTAAAATCACTTAATTTAAGACAAACAAAGGAATAGAATGACAAAATATCCCTGTATGTACAGTAATTGAAAGTAAAAAAGCAAGTCATCAGGTACAGTCTCGTTCAAGATTCTTCGAACACTGCTGGAGACACCTGGCAACTCGAGGCCATTTGTTTACTTTAGTATGTAGTAAAAGTTATTAATGAATGTAAAAGGATTTTGGTGATTGGTTACTAGTTCCCCATTGCTTAATTAATGGTTGGGCTTTGTTGTTTCGTATCATATTATACTACGTACTATAGTAAACAAATGGCCTTGAGTAGCCAGCTGTCTCCAGCAGTGTTCTAAGATTCTTGAACGAGACTGTAAATTTCAAGTTTAACCCTGTTTATATCGATGAGCGTTCGTAAGTCGGGGATCCCCTGTACAGTAAACCCTCTAAGATCCGGACCCGGTAAATCCGGATTTCGGAAGATTCGGACAAAAAAATTGGGGGTTCTGGGCTAAGAAGCATTCCCAAAACAGGGTGAAGGTAGTTTCAGGCTTAAAGTTGTTATCTTATAAAATGTCACAGACTAAACTTAGCAGAATATAAAATACATTGCTGGAATCCCTGCAAGACAGCAAATAGTTTGAATATAGACATCATAAATTTTGCAGAAAAGATAAAAATTTTAGTCCTTTACATGTAGTGTAGCACATTTTAGTACAAGTTTTTCAACTCGTATTTTTTGGTAAATATACATAACTTTCTTCATTTATTTTTACTCATTTACATGCACACACTATCCTAAATCCATAATGTGAAAATTGTAAAAGAAATAATTGTCCTAAGGGCAAACCTGTACAGTACTGTATTCAAATGTGCAAAATAATTACTATTTTTGTTTTATTTCTAGTGCAAACTATAGCATGTTTATATTCAAATTAATCAACATCTTACAAAAATTCCAGCAATGCAAGTTATATTCTTCCAAGTCAATTCAGTGACATTTTATAAGCAAAAAACTTAAACTTCCTCTTTATGACATAAATAAATATGCACGGGGTAACCTTCATTATCGGCTGGTCAGTACCTCACCTCACCCTCTCTCCCCCACCCCCCCCTTTGCCTGGCTGTCAACCTCACCTCCCCTTTCCCAGGGTTGAAGGAAGTTTTAGGCTTGAAGTTTTTATCTTATGAAATTTCACAGACTAAACTTAGCAGAATATAACTTGCATTGCTGGAATATTTGCAAGATAGTGAATCATTTGAGTACAGACATTACATGTTTTGCAAAAAATATAAAATTTTTAGTCCCTTAAAGTAGTACACCCAGTACAAATGACTACAGTAATATGTTGCTCAAAATTATGACTTTTTCATAGGAAAAGGTCTATATAAGTAACCCTAGTGGTCAGGATAATATATACTATATTTTTGGTGTTTTTTATATCATTATTTATCGTTTTTATACATTTTGTACATTCGCCGGAAGATTCGGACAATCAGCTTTTCCAGACAGGTGTCCCCCCTTTTAGTCCGGATCTTCGAGGGTTCACTGTACACCTGTTTTTACATTATTTATTATGTATGGGATATTAATATTGTTTTGCATGGGCAGGGTTGTGCTTTAACCTAACCTAAACTTTAGAATTAACACTGTTCCAACTTATGAATGGGGTCCGAGAACATAACCTGCTTGTGACTTGGGGACTGGCTGTATAGAGCAGATAAAAACTTGACGAGAGATTTTTATGACAGCATGGTTGATTAGACAAGTAGGAGGAAGAACATGGAAGGGTTCAATCCATTATATACATTGGCAGACACATCCTGACAATCTGTTATAGGCACTACCACACAAAATATATGACTGCTTACCGGTAATTATGAGTCATAATTATCACTAACTAGTTTACTTTGCCATGTACAGTCAACAAAAAAACGTTCTGCACCCCTGGGTCTGACATCAGGCATTCTAATCTCTCGGGGTAGCTGAGGTGCCGTAATGCAAGCTCCAGTCTGGTGGCCCTCCTTTAGACATTTTCAATCAACGGACAGTCTCTAGCATATCTCGGGGACCAGACGGGGTGACAGTACTCCAGACGGGGAAGCACTTCACTCTTGAAGATCGCTATGAGGGACGGACCGTCAAGATATCTGAACAACCCTTCTTATAAGACCTAATAATTTAGTTGCCTGATTTACCTTCTTCTCGCAATGGCCCAAGAACTTCAGTTCATTGTTAACAAACACACATAGGTCCTTTTCACATTCAGTCTCAATTAATGCAGTTTCTCCATCCTGTTGGGTCATATGATATGCCTCTTTATCGTTGGTACGTCCCAGGTGCAGCCTCTTGCACTTCGGGACATTGAATCTTAGCAGCCATTTCTTCGACAATTCTTAAAGCTCGCAGACATCCTTCTGCAGCTATCCACAATCCGCTTGGTTCTTAATTTCCCGAAATAAGTTTCCGCCATCTGCAAACATGTCATTTATGAAGCAAATAAACAACAGCAGGCCCAATACATTGCCCTGTGGTACCCCGCTTGTGACGGGTACCCATGATGATTTCGTGCCATTAATCACCAAACACTGCTTGCGGTCATGGAGAAATTTTCCGATCCACACTAGGACATTTCCCTGAATCCTGTATCCTTCCAGTTTAATTTTCAGCCTTTCATGGGTTACACTGTCGAAAGCCTTGGCAAAATCTTGATAAATATTGTCGATATTACCACCCTGTTCCAGAATTTAGGACCAAATATCCAGTACCTTGAGTAATTGTGTTAAGCAGGAGCGCCCCAGCATAAAACCGTGTTGGCAATCCTTTACAAGGTTGTTTCGTAGTAGATGTTGCATCATGGTATCTCTTATAATGCTCTCAAATACTTTACATCCTATTTTGGTCAGGCTCACCGGTCTATAGTTATTCGAGGAGTGACGATCGCCCTTCTTGAAGATAGGACTCACATTTTCCAATCACTGGGGACCTTTTGCTCATCTAGGCATTTACTCTTCACATAATTTTTGGTCCTAAGCGCACCTAAGTTTCTCCCGTCGGTGAATTCTATTAGAAACGGGGCAGTGTATTGGGCCCGTTGTTGTTTGTTTGTTTCATAAATGACATGCCTGATGTTGTTCACTCCTCCATACAAATGTTTTCCGATGACGCCAAGTTATTTCGGGAAATCAAGAACCAAGCGGACTGTGAAGAGCTGCAGAAGGACCTCTGCGGGCTCCAAGAATGGTCGAAGAGATGGCTGCTGAGATTCAATGTCACGAAGTGTAAGAGGATGCATCTGGGGCATACCAACGATAAGGAGGCGTATCATATGTCCCAACTGCATGAAGAAACTGCACTATTTGAGACTGAATGTGAGAAGGACCTTGGTGGGTATGTTGACAATGAGCTGAAATTCTCGGGCCATTGCGAAAAGAAGGTAAATCAGCCAAATAAATTATTGGGTCTTATAAGAAGGTCATTCAGATATCTAGACGGTCCGTCCGTCGTAACGATCTTCAAGAGTGAAGTGCTTACCCATCTGGATTACTGTCATCCCGTCTGGTCCCCGAGATATGCTAAGGACTGTCAGTTGGTTGAAAATGTTCAAAGGAGGGCCACCAGACTGGTGGGCAAAGGGAGACCTAATTGAGGTGTATAAGCATCTCAAGGGGCACTACTCAGTCGAGTGTCCTTTCTTGGAGCTGACGGATGCTCGCCCCACAGGGGGGTCACAGCTTAAGATTGAAGAAGCCGCAAGTCCAGAAAACTGTGAGGGCAAACTTTTTCGGAGTGAGAGTTGTGAACTCTTGGAACAATCTACAAGAAAGTGTTGTGACAGCACCGAGTGTGAGCTCTTTCAAGACCAAACTTGACCAACACTGGAGCAGGTTCAGGTACATTGAGGAGCCGGTGCATGCCCAGTACTTGCCAACAGTGCATAACAGAGACGTGACCGATCGCCCAAGAGGCTATCAAGTTGATCATTTGGTGAAGTGGATGAAAGAAAAGGAAAAGTAACAGAGACGTGACCGATCGCCCAAGCGGCCAATGAGACGATCAGTGGTGAAGAGGATAAAAGTAAAAAAAAAAAAAAAGTAAAAAACTTTCTTCAGAACTTATATTAATAAAATAAAAAGACTTAAATGACACGTATCCACGAGCATTTTAGTTGTTCTGTTCCCAC
Organism: Homarus gammarus; assembly: GCA_958450375.1. Lineage (NCBI taxonomy): Eukaryota > Metazoa > Arthropoda > Malacostraca > Decapoda > Nephropidae > Homarus > Homarus gammarus. Next base: position 282,018 of record CAUDMG010001162.1, read on the forward strand.
AGGCGAATTAAACATCCAAACACTTCACTCCGGTATCCCTAACCACGCCCACCAACATATTTAATTATGTATCATATGAATGGACTCGCCCAAAATCCAAACAATAAGGGATTTTGTAAACACAGGCATCAAGTGCTTTTAAAGATATTTATGACATTTGAAGACAATTTGGTACATGTAGCTTCAGTACGAAAAAGGCCTGGATTTTGGGATATAAATCCCTTGTTAGCCTAATCAGGATCTTTAAAAGGAATAATCACAATAATTGACACCACTCACACAAATATTAAATAAACAAATACGGGAATCAAACAATTATGGGAGTCAAACAAAGTACCAATATTTCCTACGGCTGCAGCCCGGTGGAATGTTTTGTCAATGCGGTGGTCCGCTCTCAAGGGGAAGGTCCAGGGCAGCTTCCTCACTTGGCGCTGATGTTGGTGGGTGATGTCTTGCCACACAGGAGAGACGCCAGGGCACGGACGGTGGATAGGGCGTGGAGGAAGTGGCGATGACGTGGCAGCCGCGGTAGTGGCTGCAGTTGGTGTCCCGAGATTGACAGCCAAATAGTGAAAAACTGGGGAATCAGTCCACGAGCCCCAGGAGCCTCAGATGAGCACACAACCAGAGTTGTAATCGAACAGCAGGGGAAGTGCAACTGTGGTGCTGACTGGCTCATGTCTGATGTGTGACGAGGTAGCAGCAATCTTCTCCCCTCCGTCTAACGCCCCCCCCCCCGTGGGGCGCGAACAAGTAAAGGAGGGGCGGATAACCATCCTGCTCGTTACTGCCCTTACACAGTACACCCCCCCCCCCCCCCCCCCCCCGCCTTACCCTACCCCAGGAGCTGTGTGAAAGAGGGTACCCATTGATTGTTCCATTTTTTTCTTTCCTGCGTGTCCAGGCGATGTCTTGGACACTTTTTTGAGTTGGGAAGCTGAAATTTGGATGTGAAAGTGACTTTTTCAAAATATTTTCCATTTTTATTTAATTTTGATCCATATTTTTTTTCATGGCAGGGCATAGGAGCTTTTCTTACATTAACTTATTCCCGTAACTCGGTTTATGAGAACGCAACTTAAATATACAATAGTTGTCTTGAAGCAATTTCGACCCTATTTTACTCCCTAGCCTTGTGCCGTGCCTGAACTTATATGAGCTAGATGGAGACTAGTTCTCAAACCACTAAGATTTTTTTTTATTTAGAACCTTTGAGTTTTTTCCTGGAGTTTCTTAAATGGCTTACAATTCATTAACTATACTGTATAGTTTGCTCTTCTGCCTGTCTGTCTTTCATTTGCCCGTTACCACTCATTACACAGACTCTGTACCATTAAGGACCTTTTCACCAAACTTGGCACCAGTTTAATGGGTAATAAAACAATAATACACACAATAAATAGACTTTTGGATCACAGCAGAATTTATCAACTGGCAGACATGCATTTTATTTTGTTAGGTATTACACAGGAATTACCCCGAAAGTCAGAAAACAATGATGAACAAAAAACGTTTTTATATGAGCTTAGAATCGACCAACGACCAGACATCTGTGTGCTACTGTACATGTGCTGTTGGGTAATATACTTTGTGAGATTATTATAGCCTACACATTGATAACCACTCATACAGTTACCGTGGTTCAAAACTGTATACAATATCTACTGTAACTCGGAAAGAACTTCGGTGAGGTCCCATCGCCAGTTTGCACACCATTTCTGTGACATTGCTTTTGTAAACCAGGTCATTACATTCTCACGTTTATGTTTAAGAAAAAATAAATAAAATGCGAATTTTTGGGAATACAGTATATGGTGAGGTCGTTGATTATATGTTCAAAGTCCGCGTGTTAAATGGACTAAAAATGAAGTATATATATGTACCTCGCGTTTCATACCAGCTGGATTCGGTAAAATGCTACTGACACCACATACGAGGCACGGGCAGTTTCCCAATGAGGTTCACGGCGCCATCAGCTCGATGAACAGGCTTTGTGTGAAATACAACAGAGTCTAGAACTGCTTTTAGTGTCCTTGTGGCCTAGCCGGTAAGCGTTCCCTAGTCACACCCAGTAGGTCGAGGGTTCGATTCCTTGCTGGTGAGGTCGTTGATTATATATAAATGAATAAATTTATAAATATATATAAATAAATAAATACATCAATAAATAAATACATAAATAAATATATAAATATATACATAAATACAGGTAGTCGTCGACTTACGACCTATGCGACTTACGTCTGTTCGACTTTACGACCGGCGGTACGACAGTTTTGGCCCCAGCCTCCTGGCGCTGCCGGGAGCTGGAGCCGCGCGCATCCCCGCGCTCAATTACAAACACGCAGTGATTTACTTAAACCTGACGACCGTAACAATAATGAACAGAGAAAATGTTGATAAAATATGACTTAAAGATGATTATATTATCATTACACATTATAATATACGTAAGGTAATTAAATTGTACTGTAGTATGCAGTGATTTACTTAAACCTGACGACCGTAACAATAATGAACAGAGAAAATGTTGATAAAATATGACTTAAAGATGATTATATTATCATTACACATTATAATATACGTAAGGTAATTATAACATTGGCCGACTTACGACCAGATCAACTTACGACCGGGCGGCCGTAACCAATCTAGGTCGTAAGTCGACGACTACCTGTAAATATATGAATAAATAAATATACAAATAAATAAATATATGAATAACTAAATATATAAATGAATAAATATATAAATATATGAATGAATAAATATATAAACGAATAAATATATAAATATGTAAATGAATAAATGTATAAATATAAAAATAAATAAATGCACAAATATATAAATAAATACATAAATATACATAAATATATATATGTAGTGATGGGTTGTCAGACCACAGCTTACATCTCAGAAACAGTCCAAACTTGACCCGACATTAGGGGGGTCAAAAGCGTAGGGTATCTCTTGCGGCTGATCAAGGGTTATAAATCAGCCAGGCTCCCCTTCCCATGTCACACGGCCAACAAACATGTAAGAAGGCACCAGCCGACTCTCTCCCAATATACACAATATCCTACACCGCAGAAAGAAGTCCACACTTGACCCGACATTAGGGAGGTCAAGTGTAGGGTAACTCTCACGGCTGACCATCTGATGACTTTCCCAGAAGATACAACTTATAGTCTCTGAAAAAGTCCAGACCTGACCCTACATTAGCGAGGGCAAATGTAAGGAGATCCTTCGCCGCCCCCCTGATCAGCTCAACCTGACGGCTCGCCTCCCAATATATAGGACGTCCTAGTCCTCCCTCAGAGAGAGATACCCAGACCAGAGAGACACACAGGGATCGGAGGAGGAGGTCCACCACAGCCGAGTCCCGCTCACGGGAGGAGAGTCATGCAGGACTTCCCTCCGGTGTCCCAGCTAAGCAGTCGCCCTCCCGACACCAGTGTCCCAGCTAAGCAGTCGCCCTCCCGACACCAGTGTTCCAGCTAAGCAGTCTCCCTGCTAGGCCTTCCCCAGGTCACGTGAGTTTTTGTCAGAGCTTTCCATGGGATGAGTTACCTACGTGGGAAGTGTATTCATTTCATGTTCGTGTCCGAGAATCAGAGTGTCTAGTAACGTAATATGATGTCCTAGTAACGTAAATATAATGTCCAAAATCTTCCTCTCTTTATACTCTCTTACTAAATATTCTTCCTATATATATATAAATATTCTTCTTGCAAGATCCGTCTTGTTATAGGTGACAGCGAACTATATACGTTAATCCACGCCTTCCTCGCTTAGTCATTACAATGGTGGCAGCGAACTATATGTAATTCACGCCTTCCTCGTCCCTTGTTATTGGTAACAGTGTACTTAACATAAACCCATGCCCTCCCTCATTTTAGCCATAACACCTGACTCGTTGTTGAGTATTGTTCGAAAGTGCGTGATAAGGAGTTCCTGCATAGTAGCGTGAAAAGTGTCCTAGTGTGTCACCGTTACAGCTCAAGTAAATGTCTCTCGTCGTGGTATGTGCGATTTTTTTTTCTAGAAATATGTTCAGTGCTTAACGTGATTTCTCAGTGTCCCCCGCGATCTGTGGCATTCTCAGTAGTCCAAGTGTAGTTTGATTGTTGGTCAGTGTTGAACGTAGAAATGGTGTCAGTTATGAAAGCGGTGTCCGTACTAACTGTTATAACTTAACATGTCTTTTAACCTACATCCTCCTCCCTGTCCTAATCCTCACCTCACATCCCTGCCCCGCCCCGCCCCGCCGTTCCGTGCCCCGCCCCGCCGTTCCGTGCCCCGCAAAGCCCCGGCCTGGCCCGATCAACCACGCCCCGGCTCCCCCCCGCCCCGCCTCGCCTCGCCTCCACCCGCCTCGCACCGTCCAGTGTGACCACCAATCCCCATATGTTTTGTCCTGTGAGTTATGCTTCGAAATCGGTGGTTAGTGTTACTTAATATTGCGATAATTACAGAGCTTCACTCAGTGTGTTTTTATGCAAGTATGATTTGTAGTATGCTCTGACACATAGTGATAAATAATATTCAATGTAGTGAGCAGAGCTTCACTCCCCGACCCAGCCTAATGAGAATATTGTCGTGACGGAAACTATAGTTGCCAAACATTGACGTAACGTATAAAGTAAATATTTGTTTTTCTTTACGGATACACTTCCAACTAATCCATCATCCCTTTCGGATTGTTTCTGTCAAATGTCACACACAGTACCGCCCCATGGCTAGCCGGAATCCGACCACAGCACATATAAGAAGAGAAGAAGCAGCGTGAGGAATGCAGCGTGATGAATGCAGCACCACACCCGCCACGCACCACCCCACTTCTTTCAAGTCCTACCTGGTCTAGGATTAAGAAGATTTTATATTTTTCTACTGTAGGAAGTTAAGGAGTGTGGAATGTAGCGCCACACAACGAACCCTGGTGAGCCCAGCCAGGGAGGGATTCACCACTGTGGAAGGTGTAAGACAGGATGGTCTTTGGTCTCGCCTACACTCACGTACGGAGGGCGAGCCCTGGTCCGCGGAACCTGCCTTACAGTCATCTAAGGAGACGACAGCCCAAGCAGTGGACCGGCTTTCATCCCGGCCGGAGGGGGCCGACGGCAGATGAACAGAAAATCGTCTGGAATATGTTGAAAATGATGATGTTGCAGAGAAGAAATACAGATGGAGCAGAAAAATTCATCTGGAATATGACGGAAAACGAAGATGTATAAAGAAACGCAGACGAACAGAAAAATCGTCTGGAATATGAAAATGAAGATGTATAAAGAAACGCAGATGAACAGAAAATTCATCTGGAATATGAAAATGCTCTACACGTAGAGGAAGAGCAGGTGAACAGAAAAATCATCTGGAATATTATAGAAACCAGGAGGAAGTGAGAAGAAGTCAGATGTGGTGACACGACCTACAAAGTGCGGTATTGAAGAAAGAAAACGTGCTATGTGAAGACAGAAGACGTCCTGTGCTGACATCAGAAGAAAGTCGACGATGAAAAAGTGGATCATAAGAAGGACCAATCGACTACCGCTGTTGTGCTGCCGGTATTCCTTATTTTCAGATACCAGCTGGATGGAGGACTTGAGCCATGCTGGACCCAACAAATGTACTGATGTTGTTGATGTTGTTGATGTACATTAAAAAGATATAACACCCTAACATGTGAAGTAGGAGCATTTTTTTATGTACTTTGAAGTATTTCATTCTCTGATTTTTGTTAACATGTACTACAAAGAATGTTTTTTTTTTTAAAAAGATTCGTCACTTTTTCTATGAGTTCATTTGATCAATGTTTTGCACTACGAAACACAATGTTGTAGCCATTTACTGACTGAGATGAATTATTATTTTGACACGGCCTGGTTAGGCAATGTAACACCTGTTTTTGTTTGTAGAATGTGATTTGCAAGTTTGCCTCGGACACTATGCTAGTTATGAAGGATCTTTAGATCACTCTATGTTCACTTTCTGTGTATGTATTTTATTTTTTTTCTCCTGTCATAGAAGATTTAATCTTGGCGGGAGGTATAGTAAGCTTTGTCAGATCAAACTATGCCAGTAGAAAAACATACATCTCTAGGGTTATAATTTGTAAAATGTAAGGATGCATTATCGCCTCAGGGACTATATTAGATACTGCACATGATGTTACTGTCTACTTTAAATGTGTCATCAGTTCTCTGAGCATGAAAGCTTTGGTCTTGGCGGGAGGTGTAGTGATGGGTTGTCAGACCACAGCTTACATCTCAGAAACAGTCCACACTTGACCCGACATTAGGGAGGTCAAGTGTAGGGTAACTCTCACGGCTGACCATCTGATGACTTTCCCAGAAGATACAACTTATAGTCTCTGAAAAAGTCCAGACCTGACCCTACATTAGCGAGGGCAAATGTAAGGAGATCCTTCGCCGCCCCCCCCCCCCCCCCCCCCCCGATCAGCTCAACCTGACGGCTCGCCTCCCAATATATAGGACGTCCTAGTCCTCCCTCAGAGAGAGACACCCGGACCAGAGAGAGACAGAGATACCCAGACAGAGAGACACACAGGGATCGGAGGAGGAGGTCCACCACAGCCGAGTCCCGCTCACGGGAGGAGAGTCATGCAGGACTTCCCTCCCCGACTTCCCTCCGGTGTCCCAGCTAAGCAGTCGCCCTCCCGACACCAGTGTCCCAGCTAAGCAGTCGCCCTCCCGACACCAGTGTTCCAGCTAAGCAGTCTCCCTGCTAGGCCTTCCCCAGGTCACGTGAGTTTTTGTCAGAGCTTTCCATGGGATGAATTACCTACGTGGGAAGTGTATTCATTTCATGTTCGTGTCCGAGAATCAGAGTGTCTAGTAACGTAATATGATGTCCTAGTAACGTAAATATAATGTCCTAGTAACTTCAATAGAAGGTGTTATTAATGTGTCCATGTCATGTTCGTAATTAATAAAGAGTTGTAACAAGCGGTGTTTGAGAAGTCGCCCTTAAGACGTAATAGATGTGTATTGACATAGAAGATACGATAAGTGTAAATAACTATCACGGCCACGCTACCAAAATCTTCCTCTCTTTATACTCTTATACTATCAATATTCTACCTATATGTAATCTTCTTCTTGTGAGATTTGTCTCATTATATATATATATATATATATATATATATATATATATATTTATATATACATATATATATATATATATATATATATATATATATATATATATATATTTACACACCTAGACCCCGACTTACGACGGGGTTAGGGACCCAAATCCAGGTCGTAAGTTCGACATGGTCGTAAGTCCGACATAGAAAAAAAAAAAAAAATTTTTTTTTTTTTTTTTTTTTTTTTTTTTTTTTTTTAATAAAAAATCTACAATGAAATACAGTACAGTAAAAGTAATGAATAATGATGAATGGATACAGTACAGTGAAAGTAATAAATAATAAGGAATGGATACAGTGTGACTGAGCACTTAACCTTTAATGTAGTCAGCTGAATGCACATGGGGCCCCCATAATTTTCTAATTATACATGGAGACTACATTAACTGGAAACGTTTCGGTATAGAAAATGCGTGTCATTTAAAAAAAAAAAAAAAAAAAATTTTTTTTTTTTTTTTTTTTTTTTTTTTTTATCTATATCTGAGGCGGTCGTAAGTCCCGACGGTCGTAAGTCCACGTAGTCGTAAGTCGGGGTCTAGGTGTATATATACAGGTAGTCGTCGACTTACGACCTATGCGACTTACGTCTGTTCGACTTTACGACCGGCGCTACGACAGTTTTGGCCCCAGCCTCCTGGCGCTGCCGGGAGCTGGAGCCGCGCGCATCCCCGCGCTCAATTACAAACACGCTCGCTGGTACAGCACACTTCCCTCCGTGTCTGTTTGCCTTGTGCCTTTCTTTTGTCTTGGAAATTTTTCTTGAACCGCCACCCCCCCAAGATGTCTACCAAGAGGAAACTGTCTTCATCTACTCCTCAACCTGCCACTAAGGGATTATCAGAAGGTTTATCTCTACTGAATAAACTTCTTGCCCATTTTGAAGGAATGGACCCAAGCATCGAACGATTTGCAAGGATTGAGCGGATGGCACGCAATTTGTTTCGTCCGTATCAAGAAATTTACGAGGAGAAGAAGAAACGAACAATTCAGACAAAGCTCACCATGTTCATGAAAAAAACAACTCCTCTGGCTACCCCAAAGGCTGCCCCAGCTGACGACATCGACGATCCACAGCCAAGCACCAGCGGCCAATAAGATGTTTTTTGTGTGTTTGTATGTTTTGCAACTAAAATGTTTTACAGTACAGTATATGTTTTGCACCTGTATTTTTTTTTTGTATGTTGTGTAAATAATAAATCAATTGTACTGTAGTATGCAGTGATTTACTTAAACCTGACGACCGTAACAATAATGAACAAAGAAAATGTTGATAAAATATGACTTAAAGATGATTATATTATCATTACACATTATAATATACGTAAGGTAATTATAACATATGCCGACTTACGACCAGATCAACTTACGACCAGGCGGCCGTAGCCAATCTAGGTCGTAAGTCGACGACTACCTGTATATATATTTATACTGTATATGAATAAATAAATATATGAATAAATAAATATATAAATAAATAAATATATAACTAAAAAAATATAAATATATATATATATATATATATATATATATATATATATATATATATATATATATATATATATATATATATATATATATATATATATATATATATATATTTTATATATATACATATATGCTGATAACCACAAGGAAAGAAGAAAACACAAAGTTCCCAAGCGCTTTCGTGTAATTCACATCTTCAGGGGTGAGTACAGACTAAAGAGAAATACAAACCAAGGTGTATATATACAGAGGAGGGTGAGACCAGGTCCACAATGGTCAGGTATTAGGTAATGACCCTACTATCTTTAAATAGCACACAACGGTTGGTGGTCAGGTCAGAGGGTAAGGTGACCCAACTTTCTCACCTGTATATATTAAATATATACAGTAATACCCCGCTTTACGGGTTTCACTTTCCGCGATTTCGCATTTACGCGGTACCTTGCCAGAACCGGACTTTCACTTTACGCGGTGCATCTACTCGTATACGCTGGAAGCGGCACAGGCAGGTTGCGCACAAGGTCGCCCAGTCATCACAACATTACCGAGTTCTTCACCCGCCACCCACCACAGCTGGCCCAAGTCAGTGATAGTGATAGTGAGGATATGGACTTATATGGGCTTTGAGGGGTTTGACAAAGAGGCCCTGCAAGCCTATGTGGTGGATAGTGATACAATTGATACAAGTGATACAGGTGAGGGCCAATAATCTGCCCTCTGCCTCGGAACCAACCCCCCCCTTCCCATCCCTGTGTGCCCAGCCATCTTTTCTACTAATGTAAGTGTTAAAAAAACTAATATTATTGATATTTCTCTTAATTATTAATTGTGTGTGCATACCATCATAAAATTAAGATGTAATTTTTACTACAACGTAGGTATTGTGTCTGAAAAAGTGGAGTTTGGGGGTTGGGCCAGTCTCTATTGGAATTAATCCCATATGTTCTGTTGTTCACTTTATGCGGTTTTCACTTTCCGTGGTACCCCATATACATATATAAATATATGAATAAATAAATATATGAATAAATAAATATGTAAATATATAAATATAAATAAATAAATACATAAATAATTAAATATATATATATATATATATATATATATATATATATATATATATATATATATATATATATATATTTATATATATATATATATATATATATATATATATATATATATATATATATTTTATATATATATATATATATATATATATATATATATATATATATATATATATATATATATATATATATATATATATATGCTGATAACCACCAGGAAAGAAGAAAACACGAAGTTCCCAAGCGCTTTCGTGTAATTCACATCTTCAGGGGTGAGTACAGACTCACCCCTGAAGATGTGAATTACACGAAAGCGCTTGGGAACTTCGTGTTTTCTTCTTTCCTGGTGGTTATCAGCATATATATATATATATATATATATATATATATATATATATATATATATATATATATATATACACACACACACACACACACACACACCTAGACCCCGACTTACGACTATGTGGACTTACGACCGCCTCAGATATAGATTAAAAAAAAAAAAAAAAAAAAAAAAAAAAAAAAAAAAAATTTTTTTTTTTTTTAAATGACACGCATTTTCTATACCGAAACGTTTCCAGTTAATGTAGTCTCCATGTATAATTAGAAAATTATGGGGGCCCCATGTGCATTCAGCTGACTACATTAAAGGTTAAGTGCTCAGTCACACTGTATCCATTCCTTATTATTTATTACTTTCACTGTACTGTATCCATTCATCATTATTCATTACTTTTACTGTACTGTATTTCATTGTAGATTTTTTATTAAAAAAAAAAAAAAAAAAAATTTTTTTTTTTTTTTTTTTTTTTTTTTTTTTTTTTTTTTTATCTATATCGGACTTACGACCATGTCGGACTTACGACCTGGATTTGGGTCCCTAACCCGGATTACCCTTCCCTTTTCTCTCCCAGGCTTCCACACGAGGCAGGAATATCTGTGGTACCGGAGCATATATGGCTGCATCACCTGCACCATCTTTTTATGCTGTCATGCGAAAAATTGAGGAATATCTTTAAGTAATACATAAGGCACTTCCCCGACACCAAGTCCCCGGCACCACTAGTGGCTTGAGGAAACTCAATGAAAATTTCTTATAAAAACACCGAATGTGAAGTAGAGAATAATGAAGACAGTGAGGAAAAGGAACAGCGTGACCCTGCACACGAGGTCAGTTTTGGCGAGGTGATGGTTGCTCTCGGCCAGGGAACTGAAAGGTCGTGTCATAGGGCTCACCCTCATCCCAATGACGACCTTCTGTGGTGAAGGAGTGGGCCGCCCGAAGAACAGGATGGTGGTATGACAGAGGCAGATAAGAAAGACGAAGGTGATGCAGAAGGCGAGCCATATATCTATGAAAGTAAAGTAGGAAACGCGGGCCATATTGGACGAGGCGGTGGAGAGGAAGGTGGAGAGGACCAGCAGCGCTGTGAGCGACACCATCATGCGATCAGAGAAGTTATCTTTTTCGAAGAAGAAGGATAGGTAGGAGACGACGACAAGGAGGAGAGTGGGCATGTAGATACTAAGGAGGTAATACCCGTATAGGTGGTGGAAATCAGTGGTCAGCAAGAGGGCCTCTTTTTTATCTAGCAGTGTCGTGGCACGACTGAGGGTCATGTTATCTATCTCGTACTCCAGTAGGCGTGGGCGATAAGTCTCGAGTGTTTTTAGTATCCCTACTTTGAACTCGTTTTCCTGACCAATTAGAAGGATGATCCATAACTTGCAGATCTGGATATCAAAGGGGAATTTTGCGAGGTCTGGGTCACAGGTGTAGGTGACGGTTATTTTTTTCTGCAGTCGTAGAACCACGGAGCCCCCAGAGAATATGTGGCCTGAAAAAAAAACGAGATTTTTTAAGAGAAGACATGTTTAAATGTGTCTTGTTTACGTGAAAATACTGTTAATGTGTATCGTATTTATGCACAAATTTACTTTATGTACAGTCGCCCACAAAAATACTGTCGCCTTTCCTCCTGAACTACAAACCTAGAGTTTCAGACTCGTGAATCCAAAGTATTTATGAATAGAATAATGCATCAGTGTCTACTGCTTCGAGCTCACGAGTCTGAATCTCGGTGTTCGTATAGCAGCAGGAGAAGCGATAGGACTTTTGTGGGTGATTGTACACTCGTGTATGATTAAAATCATTTGACGACTCACCTTCCTGTATTCTAGTCAAATCTTCAGCCAGTGGCTGCCCATTGAGCGTAGAGGTCAAGCTTTGGCTCTCCACATTGACGGTTGCGTCTACACCGACGTCACTCACCAGTTTAGTGTCCGGCATCCAGATCCTCTCTAAGTATCCCATCATATGGTTTACGTTATCACATTTTAAATTTTGGTAGAGGAGACGTTCATCTTGCCATTGCAAATCCAGAATCATATCAACTTTTACCTTCATTTTCTTAATGTCAAACTCAAGGTAATTTACGATGCTGACGCTGCACTCCACACTGAGGGGGTCGCCGTTGTTGCTTCGAGGAGGGGGAACCTTGACGTAATTACTTGGTAGCAGAACATTTTTGTAGCACTCAGACTCATCACTGGCGTCGGAACAGTCAACAACCCCATCACAAACTTTGTTTTTGGGAATGCAACTAAGGTTTCTGCACGTGAACTGGTGAGAGAGGCATTTGGTCAGCATTAGAGTTTTAGACACCTCTACTAAATTTGTGCTGCAGCCTGGATCCTCCACCTTCCATTCGTGTTCACCAACAGGTAACTGTGTAAGTGGATCTGTGGAAACAGTTGCTGAAGTGTCTTCCACCCAGTCCAACAGTTTCCACTGCAATGGATCTTCAATAAATGATTTCAGTGTTGCGGTGCCCGACGCGCGGAACATAAGACTTCCACTCAGCGTCTGGTGCAGCCACAGTTGTTTCGTAAGCAAAGAATCTGTGCAAAGACCTCTCAGAATGTACATATATCTTGGGACCTCACACACCACTGTGGCCTTCCCAGAGGGAAGTTCCCCGAACCAGATCCCTTTCTCAGTATCCACAACCAGAGTGGTGTCTTGCACTCCAAACATAGGTCCATCAGACCCCCAGTTAAAGTAAGTGAGTGTGGCGCCTGTGTACTCGTCCACCCAAAGCTTCTTGGACTTCCTGAACCCTAGATGAACACTAGACATTTCGCTGTCGATGTAACCACGAGCTTGTATGGCCTCCAGCAGGATTGTGTTTGCAGTTTTGTTAAGCGGGGTTGGAAGACGACCGTCCAGCGTATTGCATAATTTGAGTGCACTTTTCCTGTCGTGGAAGCCCAAGAAGACAAGGTTGGTGTGGGTGAGGGGTACCATCTGACACACAGTATCCACAGCTTGTGTGTGTACCCAAGAAGCCCACCCATTCAGCATCCACTCTGATGGAGACAGGGTGAGCACTGGCTTCTCTTTCACAGTAAGACACTTACCGAATCGGGCTAAGTCTGCCTCAGCTAGTGCCACAGCCCACAAGTGAACATGGGCCATCTCCCCAAGCAGAGCTGACCAGACATCAATCTCTTCATGCTCAGGAGGGGACTGACCCAGGAGGATATAGCCGCTCCCTGGCACAGGCAGGAGGTCACCAGGCAGGTGCTGAGGGGAAACGAGGGCAACATTGTCGAAGTAGGCGGCAACGTTGTTGGCCACGCTGTCCACCACGAAGCAATAGCTGGACCAGGTGAGGAAAGGCAGCTCCATGTTGAAGACAAACTCATTCAGGCCAAGGTACACGATGACGCTATCGGGTCTGTGATCTGCATGAGAGAGAGAGAGAGAGAGAGTAATGAACTATGTATTAGATAGGCCAAATAAACAAGAACAGTGGACTACTATAGTATAATCAACATTCACTACCGGTTCAGTACATTATATGTGAACTGTACGAAGTCGCAAGGTTAGGTGTTCTGTACGTCCTACAAAAAGACGCATGTATTCTGTAAAAGTGAGTGCCATAGGCATGAGTGCCAGTTAGGGACAGTGTAGATACAGCACACTGAAAACTAAGCCTTCGTTAGTTCCCCAAGTTGTAAACTTAGGTACCCATTTACAGCTGGGTGAACTAGGAGAGACCGGGAATCGCATCGCAAACTTTGCTTTGGGGAATGCAACTACGGTTTCTGCATGGGACTGGTGAAAGAGGCATTTGGTCACCATTAGAATTTTAGAGATCTCTTCTAAATTTGTGCTGCAGCCTGGATCCTCCACCTTCCATTCTTGTCCACCAACAGGTAACTGTGTAAGCAGATCTGTGGAGACAGTTGCCGAAGTATCTGCCACCTAGTCCAACAGTTCCCACTGCAATGGATCTTCTGTAAATTATTTCAGTGTTGCGATGCACCCCTGGAACAGGAGGCGAATGCTGTATCCACTAGACCGCTGCGCCCTGTCTGTACTGTACATGTTGCATATTTGGATTAACTTTCTAGGATGCTAGCTGGGGAACACGATGTTGCCTGGAGTGTTTTGAGGGGCAGATCATGGCCTATATCTATGTCTACACGGTCATTTGCTGTACACTAGTTAGATAATGGGTACAATTATTAAGACTTGTGATGCCCCCTTCGTTAAAGCGTGATAATAATGAAGTTTACTCTAGGTGCACAGTGTTATTTCTTGCCTTTAATTTCTAAGATAAAACTTTTCCAAAGTTTTGTTGTATCTCGATATTCATTTATAATGAAGAGATCAGTTTTCAGCTGGTGACTCATGTACAGCTGTTTCAATCTCCTGCCACATCTGTCCCGTTAACTAGATAACCGAACAAACCTCCTTTATCAACACATAAAACTAACCAACCAAATCCAACAAAACCCAGCCCATCTTCTAATTTAATGGCCTTATAATATATTTTATTTAAGGTAGGTAAAGGTATGTTAGGTTTTGATGGTTCGTTTGCCCCTTTTTTAAAGAACTGTAGGAAAATTCACAGATTGACGCTTCTCGTTACCACTGTCTTTTCTCTAAAGTAAGAGTAAAAAAATCTTAAAATAGTAATCTTTATTTTTTTATCACATTTTAAGAAATATTAAATGTGTTACCAATCCAATTATCACCGTAACACTGTCTCACTTCAAAAAGCTGGTTTTCCGGCTGTTTCCCGTAAAAAAGAAAAAAAATATGCCTGGTGGGGTGGGGGGTATTGGTGTGCCATTTCTAATGGATCTTGTTGGAATATTCACCCACACAAACTATGCAGCTTAACTCGTAGGGAAAATATCTAGTTCCTCAAAACCTGAGCATATATTTCTCTTGGGTAAATTTTCACAAATGAGTTGTGATGATATAAGAAACTCTGAACAGGTGTTAAGGATAAAAAAAATTCCCCATGTTGTCATTGAAGAAGAATTTGTGGTAAAGGGGTGAACAACTTTGGAATGTGTTTGGAGTTCATTTATTTCACTCTCTCAAAGTTCCAGTTTGGTAGCTATAGGAGTCATTTGTTATATCTACATTATCATGTTCAAGTGAATAACCAGTCTATAGTACAATATTAGTGGACTCACAGTTGTTACTAAGGCCATAATCTTTGATATATCGACATTCTTTCAGGGTAGAAAAAAATATATATCAGGTTGTTTTTTTTATAATATTCTCCTGTGGTTTTTTACAACTTGGTAATTACTCTGATGGTGTGTCAAAGTTTGTAAGATATATAAGAAGTTCTAGACTCTGACACCAAAGTATGGAGGAGAGAGATGTGGAGTCGCGTCTCACTGTATGGCTGCAAAGAATCAATGACACGCACTCCATTATCTGTGACCAGCGTCAAAGGATGTCAATAGGTTTTAAACAGCCACTTGGCGTGTTGGATCAAATGCCTTCCTTACTGTGTTATATTATAAGATACACTATTCCATTAAGCTCAAAACATTTTTGTATTCAGACTATTGAGCGAAATGTTTAAAAAATATGAAAAGCTAAATTTGCTACCCTATGAAGAACAAACAAAACAACTATCATGAAATGCTACCTCTACCTGTATATCAAACTAAGAGGCTTCTGTTAAAATCTAGGATGCTGTTGTAGTGGACTTCTCCCCTACAACTGCGTATCAGCATTCCAATGCGACGGTATCCTAGCAACCAAGCAAGCGGCGACAGCAGATGTTACCGTAACCTAGCAACGGAACTAGAGACCGGCGACTTTCTCGGGTTTTCCCAACATGACTCATAGAGGACTCGCGGCTGCTGGGTATATAAGCTCTGTCTCTCCATTGAGATTCATTCTGCCCATCTTCCTGAACACGCAATACCTCCTCCAGCAAGCTCCACGCTCTCCAGCTTTCATTCAACCAGGAGGCCAGCAACAGGCAACATCTTCTCTAACGAAGCTCCTGCACATCTACCTCCTTCAACACGCTACTTACCGAACGTTTCTACTGAGCAGCTCCTCACCACACGGCACCTCCAGCACCAGACTGTCTGTCATATAACTTATATTATACAAGAAAACCACATTAGAGTTTCCATCCACCCTGAGTGCTAGACAACATTATATCTCGATACTCCTACACTATACTGCTATTTCGGCACCTGTTGGACTTTCCTTACACTGGTGTTGGAGTGGGAATGTTGAGCTAATGTGATTGGTGTACTTCCCCTGATAGCCTCGCAAGGAAAGTAGTTAAGGGAGAGAGCGTGATTTACAGTAGATTGCGGGTAGCCAAAGCAGCGCGGTGTTTGGGCCTGTCTTGCTCTCATAATGGTAACGCGTGAGAGTTTGGTATTATACGGTGCTCATGCGGATAGCATGTCAAGAATATGATGACTAAAGCAGGGGTTCTCAACCAGGGGGGAATTCCCCCCAGGGGGGGAAAACTGATTCGGGAGCAAGAGATATGTTCGATGAGAAGTCAATCACAGAATTTTGGCCCTTGATGTGTGATTCCTACCCAAAAGTGGCAGAAAGAGCTATCCGTGCATTGCTTCCGTGTGTGTCGACATATCTTTGTGAGTCAGGCTTTTCAACTCTGTTGCAAATTAAAGCGAAGTAACGTAGTAGATTAGAGGTAGAAAATGACCTGCGTTGTGCCCTTTCAAGCACTCCTCCGCGTATCCCAGAATTGGCGAAGAAAAAACAATCACAGGTTTTTCATTGACTGTAATCTTCATCTAAATAAAATTAATTACAAATTTACAATTCCTGGTATTCTATTGAACTTTTTGTTTATTCCATTATGCTTCAGTTTGGTCTGTTAAGTAATTCATTATAAGTATAAAAAAAACTATTTTACTTTTATTCAAGTTTTATAAATCCATCAACATTTTCAATTGGCATTTAATTTGTAAAACTCCACTACAAAAATAATCCATGTAAAATTGTAAATGTTTATGTATTAATATGGAAAAAATAAAGGATTTTCAGTGTTATATGCATATTATTTGGAATGCACTTTTTGAGGCAGACAATCTTGGAAAGGAGGGGGAATGACATTCTGACATATGATGAAAGGGGTGCATGGGGCAAACAAGGTTGAGAACCACTGGACTAAAGTATTGTTGTAGCTTCAGGGTAGGTAATGGGGAAACGGAATGTGGTGGTGGGGTGGCGATGGTGGTGGGTAACGATGGTGGTGGGTTGGTGATGGTGGTAGGTTGGTGATGATGGTGGGTTGATGATGGAGGGGATGATAGTGGTGGTGGTGATGGTGTGGGGTGGTGATAGATTGGTGGTGGCTGGTGTTGGTGGTGATGGAGGTGGTGGTGGAGTGGTGATGGGATGCTAGTGAGTAGTGTTGGTGGGGGTGAGTTGGTGATGGTGGTGGTGGATTTTGTTATGGGCGGTGGTGGATTGGTGATTGTGGTGGTGGGGGTTGATGATGGGTGGTGGTGGGTGATGATGGTGGTAGGTGGTAATGATGGTGGTGGTTGGTGGTGGGTTGGTAATGGGTGGTAGTGGGTTTGCGATGGTAGGTGATGATGTTGGTGGTAAGTGGTGATGGCGATGCTGGGTGGTGATGGCGGTGGTGCTGGGTGAAGGTGATGGGTTGTAGCGGAGCGGATAACGGGAAATATCATGAAAATTTGGTATGAACATTCAAGAAGGGTTACCTATCAAATCTACCCGATTGGACATTCAAAATTCCAAGAGGGATGGCCGCCAAATTTGCCTAATCGATTTTTTTTTGGTATACATATAATGACTTATTATTGGACAATCTGTGAACATAAGGTGTATATTAGGGTGTGTCAATTTAGGGGGTGAACTGGCTAAATTGAAAATCGAGTAATTTGGTAGCAATTTATTGTAGTCTTTAAGCATGCAAAACAATATTCTGGCATAAATTTTTTTTTATAATAAGTCCTACCTACATCAAATGGATTTTTAAATGTACATATTTGTGAATTTATAACATAACCAGCGTTTGCACACATGTTACTGTTTCAAGTTTCAAATTATTATATTTTATTATCCGTAGTCTATTTGAAAGTAACCAATGCCTTCATACTCTCTTTGCTTTGGTTTCTTGTCATCAGTAGTCTGCTTGCTATTTGTGCTTTGATGTAACCTTCTCGCCTCTCGTGGCTGTAAACATGGCCCGCTGCTTCTGTGACCATTTTCACACATCTCTCCACACTTTGAGTGTGGGAAGGCCACTTCGGCACCTGCATTGGAGTCTCTTTAAGGTTTCTCAATTCTTGGCTAGTTAGACTTGTTGTCAATGGTGGCTCTAAGACTTCCAAACTCAAGTCAACCAATTCTGACAATTTGGTGGCATTGACGTTTATTGGGGGAACTTTTCTTGAATGAAACGAACAGTCTCCCAACTGGTCGTCATCTATTAGCGTTCCTCTAATCTTTAGAATGACTTCTACAGCCTCGGTTCGGAGATTGGTACATTGACTGCAAAGCATTGCTTGCAAAACTGCTTCTGATCGAGCATACCAAGCGGACCTTCTTGCCACAGGTAACACGATGTCCCTCACTACCTTCCTCTATGTTCTTACTAGCTGCAATTGAAACAAAAGGTGATTGGGCCCATCCACCCACATAGGATTAAGTTTCACACTAAACCACTGGGGATAAACTCCAATAATAAATTCAACAATTAACCTCAAATTCTTCAGCACTTTGCCCTTCAATTCGTGTTTGGAAATCCAAATCCTGCAGAAACGAAGAGCTGTAGTTAACCAACGGCTGTGACTGACAGGTCCAATCTCCAAGAGAGCCAATGACTGAGGCACTTCTCCTGATCTTATTGCTTGGGCAATACGATAAGCATAGGATTGATCTGTGCTGAGATCTTTGATGACTCCTTCAGACAACGCCGGAAGGGGAGGGCCAACTTCGACCTTTGGAAAGGTTGTATTTATTTCTAGTTGTGTTGCTTCATCCAGCATGATGCCAAGGGGACCTGACCACTTGTTGTTGCTCTTTGTAGGACCATCAAGTTCCTGGATGAGATGACGAAGAGGTAGCTCGCCTGTATGTAAATCACATACAATCCAAACAAGTCTTCTTCCTAGTTTTTTCTCTAAATGCGTCATTACACCCCCCTGCCAAGTCCTCTCTCCTGAACCCAACATAAAATATGATCAGCAATGACCTCTGCATGTTTCTTCCCTTCTACTTCAGTTTCGGGAGCAAAGTGAAACAAAAACCGACCACCAGGCTCAGAACAGACAGAGTAGTGTTCTTCTTTGATGAGACCTGGAAACTTTCTGTTCACTCCCTCTACTTCTAGCAAAACTTTTGTGTCATCTATTCTTCCATCAAACAAAAGACAGGAGAGCCCTCCCTCGCTTAAATCTTTTTCATGCTGATCAGATATTTCCTTCATTATTTTTTCTTGTGCTCTTCTAATTTTATTATGATCTATCACCAAAGATACATCCTCTCGGCTGATGAGGCCTGCATCTATCCAAGCGGCAGTTGCAATTTCTGCAGCCTCACGAAGTCCAGCATGGTGGCGAATACTAGCTAAAGCAATGTTTGAAATATTTCTTGTGTTGTATTTCATTTTCTTTGGTAAAGGTTCAGATGGCTCTTTGGAACTATCATCTGATGTTGCTTCCTGTTCATCAGAAGAACTATCAAAGAAGTGATAAACATCTTGACACAGCTCTTCCTCTCTTTGGATGGCTTCTTCACTCTTCATTTTCTTCTTTTGTTCCCTCTCTCGGATTTGTTCTCTCTTCTTGGCATTAGCAATCTGCTTCTTTGTTTCTGAATAATCTATTGAACCCATTTGCATACTTCCTTGGCCTTCTGCCTTTGTCCTCTGTGCCTTTATAAATTCAAGCTCTAAAACAGGGATCTTCTTTTCACGAGGACAACCACAATCAATGTGGGAATTATTTTCTCTCTTACCTGAGTGAGAACAGTTGGATTCAGAACATAATTGTATGGAGCACTTGCAGGTCAAAATGTCAAACAGAGTATCAAGTGTGTGCAGAAATTCATTTTTCCTGGCCAAGTTTCCTTTACCAAGTGATGTTTCAACTGCTTTGTGCCATAATTTCGTTAGTTTTAGCTCAATAGTTCGACACTGATTAATCACAGGTGGTTTGAATAGTGCATTAGCTTTTGTCCATTGATGCAGAAGAGGGACTATCATGTCATTTATGAGTTCTTTATCTGTATAGTTCCTTCTGTCCTTTGCATTTTTTTCTCGAAGGAGTAACCCTAATCTTAGCATGTCTCTCACTGTTGGAAGTTCTGATACAGGAAGCTCCTTCCCTTTACCAACTAGCAGGCTCAAGTGGGTTGACAACTGAGTTCTTGTCTTCAATTTTGACATCTTCACACTATCTGACAAATAGAAAAATATTTCAATGTTTCATAATTCAATTGTTGTTTCAAAAAATATCAATTTGTTTATCAAAAATGCTGTAACAGAAATAACATAATAATTTCTTAGAACATAATGTTTTATACAATGATATAAGTAACTGCGACAATCAATATGCCCTACTTACAATAATTAAAATGTAGAATTCGTCTGGTAGAGTAGGTGCAAGTGCAATGAGAGGAAACCACCGTCTATGATATCTAGAAGGAGAGTGAGCCGGGCGCCTTATCCTCACGCTTGGTACAAGTCAAAACAAGAATTAAACTGTCCCACACGGAGAGCCTGTTCATGTTCATGTTCTGACATGCATATTGTACACAAGCTATAGAACCATAAAATACTCCATAATCCATATGCTTACATGAGATTAGTTAATATCAAGTGAATAATTCTAATCAAGTCTCATTAATTTGTTGAAATACTGATATTTGAAACTTTAAGGTATAATTGATGTAGGTGAGGGTTATTTCAATTCATTTTTGTTTGCTAATCTCAAGTTTAGACATAAAGAGGCACAATATTTTGACTACCAAATTTGATTTTTAACATGTTGACAAAATTGACACACCCTAGTGTATATTCCTATGTTTTAAAGCATGCTGGAACATATTATGGCTGGTTTGGGACCTTCAGATATGTCTTTTTTGCATAAAGTAACGGTTCTGCACATACTTTTATCTATTTTGATAAAAATATGTGCAAGCGATTCTTAATTAAACAATGAGAAACATGTTTATATCTTGCTCATATCCTTGGGAGATATTGTTATAAGAATTCTTTCATAATTACAGCTGCTGGCATGTACATCAACACAGAGCTGTACAAGTGAGACCAGAGCGGGTACATTTACATCGCTGTCCACAGTCTTTCTTGCAAGAACACTTAGTCAGTTCTTGGCAGCTCGCTGCTTTTGGTGGAAGGTCTGTCCAGTGTATTTGCTACATATGCGTACTTCAAATAGCGATCCTCTCTTCTGTGTTGCGTGATGGGCTGCCCAATGCCCATGTTATGAAACGGCATTATCTATTTCTTCAGTCAGAGAAACCTCCTCAAGTCAAGTACTTGTATATTCATCCATCATCCATTGTCTTATCGAGTAAGGAGCTGGTAATAGCTGTGTTTATGGTGTGTGCTGGAGAAACATTGGTGAAAGAGTCTGGAAGTTCAGGAACTTTCTTCACTGGAACTGGTCCTACATGAAGTGGCTCATGTTCCTAACTTCCTCACCAAGATTGCCGAAGCTTGGGTGCTGGAAAACAGATACTGATACCATGGAAAGATGTGTGTGCTGTAGTTGCAGTAGGGTTATGATCAATGTTGTCTACTGCAGATGTTGTAAAAAGATGCTTTCTCAAAACTGGTTGGCACACAACTCCATCTTCTACATACTGGGACACAACATCACCAGGTTGGGCAGATATTTCTAGAACCCTATCATAGGAAATGCAAATACCATGCTTATGGAGCATATCAATAAGCAATCTTTTCCTCGTCTTTGTAAACACAGACATGGCAATTTACACAACAAATGAGGTCTCGCAATCCTTAGAATGTCTGTGAGACTGTGCTCCTTCCTTGCACTTAGCAAAACAGTTGTACTGCAACAGCTGTGCTATAGCAAGAACTGACTTGGATGCACCATGTTCAATCATGCATATGAATTGGAGAAATGATGAAGGAACTGCTTCTCTAATACTTCTATCACGAAGTATGTTTAGGAATTTTGACTTGTGTTTGAGCGTTTCCTGCCGTATTATTGTTGCAGCCTTGGCCAAATGAACAGCTTCACTGTATTGGCTAACCTCAGCCAGGATGGAGCCTACATCTTCTTGGAATGCTAGCAAAACATCTCTTCCTTGATTGTGAGCTTCCAGTTAAGGAATATGTGAAACCAATTGGTCCTTAAGTCTAGTAAAGTGAACTTCAGGTGATTCGACACCAAGTTGTTCGAGCCCTTGCTTGTACAGTAAGACTAAGTCTGCTCGTCTAAAAAAAAAAATCGATTAGAACCTTCACACGCAGTTTTTGTCTCATTGGTGAATGTCACCAATTCAGAGAAAGCCAGTGTATATGCATCTTTTTTTTTTCAAGTTTCTTTGTGTTTTTCTCATATTCTTTTGCACTAAGATAAGCTCTTTCTCTATTGTACAGTGCACTTAGGCAAGCAGGCTGATATATCATCTCTTGTGCCACTACATCCCCTGCATTAAGCTTAGCAAGGAGTCTTTTGTCACTGAGTGTCCTTGCATATTCATTGATTCTGTCATTGAGTTTCATTGTGATTGCTTGTCTGAGAGCACTCTCTGGTGCTGGCTTGTCACAGAAAAAGCATTCTGTTGTGGTTTTTATGTCTCTTGGCTTGCGTGGTACCTTACTTCTGCAACCTTCATCACTATCAACTACAGAGGCAGTTGCTCTTTTTGGGGGCTCTTTGCAACATTGTGTTGTTATACCTAAGTCTACAGCTCATGATATTTTGCATTATTTTTCCTCAATGTCTGCAATATCATCTCCATCATCTCGTCTTTCCATATCAAACCTTATTGGAAGGCTTTGATCGAGTTGAAAAGCGGAATATTCTTGACTAATTTGCTGTAACCATCTTCCTCTCTTCTACTTGGGTTAGTCTTTGGAGATTTAAGTTCTTCCTTCTTATCATCTTGACATAGTTTGTTTTCCTTTCAGGATTACTTTTAGGACAAATATTCATCTCCGTTGTGGTACTGAGCCAAGGGTTTATCCTTTTACCACTCTGTACAACGTGTACTTTCCTGTATGGGAAACACCTAGGTTCAAGCAATTGTTTGCCCTACACCTAGCCCGATTGTTCATCCAGTATCATGTAAATCCCGTGTGATCTGTACACCATCCAGATAACCTTATCCCCTTTATCCTTGGCTCGGCTCTCGCGCTGGTACATCCTGTCAGTCCAGGTGCGGCTACCTAACCTTATTTGGAACTGATTAGGTAACATTTGGGACATTAGTACTTGTGTGTGTATATATATATATATATATATATATATATATATATATATATATATATATATATATATATATATATATATATATATATTAATCTTTACCATGAGTTTCGTACTTAGCTGACACTGAACCCCATGCTGAGTTTCACAGCAGTGTTAGCACCAGTGTGCTCTGGTAGTACATTGACATTCACACTTTTTAAGCATGCTGTCAATTCAGAGTTTTCAACACAAAATTCAGATTCTACATAATAAAAAACATGGAAATCAACACTGAAATCACCTACCTGAATTGATGAACACACTAATTTTATGCCAAAAAGGAAAATCGGACATCTTCATTTTGCGACCATCTTGGGAAAATGGCCACTGTCTTGGAATTTTGAATGTCCAATCAGATATATTCGATAATTAACCCATATTGAATCTTCATGTCAATTTTCATACTTGCATCACCATTTGCAAGATTCCCTCAAAAACTGACACTTGGCCGCTCCGCTATTGGTGGTGGTGGACAAGGTCTGGATAGGGGAGTTATGCGGCGTGAGAGTACCGACGACAAATTTACCCTATAATGAACATAGTGTATGTGTTACGTAATAATTGGAGTAGTGGTGATCCATGTAAATCAATACTGTATTAGCGACGACATTAATACACTATGAGAGACGAAATAGTTAAGAGTTGTTAAAGTTGAAAGTGGTGGAGTGGATATGAGGAGGTGTCACGTTTTGTCCCTTTAGCGAGGATTTCCACGAACAAAATATTTAGCAAGTCATCACTAACAAACACATACTGTACAATACCCTAATTAAAGACCGTTACGTTGTTGTAGTATTTATTTAGGTAATAGCTCAAAGGCGGGAAACTTATCCCACAATAAATTGACTCATAAGGTGAGCTAAATTACGTCAAGGGTCGACACTAATCAAAAAGCACCTCATTACCTTGGGATATAACTACCAATTACTTACAAAAGTACGAAATATTATAAGTACAAAGTTATACTTTCTTGGTGTACGATTGACATTTAGATTATGCTTATTACAAAATTACCCATGATTGTTTGTACAGAAATACTGGCCAATGTTTATTACCGAAAGTTAGTAGTTGGTGATAAATTATTACGTCAGGATCTGAGGGGAACTAATGTTGTACAACGCCTCATGTGTCGGGGACAATTAATGCCTTACAGGTGTGTTTTTTCTTCTGCATAATGGCTCCTTCATTTGTCTGAACTTTATTGTTAATGGTATGAATCCACATGTAAAGAGAGACGATTGGACAAGAACTGGGTACCTAAAGATATCAGGCATAAGTATACGTAGTGCTCGGAACATAAGGTGTAAAGCCACTTGTAAAAACTATTGTTTTACAAGCAGCAGGAGATCTGGATGTTTGCTCATAAGGAATAACTATTTTTTTTTATTGTTATGACTCCATTAGTTATAATTGATCACTGAAGCTGTCCTTGGCTATAATATTTTAAGGACATTTTTCTGAATTCAGGTAAGGTTAGGATAGGGTAGGGCAAGTTAAGCTAGTACTGATCGTATTACTTTTTGGTTTGTAATATGTTTTCTACTTGGTTGTTCCTGCGTACAGATCAGGTAGATTTTTCGAAAAACGTAAGATACTATTTTTAAATTACCGAGTATTAAGCCAGGGTGAGTGAGAAAAATACGTGAGAATGGGTTGTAGACCCTGTAATCTAGACGGGGGTATGTGAGGATAAAGAGATATCTCGTACTACTTTCGCCCCCGGGCCCCGATGTGGGTCAGTGACCTGTGCCCGGGTGGGCTAATCCCCGTAAAAAAAAAAAACTTCTACTACTTACTTGTCGCAAATAAGTGGTCGGTATGGATGTAGCTAAAGGCGGCGTTATAGGTCTTGTAGCCCGTGAACTTGAGGAAGTAACAAACGCTGAAGCTGTATAGGTCTGGCAGGCTTTCCTTCTCTTCCCATCCTTCTCCCCCTTCCCCTTCTTTCGCTTCTCCTTCTGCTCCTTCTATCTCTCCTTCTGCTTCTCCTTCTGTTGCTCCTTGTGTTTCTCCTTTTTCTGTTTCTCCCGTTGCTGCACCTTCTTCTGTTTTTCTTTCTTCTGTTTCTTCTTCTTCTTCTAGCCGTGCTTCTTTTGGCCATGCTTCTCCTCCTTCAGAAGGTAAAGTGTCTCGGGAGCCCCAGTATGCCCAAGTTTCCATGCTGGGTGTTGAGTTGTCGTGTAGGCTCAGATAGGTCAGATCACCTAATAATAATAATACAGTGATGATTAATAAGTGGCTAATGAGTGACAGTAGGCCTACAATGATAGTGAACTGCAATTGGACTTCCTCTGCACTATTTCCCCTCCAGCCAACAACACACACACACACACACACACGCGCTAACGAGAGAGACGCCCGGGTGGGTGTTGGTGGCCAGTGATCGACAGGTTAAATAAAATGTAATTGATTAAATAAATCAATATCAGTAAATAGGAGTAATGAGAGAGAGAGAGAGAGAGAGAGAGAGAGAGAGAGAGAGAGAGAGAGAGAGAGAGAGAGCACAATTCTTGCGTTTGAGAGATAATCGTTTCGTGCCAAATGGAGGTATTTTCTTTGTTTTTGTTCTTCAAAGCCCACGAAGATTAATACATATTGTATATATGGGGAATCGGAGTATTTTTATTAAAGTCGTGTTTTGTTACCTTTAACCAAACTACGGAAATTTAGGTTAGGTTAGATTAGTATATTTATTTATACATGATTGCTCTGAGGTAGAGACCAGTTTGTAAGATTCGAAGACATAAAATAAAAATATCCTTAAAAAGTATGACATATTGAAGGAGTTTGCATAGAAATAGTTTTTTTTTAAAGTATTCAAGAGTATTTCTACTGACAGAAGCCGACATTTTAATTAGTGAGGTTATTAGTTATATGAAGAGGTGGAATAATCGTAACTGGCGATCAAGTTTAAAACGAGTAATTGACCTGTAATTGGTGAAAATTTGGTATTATACAACAGAGATTAATTCAATTATGGGTGAATTTGTTCCTTGTCTCGGGATCACACCGTAATGAATATGCCTGAATCGAGAAACCAAGCTAATAATTACTGAATTTGTTCATTGTATTAGGATGTGCCGACTGTAAGAGCTACTGTAATTATGTGTGGCAGGATAAAATTACAGAAAAGTGAGCGAGCCATAGAATATTATGGACGGCGAAATCGCCAAAGATTATAGATCTCAAGTGGATGGTTGAAGGAACAAACTATCCACTCACCCTTAACACAGATGGGCGCCAACACCACCAGCAGTAGGATACAAGATAGCGGTAGTGAAGGATAGCGTGAAGAGGTCACGGAGGACCATCCAGTCGGAGGTCCCTCACGCCAAGACCACCCCATGACTAATGCGAGTTGACAGTCGAGAGTCGTAGCTGTTCGGCCACGCTGGTGGACGCTGCACTAACCAACCACCACAGCCGAGTGCACTCCCCTACACCTTAGCTCTTCAACTCGCCTGCGTATAACCAGCGTCCAAATATCTTCTCTCTCTCGGTACAGACATGTCAAAGGCCTTTATTCTTACCAGACCGCAGATCAGTTACAATCACAATAATAAAACTAGCACCATTAAGGAAGATAAGGATTATGATAAATACTATTATTATTATTAACGACACTAACTTTTGAATGCTAACGCAACATGTCTTTCCCTTTCAGTCCCACCTAACATTTTTGTGATCTTTGACACTTGTAAATTGGTTAAAAATAAAAAAAGATCCAAATTTATCTGTATTGCTGCTGATTGGGGACAGTGATAAGGCATCATTATATCGAGTATCTAGTGAAGTAAAGGGCAGAAAAACTAGGAGACAAAAGCCAAAAAATTTAATTTTTCTGTAAATTTTGACCTTTTTAAAGTGGCCAACAATATATATAAACTCCCAAACTATTTAAGTAATTGTTTAGGGCCTATATTGAGGTATATATTTATAAAGTTCCATTTATTCGTATAGTGCACGAAGTACGGCGGAATAGTGACCAAACTCCCCAATATTAGGCAAAGTTGTGACTTAACTTCTATAAACTGATCAAAATTCCACAAATCTTAGTTTTTTTTAGAAGCTATTGTGATGGAACCGCATCAAGTAATATTAACACCAGCTAACATAATTACTTCGCCTAAATATGACAAAACAACGGCTGGATATCTGAGGTTGTTGGAGTATTTGACCTTTGACCCCATAAATTCATTAAAAAGGGCAGAGCAAACCAATGCAACACATATTATAATTAAAAAAGACGTATTAAACTCAAGTACAAGTCTGCCAAAATTTTAATTAATTGGTCAAGATTGTAGGACTGACGATCATTTTTTGTTTGTTTGCAAAGAATAACTGTAATGAGCTGATTAAATTAGACTTTTTTTTAATATAAGGCGTTTTAAGATGCACGCAATAGCTAACACGTTAGCTTTCCCGAACCGTCATGGAAAAAATTCGACATTGTACCGCGTCTTGGGAATAACTGTTTTACAACACAGTCTTCAGAAAACGATAAAATTAGGAGAACTGTTATTTGGAAACAATACGGAAAGAAATAGTGAAGAAAATATATATAAAATTATGAAAAGAAAGACAAAAAAGGAAAAAAAGTCCTTCAGTCAACAGTAAATAAAAAAAAATCGGGCCTGTTGTGAAGGTAATTTCTCCCTGACATCTTTCGCGGCTAGGTTCGCATATTTGTGCAAGAAATACGACGAATTTCAGGTTCGTTTAAGTCTTAAATTTTGCACGTAGAGAACTGTAATCAATTTGTTCACCCTTATTTAAAGTATCTTATGAGTAATGATATTAATGTTTCAATCATCTTTGAGTAATTAACAATATTGGTACACCAAAGTCACCAAGGGCTAATGAAATCGAAGTGCCCACTTAAAAAGGGCGGAGCCAAAACAGGTTTCAACTACTTGCGATCCTTTCCAATTCTTTCATGCCTTGCTCTTTGTTTTAGGTCCTATCCAATATACTACCGTATATAGAATTATTGTTATTATTATATCACAGTTTTTTATTACCTTACATGCCCCCAACTCTTCAATATTAATCAAAATATTCTCCAAAAGCGGCCATGATCAGCCCATTTTCAGTGGGAGAAATCGCTGATTGGTTGTTAGCTATTTGGGCCGCTTAAGGCTAACGCCTGTTCGAGGTGTTAGCTTTTCTCTTTGAATGTGCCATGCGCACAAGTCAAAAGCAGCGTCTTCTCATTCAGAAAAGATAATGTGTCAGCTAATCCGTGCATCTGAAATGCTTTACAATAACCTCCAATAGTAAAATGTATTTTAGCCAATATAAACGGAAAAAGGATCTTCAAGAATGGAAATCTCTGCATGTGCTGTATGAACATTTGTATCTGTACAGACAGTTATTATCCAGATGCGTGTATGAATATTTATTTTTCAAACCCAGTCCGGTAGATAATTAAACTCTCTATTTAAAGGAGATATATTAATTTACTCAGTGGTCAACTAATTCCTCTATTGTTTTTTGTTGAGTTAAGTATTACCTTTGTTATTGTAATACAATACATTCATTAAAAAATATATATAATTTGTCTGAAATTTCAGGAAGTTCATGCATGTAATAAATAAGGATTCACATATCATAGGATTTCTCTTGTAGTGTTTTTTGTATATATGCATTTACTACAAATTGTATTCCGGTTGATTGAACACTTCAATTAACAACACTCACACCATCAAGTAGTCAATAACCTCACACAGTCATCCCTGCCCCCCTCAACTCGCTCTCCTGTCATTGATAAACCTGAGCGAGTTAGTACTGCGAGTGAAGGTGTTAAACAACCCCTGTAATTACATATATGTCAGTGACATCATTTTCCATCCCGGGAAATAAAGTGTTCACTAAAAATGTTTGCATGAGTGACGGGGTAACAAATATTACTCTTCATTTTACGCGTTGTTCTATAGAGTAATAAACGACCAAATTTGTTATATACTGAAAAACTTAGGTACACTGTCAACAGCAATATTTCAACTGTTTCACCGTTGAATTAGTTCTATGATAGATATTATACACTGACCTTACACATACGTTACAATGTATTACGTTCGACAAACATTGCTATTGTATATTTTATCACCAGAAATAATCAACGACTTTAGTAGAGCACTTGTCCATAATTATTTTGCCGATTTCAGGAACCCTCACCTGGAGTGTGCAGGTGTAAGTGATCACTAATATACTGAAGAAGCATTGCGTCTTCATATCAAACTCTCTCACACTTTTCTTACTGAAATAATGTAACCTATTGAAAACTGAAAAAAAAATGGCTTATACTCTCAAATAAAAAAACAAAAAAAAAACATACAGAGACCGCTAAAATATTACCTACTCAAAATGACGGACATGTACCAAAATCCATCGATTTGCAGAATAGTTTGATTTCGCATTAACAACAAAACATGAGAAATGTCAGATTAGCACATTCATTTAATTAATTCTTAGGCGTTTCACCACACAGACACGATTTCTCTTATTTACTAATCTTAAATATACCAACCGTTTGTCACCACTGCAATATAGCGGACAAAGTGAGTTTTATTTTAGAAACTGTCACAATGCTCTCTGAAGAAGAGCATTATTTTATTTCAGTCTCCCACTAATGTTACGAGGTTGGCTGCACCACTTAGGACATTTAGCACGTTTATTTTACAGTACATGCAAGTTAGATACTTTATAATATTACAGTACAGGATATATTATGATGTTGGTGTGGCTATAAGTGACCGTGATGTTGGTGTGGTTATAAGTGACCGTGATGTTGGTGTGGTTATAAGTGACCGTGATGTTGGTGTGGTTATAAGTGACCGTGATGTTGGTGTGGTTATAAGTGACCGTGATGTTGGTGTGGCTATAAGTGTACGTGATGTTGGTGTGGCTATAAGTGTACGTGTTGTTGGTGTGGCTATAAGTGTACGTGATGTTGGTGTGGTTATAAGTGACCGTGATGTTGGTGTGGTTATAAGTGACCGTGATGTTGGTGTGGTTATAAGTGACCGTGATGTTGGTGTGGTTATAAGTGACCGTGATGTTGGTGTGGCTATAAGTGACCGTGATGTTGGTGTGGTTATAAGTGACCGTGATGTTGGTGTGGTTATAAGTGACCGTGATGTTGGTGTGGCTATAAGTGTACGTGATGTTGGTGTGGTTATAAGTGTACGTGATGTTGGTGTGGTTATAAGTGACCGTGATGTTGGTGTGGCTATAAGTGTACGTGATGTTGGTGTGGTTATAAGTGACCGTGATGTTGATGTGGTTATAAGTGACAATGATGTTGGTGTGGTTATAAGTGACCGTGATGTTGGTGTGGTTATAAGTGTACGTGATGTTGGTGTGGCTATAAGTGTACGCGATGTTGGTGTGGCTATAAGTGACCGTGATGTTGGTGTGGCTATAAGTGTACGTGACGTTGGTGTGGCTATAAGTGACCGTGATGTTGGTGTGGCTATAAGTGTACGTGATGTTGGTGTGGCTATAAGTGTACGCGATGTTGGTGTGGCTATAAGTGACCGTGATGTTGGTGTGGCTATAAGTGTACGTGATGTTGGTGTGGCTATAAGTGACCGTGATGTTGGTGTGGCTATAAGTGTACGTGATGTTGGTATGGCTATAAGTGACCGTGATGTTGGTGTGGTTATAAGTGACCGTGATGTTGGTGTGGTTATAAGTGACCGTGATGTTGGTGTGGTTATAAGTGTACGTGATGTTGGTGTGGCTATAAGTGACCGTGATGTTGGTGTGGCTATAAGTGACCGTGATGTTGGTGTGGTTATAAGTGACCGTGATGCTGGTGTGGTTATAAGTGACCGTGATGTTGGTGTGGTTATAAGTGTACGTGATGTTGGTGTGGTTATAAGTGACCGTGATGTTGGTGTGGTTATTAGTGTACGTGATATTGGTGTGGTTATAAGTGTACGTGATGTTGGTGTGGTTGTAAGTGACCGTGATGTTGGTGTGGCTATAAGTGTACGTGATGTTGGTGTGGCTATAAGTGTACGTGATGTTGGTGTGGCTATAAGTGTACGTGATGTTGGTGTGGCTATAAGTGACCGTGATGTTGGTGTGGCTATAAGTGTACGTGATGTTGGTGTGGCTATAAGTGTACGTGATGTTGGTGTGGCTATAAGTAACCGTGATGTTGGTGTGGTTATAAGTGTACGTGATGTTGGTGTGGCTATAAGTGACCGTGATGTTGGTGTGGTTATAAGTGACCGTGATGTTGGTGTGGTTATAAGTGTACGTGATGTTGGTGTGGCTATAAGTGTACGTGATGTTGGTGTGGCTATAAGTGACCGTGATGTTGGTGTGGTTATAAGTGTACGTGATGTTGGTGTGGCTATAAGTGACCGTGATGTTGGTGTGGTTATAAGTGACCGTGATGTTGGTGTGGTTATAAGTGACCGTAATGTTGGTGTGGTTATAAGTGTACGTGATGTTGGTGTGGCTATAAGTGACCGTGATGTTGGTGTGGTTATACAGTAAGTGACCGTGA
Organism: Homarus gammarus; assembly: GCA_958450375.1. Taxonomy (NCBI): domain Eukaryota; kingdom Metazoa; phylum Arthropoda; class Malacostraca; order Decapoda; family Nephropidae; genus Homarus; species Homarus gammarus. The sequence continues at coordinate 314,074 of CAUDMG010001162.1, forward strand.
TGTTGGTGTGGTTATAAGTGACCGTGATGTTGGTGTGGTTATAAGTGACCGTGATGTTGGTGTGGTTGTAAGTGTACGTGATGTTGGTGTGGTTATAAGTGACCGTGATGTTGATGTGGTTATAAGTGACCGTGATGTTGGTGTGGTTATAAGTGACCGTGATGTTGGTGTGGTTATAAGTGACCGTGATGTTGGTGTGGCTATAAGTGACCGTGATGTTGGTGTGGTTATAAGTGACCGTGATGTTGGTGTGGTTATAAGTGTACGTGATGTTGGTGTGGTTGTAAGTGACCGTGATGTTGGTGTGGTTATAAGTGACCGTGATGTTGGTGTGGCTATACGTGTACGTGATGTTGGTGTGGTTGTAAGTGACCGTGATGTTGGTGTGGTTATAAGTGACCGTGATGTTGGTGTGGCTATAAGTGTACGTGATGTTGGTGTGGTTATAAGTGACCGTGATGTTGGTGTGGTTTTAAGTGACCGTGATGTTGGTGTGGTTATAAGTGTACGTGATGTTGGTGTGGTTATAAGTGACCGTGATGTTGGTGTGGTTATACGTGTACGTGATGTTGGTGTGGTTATAAGTGACCGTGATGTTGGTGTGGCTATAAGTGTACGTGATGTTGGTGTGGCTATAAGTGACCGTGATGTTGGTGTGGTTATAAGTGACCGTGATGTTGGTGTGGTTATAAGTGACCGTGATGTTGGTGTGGTTATAAGTGTACGTGATGTTGGTGTGGTTATAAGTGACCGTGATGTTGGTGTGGCTATAAGTGTACGTGATGTTGGTGTGGTTATAAGTGTACGTGATGTTGGTGTGGCTATAAGTGACCGTGATGTTGGTGTGGTTATAAGTGACCGTGATGTTGGTGTGGTTATAAGTGACCGTGATGTTGGTGTGGTTATAAGTGACCGTGATGTTGGTGTGGTTATAAGTGACCGTGATGTTGGTGTGGTTATAAGTGTACGTGATGTTGGTGTGGTTATAAGTGACCGTGATGTTGATGTGGTTATAAGTGACCGTGATGTTGGTGTGGTTATAAGTTACCGTGATGTTGGTGTGGTTATAAGTGACCGTGATGTTGGTGTGGCTATAAGTGACCGTGATGTTGGTGTGGTTATAAGTGACCGTGATGTTGGTGTGGTTATAAGTGACCGTGATATTGGTTGTAGGGGGGGGGGGGGGAATCCCATGAAAACTCCACATCCTTTTTGAGGAGTTTTGTGAGTGGTGATGCTAACCTGCATAACCTGCAATGAAAGAACGGTAGTATCCTGACAATCCTAGGAAACTGCGAAGTTGATCTACGTTCTTGGGACAAGGGAATTGTTTCACCGCCTTTACCTTGCAATCTATTAAGTGTATACCGTTGTCATCCACTACGTGTTCAAGAAATTGGATTCTGGATTTGAGAAATTCAAATTTGGAAAGTTTCACTTTCAATCCAGCTAGATGTAGCTTTGTGAAAACTTCTCGTAGCTTCTTTAGATGACTTTGTAAATCTTTGCTTACTATGATAAGATAATCTAGATAGGCATAGACTGTGTTACCTATCATTCCAGCAAACAAGGTGTTCTTTGGAATGTTAGCGGCGCATTTCTTAGGCCAAATGGCATTCTTAAGAATTCGAAATTTCCCATAGGCGTACTGAACGCAGTTATCTCTCGGGAATCCTCATGTAAGGGAATTTGCCAGAACCCGCTAAGTAAATCTAAGCTGCTGAAGACTGCGTTGTCTTTTCCTAGCGACTGTAGTAAGTCAGTTAGGACAGGCATTGGGAACCTGTCTGGTACAGTTACCTGGTTGACTCGTCGAAAATCTATGACTGGTCTCCATCCTCCATCTTTCTTGGGAACTATTATAAAAGTGAGTTCCATGGTGATGAGGAAGGTTGGATTACCTTTTGGTCCACCATGTCGTGTACTATCTGCTGGACTACCGCTCTTCTGCTGTGGGGTATCCTATATGTTGGGATGTAGATTGGGTTAGTTTCAGGTTTGAGTGGAATATGATGATTTGTCAATGCTGTTTTACCTAGAGTTCTCCGTTGTAATTTCTTTTGTAATATTTGCACCTTGGCCTGGCTTTATCTTGAACTAGGTAACAGTTAAATCTGAATGACAACTCTACATGGTGACTGGTGCCAACTGGGGCAAGATGTTCCAGTTTGGCCACCATACCATCCTCGTTTGTTATGATGAGGTCTAGTGTCTTGGGTGTTTGCTCCCCTCTGTTATGTGTCGGGTCTCTAACATGTTGGAACAGAAAAGTATCTCAGAGTTTCTACAAAAAAGAGTAGCACCCTGCTACTCATTTTTTAGAAACTCATTTGGGGTGAACTCGTTTCTCCAGTCGATGTCGCCATAGTTAAAGTCCCCCATGATAAGGAGGTGGCTAGGGTTGAGCATCGCTGCGTTGTCTATTAATGCTCTTAAGTTCCTTTGATTTAGTGGGCCACAGTTTGGGGATCTGTAGATACACCCGACAATAAGTAATTCCCTTCCCTTTACTTTAATTTTACACCACTTGGACTCTTCAAAAATATCCTCTCCCTGTACCCTCGCCTGGCTGGCTCTAAGGTCTTACCTAGCATAGATAACTACACCCCTCTTGCAGGTTTCTTGAGAAACGTTCGTAAATGGGTCATATCCAGCAACATTGAACTCACATTCCTCTGGGTCGATTCTCCTGTTCTTGTACAACAGTTCTACATCTACTACAATATCGGGTTGGTGTACCTTCAGTAGTGTTTCAAACTCCTCTCTCTTATCAAGGAGCGTGTCAGTATTAGTGTACATGACATCCAAGCCAGAGTTTGTTCTCGGTAACGTCTCTGCTCTTAGTAGTAACTCCGGCCTCCCTTCCATTCTTAGAAGCTGCAGCATTTGTTAAGTACAGTGTATTTTGCAGGGTGTGGTTAGAAGTCAGTGTTTACACGGCGCTCGCCTCCTCCCGGCTGGTAGGCGGAGCTGGTGCCACCTCCCGGGTGGGGGGTAGAGCGGGTGGAGGGTGCACTGCTGCCCCCTGGCTTTGTGTCGGCACACTTGCTTCCACTACCCTCCCCCAGAATATCACCCATGTACATTGTACACCCGTCCCCGTTCCTCCTTGACTCCCCCCTCTTCTGCTTCAAGTCCTGCAGGAGCTTCTTGTGCTGTTCCCTCTGCATTACCATTCATCTGGGTGAATGAATACTCTCCGAGATGCCTCGCTCCTTGCTAAGCCTTTTGCCTGTCGAATAACCTCCCATTTCTCCTCCTCACTCACTAGTGAGAGCCTGAGGGGGCGAGGCTTGTCCCTATTGTGTGTTACCTTACTCTCAGTTCCCTCCGCCTGACTCTCAGGGACTCCAAAAACTATTACATTGTTCCTGCGCTGGAAACCTTCCCGTTGTTCCTCCTCTCCCATAACAGTAGGTCCGCTAATTGCCATTTCTTCGACACACCTCTTCAGAATCCCTAGCTGCTGTGGAATCTGTTCTGATCCTGCATTACTCTCCGCCACTTCCCGTGGCCGTGGTAAGGCCTCAGCACAACTCCTCTTTGCAATCACCTCCATTCTATCGGCTACTTCTTCAGTCTTAGCAAGGATCTCTTTCCCAACTTGTTCTAGTTTGGCAACCAGCAAGGCTCCAGCTTCATCTATTTTCGTCCCTTTCACCTTGACTATGGAGTCAGAGCAGTACCAGCAACAGCCTTCATGCTTTATGGCAACTTGTATCGTACTAGACTCTGCATTGCTCAGGCCTGTGCCATCTACATCTACATCCGTCGTCACCCTGCAGTAATCGCATGTCATCATGGTTGTTGTTGCTCTTGTGTGTGTGTGTGGGGGGGGGGGGGGGGGGTACAGTGTTGCCCTCCAAGAAAGTTTGAGCTATCTTTTGATCTCCCCCCTTTTTTCAGTTCTTGACGAGTTGTTGGTATCTATGCGCTATCCCGATGTACACTGTATCTTGCGATGAATGACTGATCATATGCCCACTCAGTCCTTTAGAAACACTTCTAATTGTTGGCTTAATAATACTAATACTAATAATGATCCTTATTATTACTGTGATAGTTTCTATTAATGTGTCCTGGTAGCAGGGCCTTAGCGTCAAGGTCCCTTTAAGAGCCCCGTTCCGCTGCCTGGGTATAGGCCGTTATGGCAAGTGTCATCCACCAGGCAAGCACAATATATTTCATCTGAGCAAGAGATATACACCTCAGTGGGATCACTTCCTTAATAATCACATCTACTAATTGAAGTCCAAGTAAAGTGAGATAGGGAGTTGATCGCGCCCTTATGGCAATTCAATGTTATTTAAAAAGGAAGAAGAGAAAACAAAACCTAGCTGCCTCTTGTTGATGTTTTAACCTCTTCGGCACTTTTACTTTACTTTTATCCTCTTCATCACTGATCGGCTCGTTAGCCGCTTGGGCGATCGGTCATGTCTCTGTTACGCACTGTTGGCAGGTTCTGGGCATGCACCGGCTCCTGAATATACCTGAACCTGCTCCAGTGATGGTCAAGTCTTGTCTTGAAAGAGCTCACTCTCGGTGCCGTCACAACACTTTCTGGTAGATTGTTTCAAGAGTTCACAACTCTCACTCCGAAAAAGTTTGCCCTCACAGTTTTCTGGACTTGCGGCTTCTTCAATCTTGAGCTGTGACCCCTTGTGGGACGAGCGTCCGCCAGCTCCAAGTAAGGACACTCGACTGAGTAGTGCCCCTTGGGATGCTAGCATATACACCTCAATTAGGTCACCCCTTGCCCGTCTGTAGTATAAGCTAGGCAAGTTCAGGCGCTCCAATCTCTCAGGGTAGCTGAAGTGCCGAAGTGCAGGCACCAGTCTGGTGGCCCTCCTTTGAACATTTTCAACCAACTGACAGTCCCTAGCATATCTCGGGGACCAGACGGGGTGATAGTACTCCAAATTGGGAAGCACTTCACTCTTGAAGATCGTTACGAGGGACGGACGGTCTAGATATTTGAACGACCTTCTTATAAGACTCAATAATTTATTTGCCTCATTTACCTTCTTCTCGCAATGGCCCGAGAACTTCAGCTTATTGTCAACATACACACCTAGGTCCTTCTCACATTCAGTCTCAAATAGTGCAGTTTCTTCATCCCGTTGGGACATATGATGCGGCTCCTTACCGTTGGTACGCCCCAGGTGCATCCTCTTACACTTCGTGACATTGCACTGTGTCCTGTGTTGCCTTATGAGTTGTCGTCTGTTTTTCTTCGCTTTTTTTCAGTTCACTTCGGCGATTTGTCGTTATCTATGTGCTATATCTATGTACACTGAATTTTGCTATGTATAACGGATTATATACGCCCACTCAGTCCTTTAGAAACACAGAAAAAATCAAATTTCTTTGGGGCGGTAATAGAATGCCTTTTATGATAGCCAAGCTTGCTGAGTTTTTTTTTTTATTTTAACTATTATTTCCTTATACTGTACTTTCCTTTCCAGTTCTCATCAACGACTATATCTCTTTGTGCTATCACTGTGTACACTGTGTCTCCCTGTGAATGGTGTATTGTAGGCACAGTTTCAGTCCTTGAGATAGAACACAAACAAAATAAAAAATAAAAATAAAAATAAAAGTGTTTGTGGCACCTATAATACGACTTGGTTTCTGTTAGCAGTGGTGCCTTACCAGCCTGCTTGCCAACTTTTTCTTCACTTTAAGTTATTTACAACCTCTTCTGCGGTCACTGATGACACTATGAACTGAGTTAACTAAAGGCACAATACTACACTCACTGGTTGGCCTTTATCACAACCGTGACCACAACTCCGTTAAAAAAAAAGTTTTGTCATGTGGCAATAATTTTGAGGTTGTAGGCCTCTTGACCTGGGCTGTACCTCCAACTCGGTGGAGATTGAGTTTTAAAGTATACAATCGCGTCTCGCATTAAAAATCTTACATCGATTTACATTTTCACATCAGTAAGACGACCTTGTTGATCTTATGTATTCACTGTCCAATTTCTGCCGCTCAACAACGAAGGCCCGAATGCCGAACACGCTTTGTTACAGAGACGCAACACGACCCGACCCACAACTAGAGTTAGGTTTGTAGGGGCTGAGGGAACTGGAACACTAGTGGAACACTGCAGTCACATGAAGTGTAGAGTGGAACTGGAACACTAGCGGAACACTGGAACACTGCAGTCACATGAAGTATAAAGTGGAACTGGGACGTGAGCATAGAAGAATGTGACTGGTTACAGTCGTTTCAGAGGTTGTAGAATATCCTACCGCTGCCACCACCTTTTATAACTCTTTGTCCTTGGAGTTTTTCCTTGTTTCTAAGTCTGAGCGGTTTAAACTGGTAATTGTTCTTTCTCTCTGGTCACAGTTATCACCAAAGTACAGCTTCAGACCCATTTTCCTTCCAAGAGACTGGAGAAGAGATGAAATATAGTCTTGTGCAGTGTTTTTCTCTGTATTAACAATACTATGTACAGAGTCTGCCGAGACGAAGATCTTGCTTGCAATAAGGGTATATGTCTGAATCGTGTCTCGGCCAGTGACAGAACTAAGTCGAACTCTTACAGATAGCGACTAGGGTAGCGACGCCTTGAGAAACCTCAGTCATGTGATGCCTTTAGGTCATGTGACACCTTACGGTCATAACCTCGTGATCAATACATATGATATCTATGACAGTGGGCCCGAGAAACTGCGTCGCACAGGACATGAGAAACTGTACGGCGTCTCGCGTAGCCATGACCACGTGATAGAGAGGTGTGTGTGGGGGGGGGGGGGGGATGGCGTCACACGACTAATATCACCTGATCTATCTATATGGAACTAATTTCTAGTGAGCCTGGGTTATTGGTGGGGTGATCCGTGACATAATATCAACAGACCTCCTCCTTAGTATCGAACCTACTACAGTATTACTTATGCAAATATTTTTGTCAATATTGTCTTATACTTAGGTATAATATTTAAATTAAATAACACTAATAGCTAAATTAAATGACAATCTTGTGGTGGCTTCTTACATGTGTGTGTGTGTGTGTGTGTGCGTGCGGGCGCTCTGGTGAAACTTGGCAGGTGGATTGTTTGTTGACCCCAAAAAATGTTTTTCAGTGATGGAGACGAAACAAGCAACGAGGTCGAACTAACGGTTGTAGACTTCAGCTGTGACAGTGTTTTAGTGGCAGGTAAACTAAAACCCACAAAACTTGTTGGTTGAAAACATAATGATTAAATAGGGAGAAGATCAAGGAATAGGTATGCAATTATGGCTTTGATATGGTCTCCCAGTGTTTAAGTCATCCTCCAAGTAGTATTTCCACAGTCTGTTGATGACACTTGGAGACACATTAAAGCTTCTGGCCACCGGACACTGACTATTTCCATCTTCCAATAACTGTACGGCTCTGGCTACTTCAGCTTAGTCTATAAGTCTAGATTTTTCTGACACCATCGGTTAACATTACATAAACAAAGAACTACGTGACTATAATAACTCCGTGTGCCAGAATCTTTATATTGAGTGGTGAGACACAAAGACGCACAATTGTGTTTTGTCATGCAAGATTTACATCTGTTTAGTTTTGTACGTCTTGGCAACTCGCTGACCATTCATACAGTAAACTTGATCTACCTCCCAGCGCTATCCCATATGTTTTATACGAAGTGAGTGGTACTCCGTTGTTTCCATTTTCCCGTGTGATTTTATCAAGATTTATCTTATCCACGTTTTCATTGTGGATTTTCATAATATATATATATATATATATTATATTATATATATATATATATATATATATATATATATGCTGATAACCACAAGGAAAAAGAAAACACGAAGTTCCCAAGCGCTTTCGTGTAATTCACATCTTCAGGGGTGAGTATTTCGTGTTTTCTTTTTCCTTGTGGTTATCAGCATATACCTGGATCACGCGCACCTACAGTGATTTATATATATATATATATATATATATATATATATATATATATATATATATATATATATATAATTGTATCACTAAATAACGAAATGGGAATAATTCCTACAAGTATATGTTCAAATTGCTATGTACTTTATGACGATCATATACAAAATCCTTGTACAGAATATTACCTAACATAATTTTGGTATTAATTTGATATATTACGATAGTAAATAAAGGCTGAAATGAAAGTCAATTTTACCATAGATGAATTTATTTACGTTACATTTTTGTACTGAAAATAAAAAGTTATCCATATTTGCCAAAAATGTCAGTTGTGCTTAAAAATTAATCGGAAAATTATCCCTATTTAACGTAATATATATTTAGAACATTCGTTCTCATTAATTTAAAATACAGTTGTTAACATTTCTTTCCATATTTTTATAACATACTGGACATAATATTCTCTCCCAGGCGCACTGAACATAAAACACAGTTTTACCAAAACCTCTACCTTACCTCGATACTTTGGGGTATGAGGATAACATTTTGATTTGGTTAATGCTATCATGCCGGTGTTTATATATATATATATATATATATATATATATATATATATATATATATATATATATATATAAACTATACAATACTGTTTCTAATAAGCAAGAAGGTATAACTGCAGTGGCATCTATCAAGTTATGAGTTCTGATGATACACATTTTCAGTAGTAGGTCATTTATTCAGTAGAAGGTCATTTATAGACACGTTCCCTGGACACACCATAGCGCTTGTATTCTCTTGGTCTGTTTCTAGTCCTCTCCCCCCAAGGAGACCAGATGATATCATGGATAACTTCTATACTGCTCCTGTAATTAGCATCATAGTGAGTGGAATTAAAGCCACATACAAGACAATTTCACCAAAGAACGAGCAGCTGCGTTTTCAGCGCGGTATCATAATAAGCCTCAAAACGGGAGGTTTTATGTAGGATGGCATTGTTGATCTCTAGAACTCTGTGGGGAGGGGGTTGTCATGATCAGGTAACCTCAGAAGGTAGGATGCAAGGTTGCGTGCTGAAAGAAAGCCACCGAGACTAATATGAGGTGAGTGGCGTGACGAGATGGATGCGGTTCATGAGCCCTATAGCTCTATGGCTTCCGGGTCCTTGAAGGTGATGCCCGATCTGATGTTTCTGTAGAACTTCATCACACCCCACAGTGCCAGGATCTGTAGGAGACAGCACCTGGTGAGTAAGGGGACTGTTGGGGAGGAAATGCAAAGGTGGTGGGGAGACAAGACTTGAGGAGGGGGTAGGAGGATGGTTGAGAGATAACACCTGAATTTTTTTATACGTTAAGTTTAAAGGTTCAACACCCGACATGACAGTGATGTTATGCTTAACATAAGATAAATGTCCACAAACTGCTTGGAATCGAGTATGGCGATCATCCAGCTATGATATAATGATATGAGTTATTAAAGATATCACCTTCGTTGGTGAACTCTGAGGCGACTCGAGAGGCCTATACAGGACCGGCAGGGCCGTCCACGGATGTTGCATGTGTGAAGGGCTACATCTAGTGTGGAAGGGACTGCGGCAGCATCTTGCTGGCGCTTGTCTGCCTTTCCTTGGTATGCAACCGAGCTAACTCGAAAGTATTGACACCTTCTCGTGTGATGCTCCTCTAAGCGTTACGGTGTGGAGTGATCGTCTCCCAGGAGAGGGGGTCGATTTGGCACTTTTTCAGGTTTTTCTTAAGACTATTCTTATACTTTTCCGTTGCCCGCCAGCGTTACGTTTACCATTCGTTAGGTGACTCTAAGGTAGCAGCTTTGGCAGTCTACGGGTAATATGGCCAGTCCAAGGTAGTCATTCATGGATAATGGTAACATCGATGCCCCTACACTTGGTGTCAGCGAGAATATTGGCATTTGTTCTCTTGTCTTCTCAGCGAACTTGGATGATGGAACTTAGATTACGTTGGTGAAAGTTTTCAAGTGCCTTGAGGTACCTGCTGTATATGACTCGCTGCCATACAGTAGGATGGGGAGGACCACTGATCGATATACATGCAGCTTTGTAGATAACCTCAGTTCCCTACAGCTAAAGACACGGGTACGAAGTCTGTCAAAGGCTTGAGATGCACATCTGATCCGATGTTGAATCTCTTCATCGATGTCGGCTGTGGTGGACAGGTGGGAGTCAAGGTACTGAAAGTGGGTAACATTAGAGAGCGTAGTAGTACCGTTAACCTGAATGGATGGTGGAGGTGTGCCTGAACCACAGACAGGCTGAAGGAGAATCTGAGTCTTAGTACATTCACCTCAAGGCCGAAGTGTGCATACGCATCTGCGTAAGTGTTCAGGATCTCCTGTAGGTCGCGTTCAGTGTGAGCGACGAGGGTGAGGTCGTGTGCATACTGAAGTTCAGTACTGGATGTCCATCCCGCCGGCTAAATTGTCACTGGCATGAGTAAGGAAGGCAGCCAAGAAAATGGAAAAGAGAGTTGGTGCTACTACATATCCTTGTTTTACCCCAGCTAAAATGAGAAAGAACTCGGATTGGCTACCGTTGTGCAGGACACTGCCGTTCATGTCATCGTGAAGCTGACCACAATGGTGATGAATTTGTGTGGGCAACCAAAACGACTGAGGGTCCTCCAGAGGGCTTCCCTGTTGACCTAGTCTGCTCGTTGAAGGCCATGTACAAGTCACGACGCTGTTTTCTGAAATTTACCTGTATCTGGCGGGGAGCAAAGATCATGTCAGTGGTGCCACGTGATGGTCTAAAGCCACATTGATATTCTGGGAGGAAGTTTTACGCCTCATGAGGAAGTCTGTTTAGGAGGACTCCGGTGATAAGCTTACCAGCTATGGACAGCAGCGAGATCCTGCAGTAGCTGACACAGTCTGACCGGTCCCCCTTGTTCTTGGGGGATTTCCTCCTTCTCCCATATATTCTCCAGGAGAGATTGGAGACGTTTGGTAAGCAGAGGTCCTCTTGCTTAAGACACCTCGGTTGGAATTCCATCATGCTCTGTGGCTTTGTTATTTTTCATCTGCTTGATGGCAATAGCTACCTCATTCAGGGATGGAGGATAGTTGAGGTGGGTCAGCTCTGGATGCTGAGGGACCTATTGGGTAGACAGAACATCCACATCCGTGTTTCGGATGAGCAGCGAATGGTAGTGTTCTTTCCAGTGCTGACTGATGCCTTCTTCGCCTTTAATTAGGGAGTTACCGTCGGATGAGTGGAGGGAGGCTACGCCATGAGTGGTTGGGCCAAACATTATTTTAGTGGAATTGAAAAATTCACGCATCATGTGTTGGGCCTCAAAAAATTTCCTTTTCACACGCTTTATTTTTCCGCCATTCGTTCATTAGATTACGAAGTTCGCACTGGGCCATCACTTTCTTCTGGTGTTAAGGCATCAGCTTTAGTCCGATACTGAGGGTTGTTCTGCCAGTCAGGGAAAGCCGCACGTTTACCATTGACGAGTACGTCGATTTCCTGGTTATTTTCATCAAACCAATCCTGGTGCTTTCTTTCGATTTGGCCGAGGGCCTTGCTGCAGGTTTTTGTGATGACAGCATCAAGGATACCCCATTAGGCAGTCAGATTTAGGTTGTTTGTTGTTGGGCTGTTTATCAGCCCATAGTGGAGCTGCTCTCTGAAAGCATGTTCTACTGCTTGATCCTCCAGTTGCTTTGTGTTAAAACCTCCTCTGGAGGCTTGTTGCCTTCGCCGTTTTGGGGCGACGTGAAGGGAAAGATTGGCAATGACGAGTCGATGACCTGTGTCACAGTGGTTTGAGCCACACATGCCTCGGTTGATGAGGACTTCTCGGCGATCTATTTCTCTGACAATGATTTAGTCAGTGAGATGCCAATGTTTGGGCCGTGGGTGTTGCAAAGAACCCTTGAACTTGTCGGCCTGCCTAAACAAAGTGATGGTGATAGTGAGGTTGCGTTCACCACACTTGCTGAGGAGGAGTAGGCTGCTGGGATTACATTTGCCCACTCCGTTTCTCCCTATGGTTCCCTGCCATAAGTCAGCATCTCTGCCAACTCTGGCATTGAAGCCACCAAGGAGCACAACCTTATCTTATCTTGGGATAGAGGTTAGGACTGTCAAGGTAGGCATAAGATTTTTCTTTGCTGTTATCCTCTGCATCCAGTGTTGGGGCATAAGAACTGTTGAAGAAGGCATGACGTGAGTAATTCAGTGGGACTCGGAGCGTCATGAGGTGCTCGTTGACCCCAACAGACATTACAGTAAGTCTGTGTAGGGTGGATTGAAGAATGGCAGGCTTACCCTTCTAGAAGAAGGTATAGCCGGACCCCTGTTCTGTGAGTCGACCCTCGTCTGGGAGCTAGGACTCACTTGTGGCTGCTATGTCTAGACAGCTTTTTTGCCACCAGGCCAGTTCTTCTTTCATAACGCCCATTTGTGCCAGCATCCAGAAGGATCTAAACATTTCATGCAGCGACCATAAGAGGTTGTATAGTTTGCTTTTGCTTTCATCTGTGATTATGTTTTCGACTGCATTAGGATGTCCTTACTGGGTATGGATATCCAGTCAGGTTGTTTTTTTAGACTGGCTATGTTTAAGGCACCTTTTCTAGCCCACACCCCATGCGGGGTGAGCAGAGGGACTCCTCGAAAGGGCTGCTCATTCGCACAGACAGGACCGGATTTCACTGCTGCCTAGATCCCAGTACATAAACGACCATCTTATCTATCCTGCCCATGTGCAGAGTTGTGACTCTAGACTGCAGGTAGTCATCTCTGCCTGTTCCCGTCGCCACTCGTCCGTCGCCATAAGACTTTTGGTGGTTTAGGGGTTTTAGTGGTGATGAAATGTATGATGATCTGGATGATGGCTGCACGTGAGTAGATGAATGTGGTAAGGCACAGGCTGCAACCACACATCTTGGCTCAGTCTCAGTCTCAGTGGTGCAGGTAGCTGCAACAAATGGGGAGAAGGAGTTGCGATGGACTGCCAATAGCTCAGTTTGTTGGGTTTCGCCGTAGCAGCCTGTCCATCTTGCATTGCCTTCTTCCGCCGGAGTACCCGTTGGGTTTTCTTGTTGGTCACCTTTTCAGCCTTATCCGCCGTTGGGTTTCTTACTGGAGCTCTGTAAGCATTTCTGCCTGATAAGGGGCTCCACCACAGAAGTTTCGTTCGGGATTTACTTCCCTAGCCTTTTACTTGCTAAGGTTGATCCACAAGGCTGTGGGGCAGTGGTTGGTAGGCGCCTGGGGTGTGTCCACATGTTGGTGGGCCTATGCGCCGTCCCTCTGGGGACCACTGCTGCTCCAATATCCCCTGCTGTTCTAGCCTGGGGCCGCGAGGCACCCAGTTACCGTGTGTTGCCACGAGGGGTCACAGCAAGAGTCTTGATGGTGAAGAGGCTGTGTACTGGGAGGGCCAGACTTACGCTGTTCACCACGAGGGCTAGACAGCGGCGGTAGCTGAAAGTGAGAGAAGCAAGCTGTGCCTGCACCTTAACACTAACATAATACTGCCACACTAGACGCATTACACCACACACACACACACACATACTCGTGGATACACACACACCCAAACACGTACTCGCAGATACAAACACACACACACACACACTCAAACACATTCATACAGATGCACACACAAACATGCACGCAGATACAAACGCACAAGCGCAGATACTCACCCCCACACACAAGCTCAAACATGCACATACACACATGCGCGTAAATACACAAACCCATACACGCAGATACACACATACACACTAGATACACACACACACACACACACACACACACACACACACACTCAAACACAAACAGAGTCATACAGATGCACACACAAACATGCACGCAGATACAAACACGCAAACACAGGTACTCACCCCGACACATACACGCTCAAACAATCACACGCTCAAACATAGACGCACTCACACATACAGACATGCACGTAAATACACAAACCCATACACGCAGATACACACACACACACAGACACGCACACACTCAAACATACACACATACAGTACACGCAAAAACACACACACAAACACATACCAACACAAACACACACAAACACACACACACACACACACACACGTATTCCATTTTCTTTGCCAGTTTTGAACCCATGATAATATCAACCCCTCAGATTTTAAGGATGAAAACTAATGCGATATTCTAAAGTTTGAAACACTGTTCGCTTCTCAGGGAGAATATTTTTTATAACTGAAATATAATAAAAAATAAATAGCCAATTTAAGTATGCGTCATTTTTCATTATACTAATCCACAGGTATGACAATTTTTCCAATCAAAGATAAATATAATCCAGCATCAATATATATATATATATATATATATATATATATATATATATATATATATATATATATATATATATATATATATATATATGCAAGTAAATCACTGTAGGTGCGCGTGATCTAGGTATATGCTGATAACCACAAGGAAAGAAGAAAACACGAAATTCCCAAGCGCCTTGGGAACTTCGTGTTTTCTTCTTTCCTTGTGGTTATCAGCATATACCTAGATCACGCGCACCTACAGTGATTTACTTGCATATATATATATATATATATATATATATATATATATATAGATATATATTTATTTATTTATGTATTTATATTTTTTAATATTTACTATAAACTTGTACTAGAAATACTTACATTTAAAAATAATCTTGTTACAAAAAACATCAATTCTGCTTTACACATCATGTCGAATCTCTGAAATGTAATAAGTGATAAGCTTAACATACAGGAGTCCAGCCATAATAGAGGAGGGAAAATATATATTACAGTAAGTTAAGGTTGGGGGACTACGTCACCACACTACTGACACACTCTTAAACTTCAAGATCAAAGAAGCAGGCGAGTGTTTGCGTGGGAGACTTATGAAGAGCGTCACTACCGCACGGCTACACATTCACAATGTTAGGAGAGTTTTTGAATTCATAAAAATTCTTATATTACTCATAATTTTTTTTAGTTAACCTTTTATCGAAATAGAAGTTTATTGGGCACATCCAGGGAATTACTGTGTTGTTTTTGTAATGTGCCTAAGTAAAGTAATAATATGAATATGAGAAATTATGAAAATATACAAACATTAATACAGTATATATATTTTTGATCATTTTATTATATTTCACACACCACACCTTACCTTATTAATGTGATCTCTAAGGACGTTGGAATATATGCAGCACACTGCCTCCAGGGCCATGAAGGTGATAATGGCGACAACCCATGGTGTGACCAGGCCACACCGCTCCTGCCATCACGATCAGCCGTTATATATAATGTACTGGCCATCTGCTACCTGGCTACATCAACACACTCTTCGCTGTCACCTGGTCATCTACCTGGCTACATCAACACACTCTGCGTTCAACACTCATACTCGATCATATACTGTAGGCAGCAGGAGAAGACGGGGGAGAGAGAGGAAGAGGAAGATTTTCGAAATATGCGAGGAGATAAAAGGAAGTCATGATAATAAGAGAAAAATATGATTTATGAGAAAAGTTGTGAATAAAATGTAATTGTTATAGAGAAAGTTGGTGAGGTGGAAGGTTGGACTTTTTAGAAAATGTCAGTTTTTCAGTGATATTTCCAAAGAATGACCAAGTAGCCCGCAGACTGTGACGTTGGGGGGCTGGCAGAAAGTGCCATCTCACCCTCCCAAAAAAAAAAAAAAAAAAAAAAAAAAAAAAATATATATATATATATATATATATATATATATATATATATATATATATATATATATATATATATATATATATATATATATATATATATAAATAAAGAGAAAAGACTTAAATTTATGTAATACTTTAAGCTATTGGCAATAATTATTTGATTTAGATCACTTTTTCAACATTTACAATGAATTCTTTTTCGGTAGATAACTTTTTTTATCGTGGTGACAGTCGTAAAACTCTTATACTACTGTACTGTAGAATGTAGACTGTAGACGGACGCAGTGAAACCCCCTCCTTACCCTTTATAACGTCACCCTCAGTAACTCACGCGTGGAGAGCACAGTCGTAAGGGTTTGATGAAAGTTTATGAGAGAGAGAGAGAGAGAGAGAGAGAGAGAGAGAGAGAGAGAGAGAGATTTACAGTCGCTCAAGGTCTCTGTAGACAAATATTCCAGTAGACAAGTAGATTATCTTGGTTATAAAAAAATATTCTACTGATTTATATATATATATATATATATATATATATATATATATATATATATATATATATATATATATATATATATATATATAAGACAAAGATCAAGAATGTAACTTTAATTCATAGAACATATTGACTCTAAATATGGATATTCTGTATACCTAGTACATCACATAAGCATAGCAGTGGGCCTACATGATTTCTTGTTAGTTTTACCCAGGTCGAAGTTTGATCTACTCGGATATCTTCATAGTTCGCTCAGAGTCACATACAAGGTTTCTCAAAATTGCAGTGCTATGGTATATTTATGCGATAATAAGACAACAGAGCGATGAATTATGGTTTCCCTTTATTTGTAATTTTACGAATTTCCTTGAATTTGTTTTACGTATCACCCACGTCGACTTTACACGAGAGTACTGTTGCTTAGTGTAAAGTTAGAATATACAGTATAGGGTGAAAGAAATATATCACTAAATCATTAAGTATTATCCAATTGTCTTGTACTGTCGTCTAGAAACAGATCACATAAAATTATTGCATATTTTATAAATCATTTGGGAGCCAGTTTACAAGAGCATAACAACTACTGCTGTTACTAACGATACAGCACTTCAAGTGATACTTTTACTACTAAGAATAGTAGTCGTGGTAGTAATGTTACAGCTGCTACCTCTAGTAATACAAGAAACATACGAATCGGAATAATAGCACTAACGAAGTCTACATCGATCACTAACCTTGCGTATCCCAGTGATGAGGAAGCTGCTGAGCACGATGATTGTGATGTGTGTACACAGTATTGATATATAGGAGATCTGTACACCTGTAACACGTGTTTTGTGAGAATACAGAATCTTTACAGTGTATCATGCACTGCCATAACACATGTGCTGATATACTCTATACACAGTAATAAAGAGATAAAAGAATTTTCCTGCCTGTAAAATATTTTATCACGAATTATATAGAAAATTATTACAAACGCACAAGAGATATAGTAAAATTGCTGATAGTTTAGCATCGGTGAGAAAAATATTATATTCAACAAGT
The DNA here is from genome assembly GCA_958450375.1 of Homarus gammarus. Classification (NCBI taxonomy): domain Eukaryota; kingdom Metazoa; phylum Arthropoda; class Malacostraca; order Decapoda; family Nephropidae; genus Homarus; species Homarus gammarus. Next base: position 331,274 of record CAUDMG010001162.1, read on the forward strand.
TATTTTAACCAAGAATTAAGATATATTTAACTCGAAAGGAAAGGGTCATCTGAACATTAGCCCCCCCAGCTTATTTCACCTGATGAATAACACCCAAGCTCTACCTGGGGGTTTGGTTAGGTTAGGTTAGGTTAGCTCAGGTTAGGTTAGGTTAGCGCTACATTAGCTTAACGTTAAGTGAGCGTTAGATTAGTTTACCGAAAAGGTAGTTAATCTTAAGGTGAAATAAGCTGAGGGACGAATCTTCAGGTGAATCAAGGATATACAAGTAGGATACGGGAGGCAGGTGGTGACACCCCCCCCCCCCCACAGTAACTTACCGTAGTAAACATCGTGTAGGGGATAAGGGTGTTGTATATTCACCAGCAGCCACCAGCCATACAACAGCGTCACCAGCCCAGACGAGCACTGTAGGTTATACACCACTCATAGTCACAAGCCGTGGAGGTGGTGGAGGAGGAAAAAGAAGAGATGGTTGGCGAAGAGGGGGAGGATGAGACTTAGGATACAAGAAATACGTTATGTCAGGGTGGTAGAGTGGTGGGTGTAGTGGTAGAGTGGTGGTAGAGTGGTGGTAGAGTGGTAGGTGTAGTGGTAGAGTGGTGGTAGAGTGGTGGGTGTAGTGGTAGATTGTGGGTGTTGTGTCAGTGGTGGTAGAGTGGTGGGTGTAGTGGTAGAGTGGTAGTAGAGTGGTGGGTGAAGTGGTAGAGTGGTGGTAGAGTGGTGGGTGTAGTGGAAGAGTGGTGGTAGACTGGTGGGTGAAGTGGTAGAGTGGTGGTAGAGTGGTGGGTGGAGTGGTAGTGGTAGTAGAGTGGTGGGTGTAGTGGTAGAGTGGTGGTAGAGTGGTGGTAGAGTGGTGGGTGCAGTGGTAGAGTGGTGGTAGAGTGGTGGGTGAAGTGGTAGAGTGGTGGTAGAGTGGTGGTAGAGTGGTGGATGTAGTGGTGGAGTGGTGGTAGAGTGGTGGGTGTAGTGGTAGAGTGGTGGTAGAGTGGTGGTAGAGTGGTGGGTGCAGTGGTAGAGTGGTGGTAGAGTGGTGGGTGTAGTGGTAGAGTGGTGGGTGTAGTGTCAGTGGTGGTAGAGGGGTGGGTGTAGTGGTAGAGTGGTGGTAGAGTGGAGGGTGTAGTGTCAGTGCTGGTAGAGTGGAGGGTGTAGTGTCAGTGGGGGTAGAGCGGAGGGTGTAGTATCAGTTTGTGGTAGAGGGGTGGGTGTAGTGTCAGTGGAGGTAGAGCGGAGGGTGTAGTGTCAGTGGTGGTAGAGTGGAGGGTGTAGTGTGAGTGGTGGAAGAGTGGTGGTAGAGTGGTGGGTGTAGTGTCAGTGGTGGTAGAGTGGAGGGTGTAGTGTGAGTGGTGGAAGAGTGGTGGTAGAGTGGGGGGTGTAGTGTCAGTGGTGGTAGAGTGGTGGGTGTAGTGTCAGTGGTGGTAGAGTGGTGGGTGTAGTGTCAGTGGTGGTAGAGTGGAGGGTGTAGTGGTAGAGTGGTGGGTGTAGTGTCAGTGGTGGTAGAGTGTTGGGTGTAGTGTCAGTGGTGGGAGAGTGGTGGGTGTAGTGTCAGTGGTGGTTGAGTGGTGGGTGTAGTATCAGTGGTGGTAGAGTGGTGGGTGTAGTGTCAGTGGTGAGTGGTGGGTGTAGTGTCAGTGGTGGTTGAGTGGTGGGTGTAGTGTCAGTGGTGGTAGAGTGGAGGGTGTAGTGTCAGTGGTGGTAGAGTGGTGGGTGTAGTGTCAGTGGTGGTAGAGTGGTGGGTGTAGTGTCAGTGGTGGTAGAGTGTTGGGTGTAGTGTCAGTGGTGGTAGATTGGAGGGTGTAGTGTCAGTGGTGGTAGAGTGGTGTGGTTGGTGTCAGTGGTGGTAGAGTGGTGGGTGTAGTGTCAGTGGTGGTAGAGTGGTGGGTGTAGTGTCAGTGGTGGTAGAGTGGTGGGTGTAGTGTCAGGGGTGGTAGATTGTAGGATGTAGTGGTAGAGAGGTGGTAGAGTGGAGGGTGTAGTGTCAGTGGTGGTAGAGTGGTGGGTGTAGTATCAGTGGTGGTAGAGTGGAGGGTGTACTGTCAGTTGTGGTAGAGTGGAGGGTGTAGTGTCAGTGGTGGTACAGTGGTGGGTGTAGTGTCAGTGGTAGAGTGGAGGGTGTAATGGTAGAGTGGTGGTAGAGTGGTGGGTGTAGTGTCAGTGGTGGTTGAGGGATGGGTGCAGTGTCACTGGTGGTAGAGTGGTGGGTGTAGTGTCAGTGGTGGTAGAGTGGTGGGTGTAGTGTCAGTAGTGGTAGAGTGGTGGGTGTTGTGTCAGTGGTGGTAGAGTGGTGGGTGTAGTGTCAGTGGTGGTAGAGTGGTGGGTGTAGTGTCAGTGGTGGTAGAGTGGAGGGTGTAGTGTCAGTGGTGGTAGAGTGGTGGGTGTAGTGTCAGTGGTGGTAGAGTGGTGGGTGTAGTGTCAGTGGTGGTAGAGTGGAGGGTATAGTGTCAGTGGTGGTAGAGTGGTGGGTGTAGTGTCAGTGGTGGTAGAGTGGTGGGTGTAGTGTCAGTGGTGGTAGAGTGGAGGGTGTATTGGTAGAGTGGAGGGTGTAGTGTCAGTGGTGGTAGAGTGTTGGGTGTAGTGTCAGTGGTGGTAGAGTGTTGGGTGTAGTGTCAGTGGTGTTAGAGTGTTGGGTGCAGTGTCAGTGGTGGTAGAGTGTTGGGTGCAGTGTCAGTGGTGGTAGAGTGGAGGGTGTAGTGTCAGTGGTGGTAGAGTGTTGGGTGTAGTGTCAGTGGTGGTAGAGTGTTGGGTGCAGTGTCAGTGGTGGTAGAGTGGAGGGTGTAGTGTCAGTGGTGGTAGAGTGTTGGGTGTAGTGTCAGTGGTGGTAGAGTGGAGGGTGTAGTGTCAGTGGAGGTAAAGGGGTGGGTGTAGTGTCAGTGGTGGTAGAGTGTTGGGTGTAGTGTCAGTGGTGGTAGAGTGGAGGGTGTAGTGTCAGTGGTGGTAGAGTGTTGGGTGTAGTGTCAGTGGTGGTAGAGTGGAGGGTGTAGTGTCAGTGGTGGTAGAGTGGTGGGTGTAGTGTCAGTGGTGGTAGAGTGGAGGGTGTAGTGTCAGTGGTGGTAGAGTGTTGGGTGCAGTGTCAGTGGTGGTAGAGTGTTGGGTGTAGTGTCAGTGGTGGTAGAGTGTTGGGTGTAGTGTCAGTGGTGGTAGAGTGTTGGGTGTAGTGTCAGTGGAGGTAGAGTGGTGTGTGTAGTGTCAGTGGTGGTAGAGTGGTGGGTGTAGTGTCAGTGGAGGTAGAGTGGTGGGTGTAGTGTCAGTGGTGGTAGAGTGTTGGGTGTAGTGTCAGTGGAGGTAGAGTGGTGGGTGTAGTGTCAGTGGTGGTCGAGTGGAGGGTGTAGTGTCAGTGGTCTTAGTGGGGTGGGTGTAGTGTCAGTGGTGGTAGAGTGGTGGGTGTAGTGTCAGTGGTGGTAGAGTGGTGGGTGTAGTGTCAGTGGTGGTTGAGTGGTGGGTGTAGTGTCAGTGGTGGTAGAGTGGTGGGTGTAGTGTCAGTGGTGGTAGAGTGGTGGGTGTAGTGGTAGAGTGGTGGTAGAGTGGTGGGTGTAGTGTCAGTTGTGGTAGAGTGGAGGGTGTAGTGGTAGAGTGGTGGTAGAGTGGTGGGTGTAGTGGTAGAGTGGTGGTAGAGTGGTGGGTGTAGTGTCAGTTGTGGTAGAGTGGAGGGTGTAGTGGTAGAGTGGTGGTAGAGTGGTGGGTGTAGTGGTAGAGTGGTGGTAGAGTGGTGGGTGTAGTGTCAGTGGTGGTAGAGTGGTGGGTGTAGTGTCAGTGGTGGTAGAGTGGTGGGTGTAGTGTCAGTGGTGGTAGATTTGAGGGTGTAGTGGTAGAGTTGAGGGTGTAGTGTCAGTGGTGGTAGAGTGGTGGGTGTAGTGTCAGTGGTGGTAGAGTGGTGGGTGTAGTGTCAGTGGTGGTAGATTGGAGGGTGTAGTGTCAGTGGTGGTAGAGTGGTGGGTGTAGTGTCAGTGGTGGTAGAGTGGTGGGTGTAGTGTCAGTGGTGGTAGAGGGATGGGTGTAGTGTCAGTGGTGGTAGAGTGGTGGGTGTAGTGTCAGTGGTGGCAGAGGGATGGGTGTAGTGTCAGTGGTGGTAGAGTGGTAGGTGTAGTGTCAGTGGTGGTAGAGTGGTGGGTGTAGTGTCAGTGGTGGTAGAGGGGTGGGTGTAGTGTCAGTGGTTGTAGAGTGGTGGGTGTAGTGTCAGTGGTGGTAGAGGGGTGGGTGTAGTGTCAGTGGTGGTAGAGGGATGGGTGTAGTGTCAGTGGTTGTAGAGTGGTGGGTGTAGTGTCAGTGGTGGTAGAGGGGTGGGTGTAGTGTCAGTGGTGGTAGAGGGGTGGGTGTAAAAACAGTGGTGGTAGAGTGGTGGATGTAGTGTCAGTGGTGGTAGAGTGTTGGGTGTAGTGTCAGTGGTGGTAGAGTGGTGGGTGTAGTGTCAGTGGTGGTAGAGTGGTGGGTGTAGTGTCAGTGGTGGTAGAGTGGTGGGTGTAGTGTCAGTGGTGGTAGAGTGTTGGGTGTAGTGTCAGTGGTGGTAGAGTGGGGGGTGTAGTGTCAGTGGTGGTAGAGTGTTGGGTGTAGTGTCAGTGGTGGTAGAGTGTTGGGTGTTATGTCAGTGGTGGTAGAGTGGTGGGTGTAGTGTCAGTGGTGGTAGAGGGGTGGGTGTAAAAACAGTGGTGGTTGAGTGGTGGGTGTAGTGTCAGTGGTGGTTGAGTGGTGGGTGTTGTGTCAGTGGTTGGTAGAGTGGTGGGTGTAGTGTCAGTGGTGGTAGGGGGGTGGGTGTAAAAACAGTGGTGGTAGAGTGGTGGGTGTAGTGTCAGTGGTGGTAGAGCGGTGTGGTTGGTGTCAGTGGTGGTAGAGTGGTGGGTGTTGTGTCAGTGGTTGGTAGAGTGGTGGGTGTAGTGTCAGTGGTGGTAGGGGGGTGGGTGTAAAAACAGTAGTGGTAGAGTGGTGGGTGTAGTGTCAGTGGTGGTAGAGTGGTGTGGTTGGTGTCAGTGGTGGTAGAGTGGTGGGTGTAGTGTCAGTGGTGGTAGAGTGGTGGGTGTAGTGTCAGTGGTGGTAGGGGTGGATGTAAAAACAGTAGTGGTAGAGTGGTGGGTGTAGTGTCAGTGGTGGTAGAGTGGTGTGGTTGGTGTCAGTGGTGGTAGAGTGGTGGGTGTTGTGTCAGTGGTGGTAGAGGGGTGTGTGTAGTGTCAGTGGTGGTAGAGTGGTGGGTGTAGTGTCAGTGGTGGTAGAGGGGTGTGTGTAAAAACAGTGGTGGTAGAGTGGGGGGTGTAGTGTCAGTGGTGGTAGAGGGATGGGTGTAGTGTCAGTGGTGGTAGAGTGGAGGGTGTAGTGTCAGCGGTGGTAGAGTGGTGGGTGTAGTGTCAGTGGTGGTAGAGTGGTGGGTGTAGTGTCAGTGTTGGTAGAGTTTTGGGTGTAGTGTCAGTGGTGGTAGAGTGTTGGGTGTAGTGTCAGTGGAGGTAGAGTGGTGGGTGTAGTGTCAGTGGTGGTAGAGTGGTGGGTGTAGTGTCAGTGGTGGTAGAGTGTTGGGTGTAGTGTCAGTGGAGGTAGAGTGGTGGGTGTAGTGTCAGCGGTGGTAGAGTGGTGGGTGTAGTGTCAGTGGTGGTAGAGTGGTGGGTGTAAAAACAGTGGTGGTAGAGTGGTGGGTGTAGTGTCAGTGGTGGTAGAGTGTTGGGTGTAGTGTCAGTGGTGGTAGAGTGGTAGGTGTAGTGTCAGTGGTGGTAGAGTTTAGGGTGTAGTGTCAGTGGTGGTCGAGTGGTGGGTGTAGTGTCAGTGGTGGTAGAGTGGTGGGTGTAGTGTCACTGGTGGTAGAGTGGAGGGTGTAGTGTCAGCGGTGGTAGAGTGGTGGGTGTAGTGTCAGTGGTGGTAGAGTGGTGGGTGTAGTGTCAGTGGTGGTAGAGTGGTGGGTGTAGTGTCAGTGGTGGTAGAGTTTAGGGTGTAGTGTCAGTGGAGGTAGAGTGGTGGGTGTAGTGTCAGTGGTGGTAGAGTGGAGGGTGTAGTGTCAGTGGTGGTAGAGTGGTGGGTGTAAAAACAGTGGTGGTAGAGTGGTGGGTGTAGTGTCAGTGGTGGTAGAGTGTTGGGTGTAGTGTCAGTGGTGGTAGAGTGGTAGGTGTAGTGTCAGTGGTGGTAGAGTGGTGGGTGTAAAAACAGTGGTGGTAGAGTGGTGGGTGTAGTGTCAGTGGTGGTAGAGTGGTGGGTGTTGTGTCAGTGGTGGTAGAGTGGTAGGTGTAGTGTCAGTGGTGGTAGAGTGTTGGGTGTAGTGTCAGTGGAGATAGAGTGGTGGATGTAGTGTCAGTGGTGGTAGAGTGGTGGATGTAGTGTCAGTGGTGGTAGAGTGGTGGGTGTAGTGTCAGTGGTGGTAGAGTGGTGGGTGTAGTGTCAGTGGTGGTAGATTGAAGGGTGTAGTGGAAGAGTGGGGGGTGTAGTGTCAGTGGTGGTAGAGTGGTGGGTGTAGTGTCAGTGGTGGTAGAGTGGTGGGTGTAGTGTCAGTGGTGGTAGAGTGGTGGGTGTAGTGTCAGTGGTGGTAGAGTGGTGGGTGTAGTGTCAGTGGTGGTAGAGTGGTGGGTGTAGTGTCAGTGGTGGTAGAGTGGTGGGTGTAGTGTCAGTGGTGGTAGAGTGGTGGGTGTAGTGTCAGTGGTGGTAGAGTGGTGGGTGTGTGTCAGTGGTGGTAGATTGTGGTGTGTCAGTGGTAGAGTGGTGGGTGTAGTGTCAGTGGTGGTAGAGTGGTGGGTGTAGTGTCAGTGGTGGTAGAGTGGTGGGTGTAGTGTCAGTGGTGGTAGAGTGGAGGGTGTAGTGTCAGTGGTGGTAGAGTGGTGGGTGTAGTGTCAGTGGTGGTAGAGTGGTGGGTGTAGTGTCAGTGGTGGTAGAGTGGTGGGTGTAGTGTCAGTGGTGGTAGAGTGGTGGGTGTAATGTCAGTGGTGGTTGAGTGGTGGGTGTAGTGTCAGTGATGGTAGAGTGGTGGGTGTAGTGTCAGTGGTGGTAGATTGGAGGGTGTAGTGGTAGAGTGGTGGGTGTAGTGTCAGTGGTGGTAGAGTGGTGGGTGTAGTGTCAGTGGTGGTAGATTGGAGGGTGTAGTGGTAGAGTGGTGGGTGTAGTGTCAGTGGTGGTAGATTGGAGGGTGTAGTGGTAGAGTGGTGGGTGTAGTGTCAGTGGTGGTAGAGTGGTGGGTGTAGTGTCAGTCGTGGTAGAGTGGGGGTGTAGTGTCAGTGGTGGTAGATTGGAGGGTGTAGTGGTAGAGTGGTGGGTGTAGTGTCAGTGGTGGTAGATTGGAGGGTGTAGTGGTAGAGTGGTGGGTGTAGTGGTAGAGTGGTGGTAGAGTGGTGGGTGTAGTGGTAGAGTGGTAGTAGAGTGGTGGGTGTAGTGGTAGAGTGGTAGTAGAGTGGTGGGTGTAGTGGTAGAGTGGTGGCAGAGTGGAGGGTGTAGTGTCAGTGGTGGTAGAGTGGTGGGTGTAGTGTCAGTGGTGGTAGAGTGGTGGGTGTAGTGTCAGTGGTGGTAGAGTGGTGGGTGTAGTGTCAGTGGAGGTAAAGGGGTGGGTGTAGTGTCAGTGCTGGTAGAGTGGAGGGTGTAGTGTCAGTTGTGGTAGAGTGGTGGGTGTAGTGTCAGTGGTGGTAGAGTGGTGGGTGTAGTGTCAGTGGTGGTAGAGTGGTGGGTGTAGTGTCAGTGGTGGTAGAGTGGAGGGTGTATGGTAGAGTGCAGGGTGTAGTGTCAGTGGTGTTAGAGTGGAGGGTGTAGTGTTAGTGGTAGTAGAGTGGAGGGTGTAGTGTCAGTGGTGGTAGAGTGGTGGGTGTAGTGTCAGTGGTGGTAGAGTGGTGGGGGTAGAGTGGTGGGTGTAGTGTCAGTGGTGGTAGAGTGGAGGGTGTAGTGTCAGTGGTGGTATAGTGGTGGGTGTAGTGTCAGTGGTGGTAGAGTGTTGGGTGTAGTGTCAGTGGAGGTAAAGTGGTGGGTGTAGTGTCAGTGGTGGTAGAGTGGAGGGTGTAGTGTCAGCGGTGGTATAGTAGTGGGTGTAAAAACAGTGGTGGTAGAGTGGTGGATGTAGTGTCAGTGGTGGTAGAGTGTTGGGTGTAGTGTCAGTGGTGGTAGAGTGGTGGGTGTAGTGTCAGTGGTGGTAGAGTGTTGGGAGTAGTGTCAGTGGTGGTACAGTGCTGGGTGTTGTGTCAGTGGTGGTAGAGTGGTGGGTGTAGTGTCAGTGGTGGTAGAGGGGTGGGTGTAAAAACAGTGGTGGTAGAGTGGTGGGTGTAGTGTCAGTGGTGGTAGAGTGGTGGGTGTTGTGTCAGTGGTGGTAGGGGGGTGGGTGTAATAACAGTGGTGGTTGAGTGGTGGGTGTAGTGTCAGTGGTGGTAGAGTGGTGTGGTTGGTGTCAGTGGTGGTAGAGTGGTGGTTGTTGTGTCAGTGGTTGGTAGAGTGGTGGGTGTAGTGTCAGTGGTGGTAGGGGGGTGGGTGTAAAAACAGTAGTGGTAGAGTGGTGGGTGTAGTGTCAGTGGTGGTAGAGTGGTGTGGTTGGTGTCATTGGTGGTAGAGTGGTGGGTGTTGTGTCAGTGGTGGTAGGGGGGTGGGTGTAAAAACAGTAGTGGTAGAGTGGTGGGTGTAGTGTCAGTGGTGGTAGAGTGGTGTGGTTGGTGTCAGTGGTGGTAGAGTGGTGGGTGTTGTGTCAGTGGTGGTAGAGGGGTGTGTGTAGTGTCAGTGGTGGTAGAGTGGTGGGTGTAGTGTCAGTGGTGGTAGAGGGGTGTGTGTAAAAACAGTGGTGGTAGAGTGGAGGGTGTAGTGTCAGCGGTGGTAGAGTGGTGGGTGTAGTGTCAGTGGTGGTAGAGTGGTGGGTGTAGTGTCAGTGGTGGTAGAGTTTTGGGTGTAGTGTCAGTGGTGGTAGAGTGTTGGGTGTAGTGTCAGCGGTGGTAGAGTGGTGGGTGTAGTGTCAGTGGTGGTAGATTGGAGGGTGTAGTGGTAGAGTGGTGGGTGTAGTGGTAGAGTGGTGGTAGAGTGGTGGGTGTAGTGGTAGAGTGGTAGTAGAGTGGTGGGTGTAGTGGTAGAGTGGTAGTTGAGTGGTGGGTGTAGTGGTAGAGTGGTGGCAGAGTGGTGGGTGTAGTGTCAGTGGAGGTAAAGGGGTGGGTGTAGTGTCAGTGGTGGTAGAATGGTGGGTGTAGTGTCAGTGATGGTAGAGTGGTGGGTGTAGTGTCAGTGGTGGTAGAGTGGTGGGTGTAGTGTCAGTGGTGGTAGAGTGGTGGGTGTAGTGTCAGTGGAGGTAGAGGGGTGGGTGTAGTGTCAGTGGTGGTAGAGTGGTGGGTGTAGTGTCAGTGGTGGTAGAGTGGTGGGTGTAGTGTCAGTGGTGGTAGAGTGGTGGGTGTAGTGTCAGTGGTGGTAGAGTGGAGGGTGTAGTGGTAGAGTGCAGGGTGTAGTGTCAGTGGTGGTAGAGTGGAGGGTGTAGTGTTAGTGGTAGTAGAGTGGAGGGTGTAGTGTCAGTGGTGGTAGAGTGGAGGGTGTAGTGTCAGTGGTTGTAGAGTGGTGGGTGTAGTGTCAGTGGTGGTAGAGTGGTGGGGGTAGAGTGGTGGGTGTAGTATCAGTGGTGGTAGAGTGGCGGGTGTAGTGTCAGTTGTGGTAGAGTGGTGGGTGTAATGTTAGTTGTGGTAGAGTGGAGGGTGTAGTGTCAGTTGTGGTAGAGTGGTGGGTGTATTAGTTGTGGTAGAGTGGAGGGTGTAGTGTCAGTGGTGGTAGAGTGGTGGGTGTAGTGTCAGTGGTGGTAGAGTGGTGGGTGTAGTGTCAGTGGTGGTAGAGTGGTGTGTAGTGTCAGTGGTGGTAGAGTGGTGGGTGTAGTGTCAGTGGTGGTAGAGTGGTGGGTGTAGTGTCAGTGGTGGTAGAGGGGTGGGTGTAGTGTCAGTGGTGGTAGAGTGGTGGGTGTAAAAACAGTGGTGGTAGAGTGGTGGGTGTAGTGTCAGTGGTTGTAGAGTGGTGGGTGTAGTGTCAGTGGTGGTAGAGTGGTGGGTGTAGTGTCAGTGGTGGTAGAGTGGTGGGTGTAAAAACAGTGGTGGTAGAGTGGTGGATGTAGTGCCAGTGGTGGTAGAGTGGTGGGTGTAGTGTCAGTGGTGGTAGAGTGGTGGGTGTTGTGTCAGTGGTGGTAGAGTGGTGGGTGTAGTGTCAGTGGTGGTAGAGTGGTGGGTGTAGTGTGGTAGGGTGGTAGTGTCAGTGGTGGTAGAGTGGTGGGTGTAGTGTCAGTGGTGGTAGAGTGGTGGGTGTAGTGTCAGTGGTGGTAGAGTGGTGGGTGTAGTGTCAGTGGTGGTAGAGTGGTGGGTGTAGTGTCAGTGGTGGTAGAGTGGTGGGTGTAGTGTCAGTGGTGGTAGAGTGGTGGGTGTAGTGTCAGTGGTGGTAGAGTGGTGGGTGTAGTGTCAGTGGTGGTAGAGTGGTGGGTGTAGTGTCAGTGGTGGTAGAGTGGTGGGTGTAGTGTCAGTGGTGGTAGAGTGGTGGGTGTAGTGTCAGTGGTGGTAGAGTGTTGGGTGTAGTGTCAGTGGTGGTAGAGTGGAGGGTGTAGTGTCAGTGGTGGTAGAGTGTTGGGTGTAGTGTCAGTGGAGGTAGAGGGGTGGGTGTAGTGTCAGTGGTGGTAGAGTGTTGGGTGTAGTGTCAGTGGTGGTACAGTGGTGGGTGTTGTGTCAGTGGTGGTAGAGTGGTGGGTGTAGTGTCAGTGGTGGTAGAGTGGTGGGTGTAGTGTCAGTGGTGGTAGAGGGGTGGGTGTAGTGTCAGTGGTGGTAGAGTGTTGGGTGTAGTGTCAGTGGTGGTACAGTGGTGGGTTTAGTGTCAGTGGTGGTACAGTGGTGGGTGTAGTGTCAGTGGTGGTACAGTGGTGGGTGTAGTGTCAGTGGTGGTACAGTGGAGGGTGTAGTGTCAGTGGTGGTAGAGTGGTGGGTGTAGTGTCAGTGGTGGTAGAGGGGTGGGTGTAAAAACAGTGGTGGTAGAGTGGTGGGTGTAGTGTCAGTGGTGGTAGAGTGGTGGGTGTAGTGTCAGTGGTGGTAGAGTGGTGTGGTTGGTGTCAGTGGTGGTAGAGTGGTGGGTGTTGTGTCAGTGGTGGTAGAGTGGTGGGTGTAGTGTCAGTGGTGGTAGAGTGGTGGGTGTAGTGTCAGTGGTGGTAGAGGGGTGGGTGTAAAAACAGTGGTAGTAGAGTGGTGGGTGTTGTGTCAGTGGTGGTAGAGTGGTGGGTGTAGTGTCAGTGGTGGTAGAGTGGTGTGGTTGGTGTCAGTGGTGGTAGAGTGGTGGGTGTTGTGTCAGTGGTGGTAGAGTGGTGGGTGTAGTGTCAGTGGTGGTAGAGGGGTGGGTGTAGTGTCAGTGGTGGTAGAGGGGTGTGTGTAAAAACAGTGTGGTAGAGTGGTGGGTGTAGTGTCAGTGGTGGTAGAGTGTTAGGTGTAATGTCAGTGGTGGTAGAGGGGTGGGTGTAGTGTCAGTGGTGGTAGAGTGGAGGGTGTAGTGTCAGTGGTGGTAGAGTGGTGGGTGTAGTGTCAGTGGTGGTAGAGTGGTGGGTGTAGTGTCAGTGGTGGTAGAGTGGTGGGTGTAGTGTCAGTGGTGGTAGAGTGGTGGGTGTAGTGTCAGTGGTGGTAGAGTGGTGGGTGTAGTGTCAGTGGTGGTAGAGGGATGGGTGTAGTGTCAGTGGTGGTAGAGTGGTGGGTGTAGTGTCAGTGGTGGTAGAGTGGTGGGTGTAGTGTCAGTGGTGGTAGAGTGGTGGGTGTAGTGTCAGTGGTGGTAGAGTGGTGGGTGTAGTGTCAGTGGTGGTAGAGTGGTGGGTGTAGTGTCAGTGGTGGTAGAGTGGTGGGTGTAGTGTCAGTGGTGGTAGAGTGGTGGGTGTAGTGTCAGTGGTGGTAGAGTGGTGGGTGTAGTGTCAGTGGTGGTAGAGTGGTGGGTGTAGTGTCAGTGGTGGTAGAGTGGTGGGTGTAGTGTCAGTGGTGGTAGAGTGGTGGGTGTAGTGTCAGTGGTGGTAGAGTGGTGGGTGTAGTGTCAGTGGTGGTAGAGTGGTGGGTGTAGTGTCAGTGGTGGTAGAGTGGTGGGTGTAGTGTCAGTGGTGGTAGAGTGGTGGGTGTAGTGTCAGTGGTGGTAGAGTGGTGGGTGTAGTGTCAGTGGTGGTAGAGTGGTGGGTGTAGTGTCAGTGGTGGTAGAGTGGTGGGTGTAGTGTCAGTGGTGGTAGAGTGGTGGGTGTAGTGTCAGTGGTGGTAGAGTGGTGGGTGTAGTGTCAGTGGTGGTAGAGTGGTGGTGTAGTGTCAGTGGTGGTAGAGGGTTGGGTGTAGTGTCAGTGGTGGTAGAGTGGTGGGTGTAGTGTCAGTGGTGGTAGAGTGGTGGGTGTAGTGTCAGTGGTGGTAGAGTGGTGGGTGTAGTGTCAGTGGTGGTAGAGTGGTGGGTGTAGTGTCAGTGGTGGTAGAGTGGTGGGTGTAGTGTCAGTGGTGGTAGAGTGGTGGGTGTAGTGTCAGTGGTGGTAGAGTGGTGGGTGTAGTGTCAGTGGTGGTAGAGTGGTGGGTGTAGTGTCAGTGGTGGTAGAGTGGTGGGTGTAGTGTCAGTGGTGGTAGAGTGGTGGGTGTAGTGTCAGTGGTGGTAGAGTGTGGGTGTAGTGTCAGTGGTGGTAGAGTGGTGGGTGTAGTGTCAGTGGTGGTAGAGTGGTGGGTGTAGTGTCAGTGGTGGTAGAGTGGTGGGTGTAGTGTCAGTGGTGGTAGAGTGGTGGGTGTAGTGTCAGTGGTGGTAGAGTGGTGGGTGTAGTGTCAGTGGTGGTAGAGTGGTGGGTGTAGTGTCAGTGGTGGTAGAGTGGTGGGTGTAGTGTCAGTGGTGGTAGAGTGGTGGGTGTAGTGTCAGTGGTGGTAGAGTGGTGGGTGTAGTGTCAGTGGTGGTAGAGTGGTGGGTGTAGTGTCAGTGGTGGTAGAGTGGTGGGTGTAGTGTCAGTGGTGGTAGAGTGGTGGGTGTAGTGTCAGTGGTGGTAGAGTGGTGGGTGTAGTGTCAGTGGTGGTAGAGTGGTGGGTGTAGTGTCAGTGGTGGTAGAGTGGTGGGTGTAGTGTCAGTGGTGGTAGAGTGGTGGGTGTAGTGTCAGTGGTGGTAGAGTGGTGGGTGTAGTGTCAGTGGTGGTAGAGTGGTGGGTGTAGTGTCAGTGGTGGTAGAGTGGGTGGTGTGTAGTGGGGTGTGCAGTGGTGGTAGAGTGGTGGGTGTAGTGTCAGTGGTGGTAGAGTGGTGGGTGTAGTGTCAGTGGTGGTAGAGTGGTGGGTGTAGTGTCAGTGGTGGTAGAGTGGTGGGTGTAGTGTCAGTGGTGGTAGAGTTGTGGGTGTTTTCGTGGTGGTAGAGTGGTGGGTGTAGTGTCAGTGGTGGTAGAGTGGTGGGTGTAGTGTCAGTGGTGGTAGAGTGGTGGGTGTAGTGTCAGTGGTGGTAGAGTGGTGGGTGTAGTGTCAGTGGTGGTAGAGTGGTGGGTGTAGTGTCAGTGGTGGTAGAGTGGTGGGTGTAGTGTCAGTGGTGGTAGAGTGGTGGGTGTAGTGTCAGTGGTGGTAGAGTGGGGGTGTAGTGTCAGTGGTGGTAGAGTGGTGGGTGTAGTGTCAGTGGTGGTAGAGTGGTGGGTGTAGTGTCAGTGGTGGTAGAGTGGTGGGTGTAGTGTCAGTGGTGGTAGAGTGGTGGGTGTAGTGTCAGTGGTGGTAGAGGGATGGGTGTAGTGTCAGTGGTGGTAGAGTGGTGGGTGTAGTGTCAGTGGTGGTAGAGTGGTGGGTGTAGTGTCAGTGGTGGTAGAGTGGTGGGTGTAGTGTCAGTGGTGGTAGAGTGGTGGGTGTAGTGTCAGTGGTGGTAGAGTGGTGGGTGTAGTGTCAGTGGTGGTAGAGTGGTGGGTGTAGTGTCAGTGGTGGTAGAGTGGTGGGTGTAGTGTCAGTGGTGGTAGAGTGGTGGGTGTAGTGTCAGTGGTGGTAGAGTGGTGGGTGTAGTGTCAGTGGTGGTAGAGTGGAGGGTGTAGTGTCAGTGGTGGTAGAGTGGTGGGTGTAGTGTCAGTGGTGGTAGAGTGGTGGGTGTAGTGTCAGTGGTGGTAGAGTGGTGGGTGTAGTGTCAGTGGTGGTAGAGTGGTGGGTGTAGTGTCAGTGGTGGTAGAGTGGTGGGTGTAGTGTCAGTGGTGGTAGAGTGGTGGGTGTAGTGTCAGTGGTGGTAGAGTGGTGGGTGTAGTGTCAGTGGTGGTAGAGTGGTGTGGATGGTAGAGTGGGTGTAGTGTCAGTGGTGGTAGAGTGGTGGGTGTAGTGTCAGTGGTGGTAGAGTGGTGGGTGTAGTGTCAGTGGTGGTAGAGTGGTGGGTGTAGTGTCAGTGGTGGTAGAGTGGTGGGTGTAGTGTCAGTGGTGGTAGAGTGGTGGGTGTAGTGTCAGTGGTGGTAGAGTGGTGGGTGTAGTGTCAGTGGTGGTAGAGTGGTGGGTGTAGTGTCAGTGGTGGTAGAGTGGTGGGTGTAGTGTCAGTGGTGGTAGAGTGGTGGGTGTAGTGTCAGTGGTGGTAGAGTGGTGGGTGTAGTGTCAGTGGTGGTAGAGTGGTGGGTGTAGTGTCAGTGGTGGTAGAGTGGTGGGTGTAGTGTCAGTGGTGGTAGAGTGGTGGGTGTAGTGTCAGTGGTGGTAGAGTGGTGGGTGTAGTGTCAGTGGTGGTAGAGTGGTGGGTGTAGTGTCAGTGGTGGTAGAGTGGTGTGTTGTGTGTCTGTGGTGGTTGAGGGGTGGGTGTAGTGTCAGTGGTGGTAGAGTGTGTAGTGTCAGTGGTGGTAGAGTGGTGGGTGTAGTGTCAGTGGTGGTAGAGTGGTGGGTGTAGTGTCAGTGGTGGTAGAGTGGTGGGTGTAGTGTCAGTGGTGGTAGAGTGGTGGGTGTAGTGTCAGTGGTGGTAGAGTGGTGGGTGTAGTGTCAGTGGTGGTAGAGTGGTGGGTGTAGTGTCAGTGGTGGTAGAGTGGTGGGTGTAGTGTCAGTGGTGGTAGAGTGGTGGGTGTAGTGTCAGTGGTGGTAGAGTGGTGGGTGTAGTGTCAGTGGTGGTAGAGTGGTGGGTGTAGTGTCAGTGGTGGTAGAGTGGTGGGTGTAGTGTCAGTGGTGGTAGAGTGGTGGGTGTAGTGTCAGTGGTGGTAGAGTGGTGGGTGTAGTGTCAGTGGTGGTAGAGTGGTGGGTGTAGTGTCAGTGGTGGTAGAGTGGTGGGTGTAGTGTCAGTGGTGGTAGAGTGGTGGGTGTAGTGTCAGTGGTGGTAGAGTGGTGGGTGTAGTGTCAGTGGTGGTAGAGTGGTGGGTGTAGTGTCAGTGGTGGTAGAGTGGTGGGTGTAGTGTCAGTGGTGGTAGAGTGGTGGGTGTAGTGTCAGTGGTGGTAGAGTGGTGGGTGTAGTGTCAGTGGTGGTAGAGTGGTGGGTGTAGTGTCAGTGGTGGTAGAGTGGTGGGTGTAGTGTCAGTGGTGGTAGAGTGGTGGGTGTAGTGTCAGTGGTGGTAGAGTGGTGGGTGTAGTGTCAGTGGTGGTAGAGTGGTGGGTGTAGTGTCAGTGGTGGTAGAGTGGTGGGTGTAGTGTCAGTGGTGGTAGAGGGTGGGTGTGTCAGTGGTGGTAGAGTGGTGGGTGTAGTGTCAGTGGTGGTAGAGTGGTGGGTGTAGTGTCAGTGGTGGTAGAGTGGTGGGTGTAGTGTCAGTGGTGGTAGAGTGGTGGGTGTAGTGTCAGTGGTGGTAGAGTGGTGGGTGTAGTGTCAGTGGTGGTAGAGTGGTGGGTGTAGTGTCAGTGGTGGTAGAGTGGTGGGTGTAGTGTCAGTGGTGGTAGAGTGGTGGGTGTAGTGTCAGTGGTGGTAGAGTGGTGGGTGTAGTGTCAGTGGTGGTAGAGTGGTGGGTGTAGTGTCAGTGGTGGTAGAGTGGTGGGTGTAGTGTCAGTGGTGGTAGAGTGGTGGGTGTAGTGTCAGTGGTGGTAGAGTGGTGGATGTAGAGTCAGTGGTGGTAGAGTGGTGGGTGTAGTGTCAGTGGTGGTAGAGTGGTGGGTGTAGTGTCAGTGGTGGTAGAGTGGTGGGTGTAGTGTCAGTGGTGGTAGAGTGGTGGGTGTAGTGTCAGTGGTGGTAGAGTGGTGGGTGTAGTGTCAGTGGTGGTAGAGTGGTGGGTGTAGTGTAAGTGGTGGTAGAGTGGTGTAGTGTCAGTGGTGGTAGGTGGTGTTGTGTCAGTGGTGGTAGAGTGGTGGGTGTAGTGTCAGTGGTGGTAGAGTGGTGGGTGTAGTGTCAGTGGTGGTAGAGTGGTGGGTGTAGTGTCAGTGGTGGTAGAGTGGTGGGTGTAGTGTCAGTGGTGGTAGAGTGGTGGGTGTAGTGTCAGTGGTGGTAGAGTGGTGGGTGTAGTGTCAGTGGTGGTAGAGTGGTGGTGTAGTGTCAGTGGTGGTAGAGTGGTGGGTGTAGTGTCAGTGGTGGTAGAGTGGTGGGTGTAGTGTCAGTGGTGGTAGAGTGGTGGGTGTAGTGTCAGTGGTGGTAGAGTGGTGGGTGTAGTGTCAGTGGTGGTAGAGTGGTGGGTGTAGTGTCAGTGGTGGTAGAGTGGTGGGGGTAGAGTCGTGGGTGTAGTGTCAGTGGTGGTAGAGTGTAGGGTGGAGTGTTAGGGGTTGTAGAGTGGAGGGTGTAGTGTCAGTGGTGGTAGAGTGTGGGTGTAGTGTCAGTGGTGTGAGTGGTGGGTGAGTGTCAGTGGTGGTAGAGTGTGGGTGTAGTGTCAGTGGTGGTAGTGTGGGGGTTGTCGTGTGAGTGGTGGTAGCGTGTGGGGTGTTGTGTCAGTGGTGGTAGTGTGGTGGGTGTAGTGTCAGTGGTGGTAGAGTGGTGGGTGTAGTGTCAGTGGTGGTAGAGTGGTGGGTGTAGTGTCAGTGGTGGTAGAGTGGTGGGTGTAGTGTCAGTGGTGGTAGAGTGGTGGGTGTAGTGTCAGTGGTGGTAGAGTGGTGGGTGTAGTGTCAGTGGTGGTAGAGTGGTGGGTGTAGTGGTAGAGTGGTGGTGTTAGTGGTGGTAGAGTGGTGGTGTAGTGTCAGTGGTGGTAGAGTGGGGTGTAGTGTCAGTGGTGGTAGAGTGGAGGGTGTAGTGTCAGTGGTGGTAGAGTGGTGGTGTAGTGTCAGTGGTGGTAGAGTGGTGGGTGTAGTGTCAGTGGTGGTAGAGTGGTGGGTGTAGTGTCAGTGGTGGTAGAGTGGTGGGTGTAGTGTCAGTGGTGGTAGAGTGGTGGGTGTAGTGTCAGTGGTGGTAGAGTGGTGGGTGTAGTGTCAGTGGTGGTAGAGTGGTGGGTGTAGTGTCAGTGGTGGTAGAGTGGTGGGTGTAGTGTCAGTGGTGGTAGAGTGGGGTGTAGTGTCAGTGGTAAGTGGTGGTGTCAGTGGTGGTAGAGTGGTGGGTGTAGTGTCAGTGGTGGTAGAGTGGTGGGTGTAGTGTCAGTGGTGGTAGAGTGGTGGGTGTAGTGTCAGTGGTGGTAGAGTGGTGGGTGTTGTGTCAGTGGTGGTAGAGTGGTGGGTGTAGTGTCAGTGGTGGTAGAGGGATGGGTGTAGTGTCAGTGGTGGTAGAGTGGTGGGTGTAGTGTCAGTGGTGGTAGAGTGGTGGGTGTAGTGTCAGTGGTGGTAGAGTGGTGGGTGTAGTGTCAGTGGTGGTAGATTGGAGGGTGTAGTGGTAGAGTGGTGGGTGTAGTGTCAGTGGTGGTAGAGTGGTGGGTGTAGTGTCAGTGGTGGTAGAGTGGTGGGTGTAGTGTCAGTGGTGGTAGATTGTAGGGTGTAGTGGTAGAGTGGGGGGTGTAGTGTCAGTGGTGGTAGAGTGGTGGGTGTAGTGTCAGTGGTGGTAGAGTGGTGGGTGTAGTGTCAGTGGTGGTAGAGTGGTGGGTGTAGTGTCAGTGGTGGTAGAGTGGTGGGTGTAGTGTCAGTGGTGGTAGAGTGGTGGGTGTAGTGTCAGTGGTGGTAGAGTGGTGGGTGTAGTGTCAGTGGTGGTAGATTGAAGGGTGTAGTGGTAGAGTGGTGGGTGTAGTGTCAGTGGTGGTAGAGTGGTGGGTGTAGTGTCAGTGGTGGTAGAGTGGTGGGTGTAGTGTCAGTGGTGGTAGATTGGAGGGTGTAGTGGTAGAGTGGTGGGTGTAGTGTCAGTGGTGGTAGAGTGGTGGGTGTAGTGTCAGTGGTGGTAGAGTGGTGGGTGTAGTGTCAGTGGTGGTAGATTGGAGGGTGTAGTGGTAGAGTGGTGGTAGAGTGTGAGTGGTGGTAGATTGGAGGGTGTAGTGGTAGAGTGGTGGGTGTAGTGGTAGAGTGGTGGGTGTAGTGGTAGAGTGGTAGAGTGGTGGGTGTAGTGGTAGAGTGGTGGTAGAGTGGAGGGTGTAGTGTCAGTGGTGGTAAGGGGTGGGTGTAGTGTCAGTGGTGGTAGAGTGGTGGGTGTAGTGTCAGTGGTGGTAGAGTGGTGGGTGTAGTGTCAGTGGTGGTAGAGTGGTGGGTGTAGTGTCAGTGGAGGTAAAGTGGTGGGTGTAGTGTCAGTGGTGGTAGAGTGGAGGGTGTAGTGTCAGTGGTGGTAGAGTGGTGGGTGTAGTGTCAGTGGTGGTAGAGTGGTGGGTGTAGTGTCAGTGGTGGTAGAGTGGTGGGTGTAGTGTCAGTGGTGGTAGAGTGGTGGGTGTAGTGTCAGTGGTGTAGAGTGGTGGTGTAGTGTCAGTGGTGGTAGAGTGGAGGGTGTAGTGTCAGTGGTGGTAGAGTGGAGGGTGTAGTGTCAGTGGTGGTAGAGTGGAGGGTGTAGTGTCAGTGGTGGTAGAGTGGTGGGTGTAGTGTCAGTGGTGGTAGAGTGGTGGGGGTAGAGTGGTGGGTGTAGTGTCAGTGGTGGTAGAGTGGAGGGTGTAGTGTCAGTGGTGGTAGAGTGGTGGGTGTAGTGTCAGTGGTGGTAGAGTGTTGGGTGTAGTGTCAGTGGGGTAAGTGGTGGGTGTAGTGTCAGTGGTGGTAGAGTGGAGGGTGTAGTGTCAGTGGTGGTAGAGTGGTGGGTGTAAAAACAGTGGTGGTAGAGTGGTGGATGTAGTGTCAGTGGTGGTAGAGTGTTGGGTGTAGTGTCAGTGGTGGTAGAGTGGTGGGTGTAGTGTCAGTGGTGGTAGAGTGTTGGGTGTAGTGTCAGTGGTGGTACAGTGGTGGGTGTTGTGTCAGTGGTGGTAGAGTGGTGGGTGTAGTGTCAGTGGTGGTAGAGGGGTGGGTGTAAAACAGTGGTGGTAGAGTGGTGGGTGTAGTGTCAGTGGTGGTAGAGTGGTGGGTGTTGTGTCAGTGGTGGTAGAGGGGTGGGTGTAATGTCAGTGGTGGTTGAGTGGTGGGTGTAGTGTCAGTGGTGGTAGAGTGGTGTGGTTGATGTCAGTGGTGGTAGAGTGGTGGTTGTTGTGTCAGTGGTTGGTAGAGTGGTGGGTGTAGTGTCAGTGGTGGTAGGGGGGTGGGTGTAAAAACAGTAGTGGTAGAGTGGTGGGTGTAGTGTCAGTGGTGGTAGAGTGGTGTGGTTGGTGTCATTGGTGGTAGAGTGGTGGGTGTTGTGTCAGTGGTGGTAGGGGGGTGGGTGTAAAAACAGTAGTGGTAGAGTGGTGGGTGTAGTGTCAGTGGTGGTAGAGTGGTGTGGTTGGTGTCAGTGGTGGTAGAGTGGTGGGTGTTGTGTCAGTGGTGGTAGAGGGGTGTGTGTAGTGTCAGTGGTGGTAGAGTGGTGGGTGTAGTGTCAGTGGTGGTAGAGGGGTGTGTGTAAAAACAGTGGTGGTAGAGTGGAGGGTGTAGTGTCAGCGGTG
This sequence comes from Homarus gammarus, assembly GCA_958450375.1. Lineage (NCBI taxonomy): Eukaryota > Metazoa > Arthropoda > Malacostraca > Decapoda > Nephropidae > Homarus > Homarus gammarus. The sequence continues at coordinate 350,913 of CAUDMG010001162.1, forward strand.
GTAGAGTGGTGGGTGTAGTGTCAGTGGTGGTAGAGTGGTGGGTGTAGTGTCAGTGGTGGTAGAGTGTTGGGTGTAGTGTCAGTGGTGGTAGAGTGTTGGGTGTAGTGTCAGCGGTGGTAGAGTGGTGGGTGTAGTGTCAGTGGTGGTAGATTGGAGGGTGTAGTGGTAGAGTGGTGGGTGTAGTGGTAGAGTGGTGGTAGAGTGGTGGGTGTAGTGGTAGAGTGGTAGTAGAGTGGTGGGTGTAGTGGTAGAGTGGTAGTTGAGTGGTGGGTGTAGTGGTAGAGTGGTGGCAGAGTGGTGGGTGTAGTGTCAGTGGAGGTAAAGGGGTGGGTGTAGTGTCAGTGGTGGTAGAATGGTGGGTGTAGTGTCAGTGATGGTAGAGTGGTGGGTGTAGTGTCAGTGGTGGTAGAGTGGTGGGTGTAGTGTCAGTGGTGGTAGAGTGGTGGGTGTAGTGTCAGTGGAGGTAAAGGGGTGGGTGTAGTGTCAGTGGTGGTAGAGTGTGGGTGTAGTGTCAGTGGTGGTAGAGTGGTGGGTGTAGTGTCAGTGGTGGTAGAGTGGTGGGTGTAGTGTCAGTGGTGGTAGAGTGGTGGGTGTAGTGTCAGTGGTGGTAGAGTGGAGGGTGTAGTGTAAGAGTGCAGGGTGTAGTGTCAGTGGTGGTAGAGTGGAGGGTGTAGTGTTAGTGGTAGTAGAGTGGAGGGTGTAGTGTCAGTGGTGGTAGAGTGGAGGGTGTAGTGTCAGTGGTTGTAGAGTGGTGGGTGTAGTGTCAGTGGTGGTAGAGTGGTGGGGGTAGAGCGGTGGGTGTAGTATCAGTGGTGGTAGAGTGGCGGGTGTAGTGTCAGTTGTGGTAGAGTGGTGGGTGTAATGTTAGTTGTGGTAGAGTGGAGGGTGTAGTGTCAGTTGTGGTAGAGTGGTGGGTGTAATGTTAGTTGTGGTAGAGTGGAGGGTGTAGTGTCAGTGGTGGTAGAGTGGTGGGTGTAGTGTCATTGGTGGTAGAGTGGTGGGTGTAGTGTCAGTGGTGGTAGAGTGGAGTGTGTAGTGTCAGTGGTGGTAGAGTGGTGGGTGTAGTGTCAGTGGTGGTAGAGTGGTGGGTGTAGTGTCAGTGGTGGTAGAGGGGTGGGTGTAGTGTCAGTGGTGGTAGAGTGGTGGGTGTAAAAACAGTGGTGGTAGAGTGGTGGGTGTAGTGTCAGTGGTTGTAGAGTGGTGGGTGTAGTGTCAGTGGTGGTAGAGTGGTGGGTGTAGTGTTAGTGGTGGTAGAGTGGTGGGTGTAAAAACAGTGGTGGTAGAGTGGTGGATGTAGTGCCAGTGGTGGTAGAGTGGTGGGTGTAGTGTCAGTGGTGGTAGAGTGGTGGGTGTAGTGTCAGTGGTGGTAGAGTGGTGGGTGTAGTGTCAGTGGTGGTAGAGTGGTGGGTGTAGTGTCAGTGGTGGTAGAGTGGTGGGTGTAGTGTCAGTGGTGGTAGAGTGGTGGGTGTAGTGTCAGTGGTGGTAGAGTGTTGGGTGTAGTGTCAGTGGTGGTAGAGTGGTGGGTGTAGTGTCAGTGGTGGTAGAGTGGTGGGTGTAGTGTCAGTGGTGGTAGAGTGGTGGGTGTAGTGTCAGTGGTGGTAGAGTGGTGGGTGTAGTGTCAGTGGTGGTAGAGTGGTGGGTGTAGTGTCAGTGGTGGTAGAGTGGTGGGTGTAGTGTCAGTGGTGGTAGAGTGTAGGGTGTAGTGTCAGTGGTGGTAGAGTGGTGGGTGTAGTGTCAGTGGTGGTAGAGTGGTGGGTGTAGTGTCAGTGGTGGTAGAGTGGTGGGTGTAGTGTCAGTGGTGGTAGAGTGGTGGGTGTAGTGTCAGTGGTGGTAGAGTGGTGGGTGTAGTGTCAGTGGTGGTAGAGGGGTGGGTGTAGTGTCAGTGGTGGTAGAGTGGTGGGTTGGTGTCAGTGGTGGTAGAGTGGTGGGTGTTGTGTCAGTGGTGGTAGAGTGGTGGGTGTGTGTCAGTGGTGGTAGAGTGGTGGGTGTAGTGTCAGTGGTGGTAGAGTGGTGGGTGTAGTGTCAGTGGTGGTAGAGTGGTGGGTGTAGTGTCAGTGGTGGTAGAGTGGTGGGTGTTGTGTCAGTGGTGGTAGAGTGGTGGGTGTAGTGTCAGTGGTGGTAGAGTGGTGGGTGTAGTGTCAGTGGTGGTAGAGGGGTGGGTGTAGTGTCAGTGGTGGTAGAGTGGTGGGTGTAGTGTCAGTGGTGGTAGAGTGGTGGGTGTAGTGTCAGTGGTGGTAGAGTGGTGGGTGTAGTGTCAGTGGTGGTAGAGTGGTGGGTGTAGTGTCAGTGGTGGTAGAGTGGTGGGTGTAGTGTCAGTGGTGGTAGAGTGGTGGGTGTAGTGTCAGTGGTGGTAGAGTGGTGGGTGTAGTGTCAGTGGTGGTAGAGTGGTGGGTGTAGTGTCAGTGGTGGTAGAGTGGTGGGTGTTGTGTCAGTGGTGGTAGAGTGGTGGGTGTAGTGTCAGTGGTGGTAGAGTGGTGGGTGTAGTGTCAGTGGTGGTAGAGGGATGGGTGTAGTGTCAGTGGTGGTAGAGTGGTGGGTGTAGTGTCAGTGGTGGTAGAGTGGTGGGTGTAGTGTCAGTGGTGGTAGAGTGGTGGGTGTGTGTCAGTGGTGGTAGAGGGTGGGTGTAGTGTCAGTGGTGGTAGAGGGTGGTGTAGTGTCAGTGTGGTAGAGTGGTGGGTGTAGTGTCAGTGGTGGTAGAGTGGTGGGTGTAGTGTCAGTGGTGGTAGAGTGGTGGGTGTAGTGTCAGTGGTGGTAGAGTGGAGGGTGTAGTGTCAGCGGTGGTAGAGTGGTGGGTGTAGTGTCAGTGGTGGTAGAGGGATGGGTGTAGTGTCAGTGGTGGTAGAGTGGTGGGTGTAGTGTCAGTGGTGGTAGAGTGGTGGGTGTAGTGTCAGTGGTGGTAGAGTGGTGGGTGTAGTGTCAGTGGTGGTAGAGTGGTGGGTGTAGTGTCAGTGGTGGTAGAGTGGTGGGTGTAGTGTCAGTGGTGGTAGAGTGGTGGGTGTAGTGTCAGTGGTGGTAGAGTGGTGGGTGTAGTGTCAGTGGTGTAGAGTGGTGGGTGTAGTGTCAGTGGTGGTAGAGTGGTGGGTGTAGTGTCAGTGGTGGTAGAGTGGTGGGTGTAGTGTCAGTGGTGGTAGAGGGATGGGTGTAGTGTCAGTGGTGGTAGAGTGGTGGGTGTAGTGTCAGTGGTGGTAGAGTGGTGGGTGTAGTGTCAGTGGTGGTAGAGTGGTGGGTGTAGTGTCAGTGGTGGTAGAGTGGTGGGTGTAGTGTCAGTGGTGGTAGAGTGTGGGTGTAGTGTCAGTGGTGGTAGAGTGGTGGGTGTAGTGTCAGTGGTGGTAGAGGGATGGGTGTAGTGTCAGTGGTGGTAGAGTGGTGGGTGTAGTGTCAGTGGTGGTAGAGGGATGGGTGTAGTGTCAGTGGTGGTAGAGTGGTGGGTGTAGTGTCAGTGGTGGTAGAGTGGTGGGTGTAGTGTCAGTGGTGGTAGAGTGCTGGGTGTAAAAACAGTGGTGGTAGAGTGGTGGGTGTAGTGTCAGTGGTGGTAGAGTGGTGGGTGTAGTGTCAGTGGTGGTAGATTGCTGGGTGTAGTGTCAGTGGTGGTAGAGTGTTGGGTGTAGTGTCAGTGGTGGTAGAGGGATGGGTGTAGTGTCAGTGGTGGTAGAGTGGAGGGTGTAGTGTCAGTGGTGGTTGAGTGGTGGGTGCAGTGTCAGTGGTGGTAGAGTGTTGGGTGTAGTGTCAGTGGTGGTAGAGTGGTGGGTGTAGTGTCAGTGGTGGTAGAGTGTTGGATGTAGTGTCAGTGGAGGTAAAGTGGTGGGTGTAGTGTCAGTGGTTGTAGAGTGGTGGGTGTAGTGTTAGTGGTGGTAGAGGGGTGGGTGTAGAAACAGTGGTGGTAGAGTGGTGGATGTATTGTCAGTGGTGGTAGAGTGTTGGGTGTAGTGTCAGTGGTGGTAGAGGGATGGGTGTAGTGTCAGTGGTGGTAGAGTGGAGGGTGTAGTGTCAGTGGTGGTTGAGTGGTGGGTGCAGTGTCAGTGGTGGTAGAGTGTTGGGTGTAGTGTCAGTGGTGGTAGAGTGGTGGGTGTAGTGTCAGTGGTGGTAGAGTGTTGGGTGTAGTGTCAGTGGAGGTAAAGTGGTGGGTGTAGTGTCAGTGGTGGTAAAGTGGGGGGTGTAGTGTCAGTGGTGGTAGAGTGTTGGGTGTAGTGTCAGTGGTGGTAGAGTGTTGGGTGTAGTGTCAGTGGTGGTACAGTGGTGGGTGTTGTGTCAGTGGTGGTAGAGTGATGGGTGTAGTGTCAGTGGTGGTAGAGTGGTGTGGTTGGTGTCAGTGGTAGTAGAGTGGTGGGTGTTGTGTCAGTGGTTGGTAGAGTGGTGGGTGTAGTGTCAGTGGTGGTAGGGGGGTGGGTGTAAAACAGTGGTGGTAGAGTGGTGGGTGTAGTGTCAGTGGTGGTAGAGTGTTAGGTGTAGTGTCAGTGGTGGTAGAGGGGTGGGTGTAGTGTTACTGGTGGTAGAGTGGTGGGTGTATTGTCAGCGGTGGTAGAGTGGTGGGTGTAGTGTCAGTGGTGGTAGAGTGGTGGGTGTAGTGTCAGTGGTGGTAGAGTGGTGGGTGTAGTGTCAGTGGTGGTAGAGTGGAGGGTGTAGTGTCAGTGGTGGTAGAGTGGTGGGTGTAAAAACAGTGGTGGTAGAGTGGTGGGTGTATTGTCAGTGGTGGTAGAGTGTTGCGTGTAGTGTCAGTGGTGGTAGAGTGGTAGGTGTTGTGTCAGTGGTGGTAGAGGGGTGGGTGTAGTGTCAGTGGTGGTAGAGGGATGGGTGTATAGTCAGTGGTGGTAGAGTGGTGGGTGTAGTGTCACTGATGGTAGAGGGGTGGGTGTAGTGTCAGTGGTGGTAGAGGGGTGGGTGTAGTGTCAGTGGTGGTAGAGTGTTGGGTGTAGTGTCAGTGGTGGTAGAGGGGTGTGGTTGGTGTCAGTGGTGGTAGAGTGTTGGGTGTAGTGTCAGTGGTGGTAGAGGGGTGGGTGTAGTGTCAGTGGTGGTAGAGTGTTGGGTGTAGTGTCAGTGGTGGTAGAGTGTTGGGTGTAGTGTCAGTGGTGGTAGAGGGGTGGGTGTAAAACCAGTGGTGGTAGAGTGGTGGGTGTAGTGTCAGTGGTGGTAGAGTGTTGATTTGATTTGATTTTGCCGCTTGCAGCGGCTACTTTATTGTGCACCCCACACTCATCCTGTGAGCGGTAGCGCAAAAGGATTACAGAGTAGGGTTTACAAAGGGTCATAATAATTAACCCCGGTTGTCAGGATATTATGGCACTGAAAGTTACACAATATTTCATTTACATTATTTGTTTAGTTCTATACATAAAGGGTAACTTATTCACAAATGCGTGAGAACAGGCGTGTGAGGCAGTATGTCTGGCCTCACACTTTGTTATTCACATTTACGTGGGAGGTATTCAAGCACATTGCGTATTTGGTTCTGTACATGAGAACTGACATAGATACTAAGTGCAAAAAAGTGGATACAATCTTAATATGTCGGCTATCTTGCCATTAGAGATGAAGTGTTGTGCCATTTCACACAGTGTGCTTGGACCTGTCCCTAAAAGGTTCTATCTTCACACAGTCGAGGACGTAGTGTTCAAGTGTGTGGCCATATGTATGGCCACACACTTTACATTTAGTTTTGTTTACATCTGCTTGAGGAACATACTGCCAAAGGTACTTATATCCTAACCTTAATCTAGCTGTTACAACATCTTGTAATCTAGTGATCTTGTTACTTGCTCCATAAACATGTTTCACTTGATACATCTCATCATGGTAAATTATGGATTGACTAGTGCCTGTTTGCACTTGTCTACTTGCGTCAAACTCATCAATAAGTTCTTTCCTAATTACAGTTTTAAGGGTTCTTTTTGACAGACCCAAATTGTATTCAACGGTGTCTTTGTTAGACGCGAGTTTGGCGAGGGCATCAACTCTGTCATGTTTTATGAGGCCTATGTGAGAGGGGATCCACAACAGTTTGACCCTGACACCCCGGTCAACAAGGCACGCATATTTGTGTCTGGCTTCAGAGACAAGAGCGTGACAACCTGAGTCGAGGGTACCAAGGGCAAGTAGTGGGGATAGAGAGTCAGTGATGATGAGACTGTCAGTAACAGTGGTTTCAATGAATTTAATTGCTGTGAGTATGGCAACTAATTCAGTTTGTAGAGTGGATGAATTAGTTGCCATACTCACAGCTATTAAATTCATTGAAACCACTGTTACTGACAGTCTCATCATCACTGACTCTCTATCCTCACTGCGAGTGTTGGGTGTAGTGTCAGTGGTGGTAGAGTGGTGTGGTTGGTGTCAGTGGTGGTAGAGTGGTGTGGTTGGTGTCAGTGGTGGTAGAGTGGTGGGTGTAGTGTCAGTGGTGGTAGAGGGGTGGGTGTAGTGTCAGTGGTGGTAGAGGGGTGGGTGTAGTGTCAGTGGTGGTAGAGTGTTGGGTGTAGTGTCAGTGGTGGTAGAGGGGTGGGTGTAAAAACAGTGGTGGTAGAGTGGTGGGTGTAGTGTCAGTGGTGGTAGAGTGTTGGGTGTAGTGTCAGTGGTGGTAGAGGGGTGGGTGTAGTGTCAGTGGTGGTAGAGTGGAGGGTGTAGTGTCAGTGGTGGTAGAGTGGCGGGTGCAGTGTCAGTGGTGGTAGAGTGTTGGGTGTAGTGTCAGTGGTGGTAGAGTGATGGGTGTAGTGTCAGTGGTGGTAGAGTGTTGGGTGTAGTGTCAGTGGAGGTAGAGTGGTGGGTGTAGTGTCAGTGGTGGTAGAGTGGTGGGTGTAGTGTCAGTGGTGGTAGAGTGTTGGGTGTAGTGTCAGTGGAGGTAGAGTGGTGGGTGTAGTGTCAGTGGTGGTAGAGTGGAGGGTGTATTGTCAGTGGTGGTCGAGTGGTGGGTGTAGTGTCAGTGGTCTTAGAGGGGTGGGTGCAGTGTCAGTGGTGGTAGAGTTTTAGGTGTAGTGTCAGTGGTGGTAGAGGGGTGGGTGTAGTGTCACTGGTGGTAGAGTGGAGGGTGTAGTGTCAGCGGTGGTAGAGTGGTGGGTGTAGTGCCAGTGGTGATAGAGTGGTGGGTGTAGTGTCAGTGGTGGTAGAGTGGAGGGTGTAGTGGTAGAGTGAGGGTGTAGTGTCAGTGGTGGTAGAGTGGTGGGTGTAGTGTCAGTGGTGGTAGAGTGGTGGGTGTAGTGTCAGTGGTGGTAGAGGGGTGGGTGTAGTGGCAGTGGTTTTTAGAGTGGTGGGTGTAGTGTCAGTGGTGGTAGAGGGGTGGGTGTAGTGTCAGTGCTGGTAGAGTTGAGGGTGTAGTGTCAGTGGTGGTAGAGGGGTGGGTGTAGTGTCAATGGTGATATAGGGGTGGGCATAGTGGTAGAGTGAGGGTGTAGTGTCAGTGGTGGTAGAGTGGTGGTGTAGTGTCAGTGGTGGTAGGGGGGTGGGTGTAGTTTCAATGGTGATATAGAGGTGGGTGTAGTGGTAGAGTGAGGGTGTAGTGTCAGTGGTGGTAGAGTGGTGGTGTAGTGTCAGTGGTGGTAGTGGTGGGTGTAGTGTCGGTAGTGGTAGAGTGGTGGGTGTAGTGTCAGTGGTGGTAGTGGTGGGTGTAGTATGAGTGGTGGTAGAGTGTAGGGTGTAGTGGTAGAGTGAGGGTGTAGTGTCAGTGGTGGTAGAGTGGCTGGGTGTAGTGTCAGTGGTGGTAGTGGTGGGTGTAGTGTCAGTGATGGTAGAGTGGTGGTGTTGTGTCAGTGGTGGTAGTGGTGGGTGTAGTGTCAGTGGTGGTAGAGGGGTGTCAGTGGTGGTAGTTTGGTGGGTGTAGTGTCAGTGGTGGTAGAGTGTTGGGTGTAGTGTGAGTGGTGGTATAGTGGTGGGTGTAGTGTCAGTGGTGGTAGAGTGGAGGGTGTAGTGGTAGAGTGAGGGTGTAGTGTCAGTGGTGGTAGAGTGGTGGGTGTAGTGTCAGTGGTGGTAGAGTGGAGGGTGTAGTGGTAGAGTGAGGGTGTAGTGTCAGTGGTGGTAGAGTGGTGGGTGTAGTGTCAGTGGTGGTAGTGGTGGGTGTAGTGTCAGTCGTGGTAGAGTGAGGGTGTAGTGTCAGTGGTGGTAGAGTGGTGGGTTTAGTGTCAGTGGTGGTAGAGTGGAGGGTGTAGTGATAGAGTGAGGGTGTAGTGTCAGTGGTGGTAGAGTGGTGGGTGTAGTGTCAGTGGTGGTAGAGTGTTGGGTGTAGTGTGAGTGGTGGTATAGTGGTGGGTGTAGTGTCAGTGGTGGTAGAGTGGAGGGTGTAGTGGTAGAGTGAGGGTGTAGTGTCAGTGGTGGTAGAGTGGTGGGTGTAGTGTCAGTGGTGGTAGAGTGGAGGGTGTAGTGGTAGAGTGAGGGTGTAGTGTCAGTGGTGGTAGAGTGGTGGGTGTAGTGTCAGTGGTGGTAGTGGTGGGTGTAGTGTCAGTCGTGGTAGAGGGGTGGGTGTAGTGTCTGTGGTGGTAGAGTGGTGGGTGTAGTGTCAGTGGTGGTAGTGGTGGGTGTAGTGTCAGTGGTGGTAGAATGGTGGGTGTAGTGTCAGTGGTGGTAGAGTGGAGGGTGTAGCGTCAGTGGTGGTAGTGGTGGGTGTAGTGTCAGTGGTGGTAGAGTGGAGGGTGTAGCGTCAGTGGTGGTAGTGGTGGGTGTAGTGTCAGTGGGGGTTACAGTGGTTAGTATGGTCCTACTGAGAAATATAAAGCAGGTGGTGTGTCTGTAATCAGTGAAGGGAAGCATGATTGTATGTTTAGTCCAATGAGAGATGGTACATTAATGGTAAAAGTTGGTGCAATGGTGATGGCAATTGGTGTAATGATGATGAAGTTATGTGCAGGAATGAAATCAAAATTGTTCCTTAACATTTACAGTTAATGATATACTCTTTGCTCAACCTCCGTCCTTAAACATTAAATACAATTTGTACTGAGGAGTTAACTCGGGTCACTCACCATCTCGGGTAACTCTGGCGGTCGATCAATTACTGTAGTGTGTGGTATTGATGGGAGTAAATTGTACGAATAACTGTTTCTCTATGAACTAGATGACGTGACTTCATAATTATAACTCACATTGTACGTGAGTTATAAAATACTCTATGAACAGTTTCCATTTGGAAATTTTTTACTGTAATTGTATCTTTACTTTTACCTGTAGGCTTCTCGTGGTGTTACAATAATGACTGACGCGGTTTGTTTTAGTTCACTTTTTACGACAAATTTACACAAAAAGTCAGGCTGTGTGTGTGTGTGTGTTTGTTTTGAGTTAAACCAATAATCTTTTCTGTGAGTTCCAAGTTAAACCAACGTAGCCGGATTTTATATACAATAATGGCTGACTTTCAATGGTAAAGAACCTGATAATTGTCGAGAAAAAAATGGAATATTAAGAAGGGAATCGACCAATCCCTCCTTAAGTGACCTCAAGGGAGATATAAACATTGTCTTGACACCTGGTGATTATCTAATTCTAATTCCCATTGACTCCTTAACACCTGGTGACTCCCTGACTCTTAGTGACTCCCCGACACCTGTTGACGATCCTTACCGTTCATATTTTATTTTGATAGAGGGAGCGTGTATAATATATCTTAGGTGGTAAATACTCACAATGGTGTAGAGGGCAGCTGTGAGGGCGGCGAGGCGGGCGTCTAGGATGAGCCACCCACGTCCACCGACTCGCACCACCGGCGATACTCTAGAAGTAAGCAACACACCTTCAACATACACACTTTACTAGTAAGGAACACAGGCTTAACATACACAGTCTACAAACACAGAAAACCTGATGACTCTTGGTAGTTCTCCGCCGCCTGGTGACTTCCTGCCACCTGGCAAGTATCACCAGGTAAGGTTTTTCCTGTGAAAATTTTATCATCCAAATAACCTTAATTAATTTGCAGCAAGACTAAATTCTCAGACAGGTTCAATGTTTTCGTCTCTCAATGAGTCCTTTTCCTTACCTTTGTCTCCATATTTGTGTGAGGTCAGTCAAGGGAGACGAGGAAGTGGTGGTAGAAAGGTAGGTAGAAAGCGACGTGAAGACGCTGAAACAGTAAGCAACATCATCCCACAAAACACATCTATTGGCTCACATCCTCAACATACAGTTCATGTAGAGGACACAAAGTGAACCTTTAGTCTTCACACGGATTACAGTTCCTTGTATCAACTACCCACACACACACACACACACACACACACACCACTGCACTGTTATCAACAAGGCCATTGCACTAGGGCTGCCCACCAACCTGGTCTCATGGCTCACGGATTTCTTGAGTGGACGTCATCAGGCAGTGAGGTATCAGGGCTCGGTCTCCACATTCCAACACCTCACCTGCGGTGTTCTCCATGGGACCAAGATGGGACCACTGTGCTTCCTCATCCTGATCAACGATGCTCTATCGGACACTCCTCACAGGCGGAAGTACGTGGATGACTGCACTGTGGGGGTTTCAGTGGACAACACCGCACCAGACTACTCATCGCTACAAGGCACCCTGGACAGGCTACAAGCATGGACTACGGAGAACAAGGTCACCATCAACCACACCAAGACCGTAGTCATGCACATCAATACTGCCACCACTCCAGTGCAAGCTCCAGCAGTCACAGTGGGTGCCCATCCTCTCCAGTTAGTGCAGTCTGCCAAACTCCTGGGTGTAACTATAGACAACAAACTGGACTGGAAGGCCTATGTAAATAGCACAATCAAGGCAGCCTCGTACCGTCTCTACATGCTATGATGGCTTAGGTCACTTGGGGCACCCATGCCAGAGCTGAGGACTATCTGCAACGCCTTTATTCTCCCCAAACTAATGTATGCGTCACCAGCCTGGTCGTCTTCTCTCAACTCCACCCAACAACGTCAGCTAGAGAAGGTACAGAAAAGGGCCTGCAGAATCATGCTCGGCGCAGACTACTCCGGCTACATCAACGCTCTCTCTGTCCTGGAAATACCATCCCTCAGTGACCTCCACCAAGAAGCACTGGCAAGGTTTGGCAGTGAACTAATGCACCACCCTCGTCATCGCCACCTCCTGCCACCGGCAGCCCCCCACCCACCTTGCGCAGTCCACCACTACAACAAAATTCAGCCCATAAGAGCCTGCACCGATAGTTATAAGAATAGCACCATCCTATCTATTGTTAAAATAATAAACAACTCCTGATTTATGTACTGTACAGCCCTATAAATGTATTCAACGCATGTTATATCATTATGTCTAAATCCCATGTAAGTCTGTATATTTTCAGCCACCGGCTGCAACTCTATTAATAAACCGTTTATTATTATTATTATTATTATTATTATTATTATTATTATTATTATTATTTACACACACACACACACACACACACACACACACTTACACACTCACACTTACACACACAAAAAACATGCACTTACACACTCACACTTACACACACATATGCACTCACACATGCGCGCACACACACACACACACACACACACACACACACACACACACACCTATACACTTACACACACGCAAACACTTAAAAACACTCACACATACACAGAAACACACAGAAAACTAAAAAAGTAGCCGCCAGTTTCATATTAGAATTATATTACTTAATAAATCAAGAGACAAAAAAAAAGATTTTTGTACGAAAACACACCAGTGAGCGATGGAGATATATATAAAGTAAAATAGCACTACTGTCCTCTCTGACAGGTTCACTAAATAGACTTGTGTGACTGTTACAAAAATGTTACTTCTCAGCAGCTGATGTAGAACACCATAAAGAATAAGACGAGGAATAAATGTCCACAATTGACAAACTAAACACAGTCTCCCCCTCCCGCTAGTTGATCTCATATGCAAAACTATTCCTCCATTTCTCTCAAAATTCTTAATTTTTACAGATTATCTCGCACAATTTTCCTTCCCTCTCTCAAAAATTTTAATACGAATTCTTTCGATTTGGACCCAAAACAGGTTTTTCCTTGAGTTGTGCGAAGATGAGAAAGAAGAAAATAAAAACAATCAAATTTACTTGTCTTGTGATGATTACCCAGCTGCTTGTACACTCTCAAAAAAACTTTCCCAACACCTGGGCACGATAGATGTGAGAATGAGCAGAATGGGGCTTGCCATCTCGGAATGTTTTCAGATTCTTCGTTCATTTTTCAGGTTGGATAGTGCCTATAGCGCTTGAGAAGTGTTGGTGAGAGTGTGCAGTATCTTTCTCACTTGACTGTCAAGAACCTTCCTCTCAGCTCCGACTGTTATCCGATTCTCATTCCCTTCCCCTACACCACAATTCTAGTTTTTCTTCTCTTGCACCATCGTGATATGTGACTACTGTACCTTCTATTATTAGTTATCAGTGAACATGCGAGTAGAACCGCAAGTGTTTTTATGACCTCCTGATGATAGACATTGAGTTTACTGATGGAGACTGTAGCACGAAAAATGTTAGAACAATAGTGCTACAACACCTTTCAAGAGATAAAACAAATCTTGTAAAATAAAATTTTCGTTAGTTCTCCGCACCTTGTCAAGCCCATGGCTGGTCAGCGGCGTCCCACTATGACCTGTGACAGGGGAATCGTCGTGAAGTTGATGCCGACTACCATAGCCGAACTTTTCAGTGACGTTTGGAGATTTCTTCTTCAGTCTTAGGAGAGACACCAAACATTACAACTTGTTGTTATGGCTGCTGAAACTCCTCGCCGGTCACACATTCATGGCATCTCTTTTGTGCCACACGTTAAGTGCTTCCGCCACTGTTTCCTGCGTCACCGGGCACAGTCTCTATTCAAGGATTCCTTTATACTGTCGAGAGAAAGGAAAACTAATTTTAATAAACATATCTCTCGTATATTTGAGACATGCGGATATTAAAAATCTGTATTTCACATAAACAGTTCAGTGGATAAACAAGCCATATTGGCGAAGAAAAGCACTATAATAGTAGAGACATACAGTAAACACCAGATAGTTTAGGTGTCTCTCTTATCCTTATGATCACCAAGATGTATCCAGAGACTGCTGAAGTCATCTGAATTTTTGGAATTCAATAAACTAATGAGACACAATGAGGAAGGAGACTGCAGGGGAGAGAGAGGGAAAAACATGGAAAACAAAAATTCTGGTAAAGTCTTCTGCGACCAAATAGACTTAAACACAATTGAGGGCCCACAATATCAAACCAAAACCTCGTCAGAATCCAAAAGAAATCTTCAGAGCCACGCCGGGAGCCACTCGGCTTCACCAAGATTATCGGAACATTTCCAGGCCTTGGTCAGGAGCCACATATGCTCGCCAGTGACCTCGTCGGGAGCTGCAGGAGGTAACCTGAAGTTAAAAAAGCTCCGGTTGACGTTAACAGGCGGAACAGGAGCTTGTTTAAGGCCTCAATATGAACAATGAAGCTCATTTGTTCAGGAGCTCATCCAGGCACCACAAGGTGTTGTTCCCCACCGCAAGCGTTCCTCCCTGATATCGTAATAAATTTTAAATTTAAATTTACGGAAGTTTATGTTAGGTTAAATTATTTTGTTAAGCACTGAATCTGTTCACTTCCAGTTTTTATTATGTATAATCTACATGAATACTCTTCTGTTCATATGAATCCGAATTTTCGAGAAAAAAATTAATATTTAGAAATTTCGATGAATCGTTTTTCGCCCTGAACCGCCATATATTTTTTCCTTATCTGTACCAAATAATAATAATGATAAAATGTTCGTTGTTCCCTCATCTTATTCATCAGTCGCTGTATCTGGTGACACATAATTAAAAACTCTACATCATCTCCGTCGTCACGTCTCCATGTGTTCTTAGAGATTTACTTCTTTTGAACCAAACAGTCGCTATTATCAATCCCCTCTCGACACACATTTCAATCAGTCTCTCCCCATTTCTCTCTAATCCTTTATTCAATGTGTAAATCAACATACAGCTTAAAAGACGGGTGGTAAGAGAGGGCGGGTCACTGTCCCATCTGACCCAACCACCAACCGTTGTGTGCCATTTAAAGATTAGTAGGGTCATTACCTGACCATTGTGGACCTGGTCTCACCCTCCTCTGTATATATTCATCTTGTTCTGCATTACTCTATCTAGTCTGTACTCACCCCTGAAGATGTGAATTACACGAAAGCGCTTGGGAACTTCGTGTTTTCTTCTTTCCTGGTGGTTATCAGCATATATATATATATATATATATATATATATATATATATATATATATATATATATATATATATATATATATATATATATATATATATATATACGTTTATAAGACAGTACCGTATCCGTGAAGCCACTGTCCCTTTAAACAATACAGTTGTCTGGTCAGCTTGGCTTTTACCATCGAGCGGTATTTTCTTGTAGATTTTCTTTTGTCCGGTACCTTGATAAACAGTACAGTATACTGCATATTTCACCATCAGCTGGGTAGCTGGGACTGCTACACCACATTACCTGCCACGCAAAAAGTAATATACAAGTATCCTATGCAAATTTCCCTTGATATTAAGCTAGAACTTGTTGGGTGAGGGATCTTTTTTTTCATCCCTGAAATTGCTTCTTTTTTTTTTTAGATTCTAATTGGTGCTTACAACTTCAAATGTTTATCAGTGTAACGCTTATTATATCTGTTTTCAAGGCTTGCATGACAAAAACGTCTCAAAAATAAAATAACTTATTACTGTATGTAACGTTGTGACTTATTATGAATATACGTAGATATATAATTTGGTACATATATTGACTTTACTTTTATGTACAGTACTGGCTCTAATACTGAGTCACCTGTCATACTTAAGAAAGCTAGAATATATTTATGAAGCAACTACCTCATGGTGATCGGACTGGTGAATAAAGTGAAGGTTTTATTAGACGACACAGCGTAATATTCTCCCACTCTCCTTCTTGGCCTCCAACATGGCTGAGCAAGAGCGACCTGGTGATCGATATGTCCCCCAGGTGTGTGTGTGTGTGTGTGTTGACTACGTACAAGGTACAAACTCTGTTCCAGGCAGTGATACCCTACCGGTTACCACTTCATGTTCCGGGCATGGGTATTTGATATTCCACCTGGTAACATCTATGTAACTAGTTGTGGTTTGTCAGGTAATCCCATCTGCTATTCACCTTCGTGTGCTTGCTGGTGAGTCTGACAGTTATTACTCTGATACTTGAAGTAGTGCTGAGTGTGTAGTAAAGTACGAATTTATACAAGTATACCCCAGCTGGCACCTTATGAACTGGCTATGGTTAATTGGTAATCCACCAGTTCAGGAACTCTTGTAGTTGTTTTGTAGTTTCAGTTGGAGTGACTTGCAATCTCTGTTTGTAGTTGTTTCACAGTATTTAAATGTTCACACAAACACAATATGGCTTTATTCATTTATAAAAATACCACACTATTGTTATTAATACCGGATTAACCGATAATATCAACTGTTGTTTTACGAGAGAATATAGGAGGTAATTTACATAGCTCCTTTAACACGTCTGTCGCGTGTGACATCAGGGGTCAAGTCCACTGAGGCCTGGGCACTAGGTAATGACGACCTGTGCAATTCAGAAGTGCGTGGAGGTTATGGGAAAGTCATCTAGCACGTGAAAAGGAAGTGATAAGCTAAGCTTAGTTGCTGTTTATCTAGTTAATTAGGATAGTGTAAATTATACAATTCTTATATGGACTGTAAATAGCTCACATTGATATAATTACCACTGTCTATCTGTTGACGGAGGTTATAACAATTCATACATACATACATACATAATACTTTTCATCATCTTCCACAATCATAACAATACTCCTATCTTCCTCCCACAATGATCAAGGTAAAGTAGATCCAGACGTTGTGTCACATTTATTTATTTATTTATTTATTTTTATTTTTTGGAGTGGGAAAGTAATACAGAATAATTAGTTTATCTGGCGTGGAAGAGAGTGGTGAGGAAGGAAGGACCAAGTTATTTGTGAGGATGAAACAAACCTTGAAACTCCTTATAATTTCGCGGATGGATGATACAGAAAGTTACACAAGTCCGCTAACAACGTTGGAACATTGTTGTAACTCACTCTCATGGTCACACGCAAGTTGTAACAAACACGAGGCTTATGGTCAACACGGTTTTATAACGTATTACAATGACTTCCCGTTCTTTTATAAGAGGAATCCACTAATTTTCTTGAAAGATAATTTAAATTTAATTAAAAGTAATAAAATGTATTAAGTGTTTATATTTGTAGTCAGTAAAACGTCATAAAAGTGTCCGGTAAATGTAATAAACTTTTGAAAATGCAAGTTTCCGTGAGACATGTTGCTGTTGACCCGTAGTAACAGCCACTAGGAAAGCATTACCTGGAAACAGTGAGACACAATAATGGCGAACTTTACAACCCGAAAATGTCCAGGGTATCACGACTGTCACCGTAAGGCTGAAAAAGTATGCTGAAAAAATATATGGCAATGGCTGGGTTAGGCCACACTTAAAAAAAAAAAAAATCACACGAAGGACGCGAATTTCAACCATCAATCAGGTCAGAAGAGAAGAGCATTGGCCTGATTAAACAGCCAAGAAAAATAATTAAGTTACTGATTAACACTTCAAGTGCTCAGGGTTTTCAAGTTCATAAACATTTATATTACGGTGACCCCATGACGTACCCAGGGAAACTCTACACTAATATCAGTAATGAGGTTCTATTTTAACAAAGTATCTTAGCACCACAGGACGCAACAGATCAAGTCAGCTGGGACGGGAGCGGGACGATACCTCCACCAACAACTGCAGTTGCCACACTGAGCTGTGCTGTCGCAGGCAGGCTGTGACAGCACAGCCGATTCGCAGCGTCGCTGTGGGGTGAGTCCCCACCGTGGGTCACCGTGGGACGTGGGTGGGCCTGTGACCTGTTGTGAATCTGTGGGTCAGTGTGGGTGGCTGTGGCGGCTGTGGCCTAGCATAGCCGGGGCCGCTGGTGGGGGGGGGGGGGGGGGGTCCAGTACCACCAAGGGAGAAAAGGAGTTAGTTGGACACCTTTGTTAACAAGATTAGAGTACAATTCTTCCTAATCTGAGTAATTAGCTAGGTCTTGGCATGAAGATTGTTTACATCCACGTGGGACAGAAGTTCATACATAAGAGGACATCCAATTTTTACAAATCACAAGTTTGAAGTATCAGTGCGGAGAAGCGAGACTGGAATGAGATGTGTGGGTGGCCTGAAAGTCTCAGATTCAAGGTGGAAAGAGATGAGAGGGAGAGGGAAAAACGGGGAGGGGGAAGTAAGCTGTGACTTGGAGGGTATGGAGGGGGAGGAGGGAGGGGAGAGGTAGGAGGATGTTTTAGTTTTTTAAGTTTAAAAAATTTATTGACAAAGCTTGGAGTACATTTTGCTTATTCTGAGTAATTCAGTCAGGTCACTGCCACGCAGGACAGAGGTTCATACACAAAGGAATAGATCATACTCATTAACAGTATATATAGGTCAGAGTCATGTGGGTGATATCACTGTTCACTGCCATGCAGGACAGTGGTTCATATACATTGGACGTCATATTCTAATTGAAGAATAATCAGTGTGGGCTAGCAAATTTTGGATAAACAACAAGAATGTCCTCAAGCACTCCTGATTCAATGTAGTAATTACAAAGTTCATGATACAATAAGCCAGGTGGCCTGAAGTCTTTGATAGTGTCACATTCAATAATATAGTGTTCAAGTGTATGCTTTAAAGGTTTATCACAAAGTTTACATACTGAGTGTTCCGGTATGGGTACAGCGAATGTAGGAAAAATGGCACAGGAAAAAAGGCACAGAAAAAATGGCAATAGGAAAATATGGCACCGGAAAAAAGGGAATAATCATCAGACTAGGAAAAAATGACGCTTTAATTCTTATTGACATGTTTTCGCTAGAATTTTATAACGTTTGTTACTGAAACTTACTTAGAGTTATATCAACGTCATAACATCAAACATTTATTACATTTAACTAAAACATTCTACCGTATGTTAGTGAAAACTCGTACATAAATAAATTACAAAATTAAAAATGTCACATTTATATTAATTATTGTTTAAGATTTCCAACGAATGTTATAGCCAGTGCCTTGCACAAACTCTTGGACTGACTTGCGACCAGCTTGGCGGTCCTGGCAGAGGGTCTTCAGCCTCGTCTGGATTGATTTTGATTTTGCCGCTTGCAGCGTCTACTTTATTGTGCACCCCACACTCATCCTGTGAGCGGTAGCGCAAAAGGATTACAGAGTAGGGTTTACAAAGGGTCATAATAATTAACCCCGGTTGTCAGGATATTATGGCACTGAAAGTTACACAGTATTTCATTTACATTATTTGTTTAGTTCTATACATAAAGGGTAACTTATTCACAAATGCGTGAGAACAGGCGTGTGAGGCAGTATGTCTGGCCTCACACTTGGTTATTCACATTTACGTGGGAGGTATTCAAGCACATTGCGTATTTGGTTCTGTACATGAGAACTGACATAGATACTAAGTGCAAAAAAGTGGATACAATCTTAATATGTCGGCTATCTTGCCATTAGAGATGAAGTGTTGTGCCATTTCACACACAGTGTGCTTGGACCTGTCCCTAAAAGGTTCTATCTTCACACAGTCGAGGACGTAGTGTTCAAGTGTGTGGCCATATGTATGGCCACACACTTTACATTTAGTTTTGTTTACATCTGCTTGAGGAACATACTGCCAAAGGTACTTATATCCTAACCTTAATCTAGCTGTTACAACATCTTGTAATCTAGTGATCTTGTTACTTGCTCCATAAACATGTTTCACTTGATACATCTCATCATGGTAAACTATGGATTGACTAGTGCCTGTTTGCACTTGTCTACTTGCGTCAAACTCATCAATAAGTTCTTTCCTAATTACAGTTTTAAGGGTTCTTTTTGACAGACCCAAATTGTATTCAACGGTGTCTTTGTTAGACGCGAGTTTGGCGAGGGCATCAACTCTGTCATGTTTTATGAGGCCTATGTGAGAGGGGATCCACAACAGTTTGACCCTGACACCCCGGTCAACAAGGCACGCATATTTGTGTCTGGCTTCAGAGACAAGAGCGTGACAACCTGAGTCGAGGGTACCAAGGGCAAGTAGTGAGGATAGAGAGTCAGTGATGATGAGACTGTCAGTAACAGTGGTTTCAATGAATTTAATAGCTGTGAGTATGGCAACTAATTCAGTTTGTAGAGTGGATGCCCAGTTGTTAATTCTAACTCCTTTCTCAATTATATTACCGTCAGGTTGAGTCACAACAATAGCACTTCCAGCCCTCCCACAGGCGGTGTTTAGAGACCCATCAGTGTAGATGGTCTGTGTGATATTATCATCAGTCTGTAGAGTGTGTATGTGTTCAAGAGCTCTCAATTTGGCAGTGTGTTGGAGATAAATGCTTTGTATAATTAATTTTTTAGGCGGATACGTCGGTATTATGATATCGAAGGGAACTGTCAGCCAGGGTGGCAGGAAGCGCTGTTGTGTCTCAACTTTGTACAGGTGGTCTAGTCCAAATATCTTCATATGTGTAGCTGTAGTTTGGATCCATTTAGACTCAGTAGTCCCATGGTTCATACATTCTAGCAATTTTAAGGAAACAATGTTATCAGGATCACCACGCAGAAGCCTCAGGGCTATCATGAGGTTGACTTCAATTATTCTATCTTTAACACTGGGTATACCTAGTTCTTTCCTCATATTAAGTACTTTAGTGCTCATGGGACATCCTAGGATAATTCTGAGGGCTTTATTTTGCATTTTCTCGAGCTTGTCAACGCCTTTCCCGTCACGAATGACCAGGGCTGGTGCGTGGTAATCTATCAGAGATCTTATATAGCCTAGGTACATTGTTTTAACAATTCTAATATTAGCACCATAGTGCGGGCTGTACCCCGCTACACTTCTAAGAGGTCTCAGTCTGTTAGTACATTGGCGGGTTAGCTGTTGTATGGCAGGTAGGGTACAAGGGACGGAAACACCAAGGTTCTTGTAAACAAGTTTTTGGCGCTTCCTGGGTGGCTCACCACGAGATTCTTTGATAATGTATCATCTCACATTATAATGTGAGATGATACAACAGCATGGTGAGCTTGGATCCACTGGATGGAACCCCAGATAGTTAGGTGGCTGTGCCCAACCAACCTGGTAGTAGAGGAAGTAAAGAAAGCTTTGAAAGGAATGAGTGTTTGTTACAAGACGAGCGAGGTCATCCTAAAACTATGTCTTATGCTTGTGAGACCTCACTTGGATTACGCAGTTCAGTTCTGGTCACCCAACTAGCGAATGAATATAGAATCCCTTGGAAGAATTCAGAGGAGGATGGCAAGACTAATCCTAGGCATTAGGAACCTTGAATACAGAGACATGTTAAAGCATCTTAATCTGCACTCCCTCGAGAGACGTAGAGTGAGCGGCGATATGATCGAGGTGTATAAATGGAAGTCGGCTAAACAAAGGTGATATAACAAGTTGCCAAACATCATCATTAACTCTAATACACTGGATTGCTTCAAACATAGGCTCGTTAGCTCGTTAGCTCGTTTGTGGTTTGTGAGCTCGAAGTGAAATTTGTTGTGCCACTTTTTCCTAGTATGAAAATTGTGCCATTTTTTCCTATGCCATTTTTCCGGTGCCATTTTTTCCGAGTACCGAATACAGCGTTACTAACTTGCCAGATGTGTCTGTATATAGCCTATTTCTGGCCACAACTATATCACATTGTCTAGTTCTGTCCTTATGCTGGCCATACCGGTACCTCTTGTCAGAAAGTGTTTTCATATTTACTAATGCTACAACTGCCAGGTCTCTCCGCATTTCTCAGGTCTTCTAGATCAGAGTTCATGGTACTGACTTGAATGTTTTTAAGTACAGCATTGGACAGACCAAGGTCACGGTCAACATTTTCTTTCTTTCATACCTCATTGGCGAGTCTATCAGCACAGTCATGATACCTAATTCCAACATAATAAGGAATCCACACAAATTCGATACGAGAGTTGTTCTCATTGGCAGTTATCACATTTCTTTTAATATCACATACAATTTTAGACATAGAACCTGACGGGCTGTTCATTGATTTCAAAGCACTTTGAGAGTCACAGAATATCACCCCACCTCCATTTTCTTTAAGGCAGTCTGTAACTATGTAGATTCCAGTTAGTTCAGTTTGTGTTGTGCTGGCCCAGTTGTTCAGCCTTTGAAGGAACTTGTTTCTGTGGCTTGTTATCATGTAATATAGTGATGGTGTAGTTCAGTTGCTCCGCGGTGTTGACGTGTAGCTGGTGAATGAATAACTGCCCACAACAATAATGTAGAACTTGTAACAACTTTTGTAAAGAATTAAATGCAATATTATGAAAATGACTATCAGTTGATAATGGTGACCAAGATGCATGGGAGGCCTGGTGGTGTGAGGCGCACTATCGAGTTGTAACTGCAGGATGTTGCGGCTCGCAGCGTTTCATTTAAAAGTCTGATTTTTTAACGTGTACATGTCAGGTGTCAGCCATGTGGGAAATGGCTTTGTCCAGGTTGTTTGAAGTGGGGAGAAAAAATTTGCTTCCCACTGCCACACTCTGGATTAAAAGCAGGAGAGAAGCTTATAGTGTGTTTACATTTTGACAACAGCTGTCACAGCCTGGCCGCTTCTCAGAGCTTGACGGAGGTGTTGTCACCGTGTTCCACCCTTCAGCAGCGAGATCTATATCATAACAAATCTAACCTTACCTGAATTAACTAAAGTGAAATTTAATTATATTCTGATAGCCAAGGATATCTTAGATAAAACAATGATGTTTTACTAAATATTCACAAATTTCAACTGAGTTACAGCAATACATACATGATAGTATCATTCCGCAATTAGTCTCTTGGGTTTTAAAACTTAATTAGACGATTATTCCCAGATCTCATTATATGTGTTACAAGAAGCAATGACTTCATTAAAATGACAACAAAACAAAATTAAAAGCCGCCACAGACTCTCCACCAACATCTATTATACAGTGCATCGTCTAGTATATTCAGTGTGTGAGTGTAATAATAATAATAATAATAATAATAATAATTAACGGTTTATTGAAAGAGCTTGGCAGCCAGAAGGCTGAAAATATACAGTTACATATTTGGGGAGTGGGTTACGAATTACAAATAATATACAAGTAACATAAGTGACACAAATAAGACATATAACAACTTAGATGGGGAAAAGCTCAAACTACAGTTCAATTCAGCATAGTGACAGTGTTACAGTATTACAAGTTATTGTGTGTGTGTGTGTGTGTGTGTGTGTGTGTCAACGTAAATAATAATAATAATTGGTTGATTAACCCTTAAAACGCAAATGACGTTTACAGCAAAAAAACCTAACTAAACTATTTCTAAATTAAGACAGATAAACTTAGGCCAGGTAAAGTTAGCACGAAAAACATTATTTTGCAGTTTAAATATATATATATATATATATATATATATATATATATATATATATATATATATATATATATATATATATATATATATAAACTGACTGCAAAATAATGCTTTATTAAAAGAACATTGCAGTGAAAAGGCTGAAACTAATACAGTATACAGTTACATAATTGGGAATGGGTTACTTGACTGACAAATAATATACAAGTAACATAAGTGATACAACTATGATATATAATAACTAGGTGGGGCGAAGGTTATACTACAGGGCATTTCAACTTAGTAACGGTGTGTAAGTAACATTGGCTCGGAGTGAACCCAATGGTTATCTACGAGTTGTTGATAATTTATACAAGGGTTGGGATTGGGCTATTCTTATAGCTATCAGTTCACGCTCGTATAAGCTGGATGCGGATTTAGTGTCAAAAAGCAATTCACGGATGTGGGGTCTCGGGTTGAAGCAGGAGACGGTGTCGACGATGGTGCAGAAGCTTCTCCCCAAATTCGTAGATGAAGTCATGGTGATGATCAGAGAGAGCCGAGAGGGTTGGTGTATTGAGCGTTTCTGATATGTGGAGTTTGAAGGGGAGAGAATAATCTTGCACTTCGTATTCTGCACTTTTTCTAGTTTTCGTTGTGTGGCATTTAGGGAGGTGAGCTTGCGAAGTATGAATGCTGAGTAAGCACTGAGGAGCTCGGGCGTGGGAGCTCTGAGGGATTTGAGACGGCGGAGGTGGAGACGAAAACTAAAGGATTTGCCAATTGCACTGACTTTTTAATTTAGTCTGTTATTTAGAGTGATGCCAAGGAGCTTGGTGGAGTCCACAACCTGGAGTGTGTTGGGCCCAAAGTATTGGAGGGCGGTAGGACAAGGTCGGAGGAGATGTTGGTGTGCATAACCATGGTCTAGGTGTGGTTGATGGTGACCATGGTTGTT
Organism: Homarus gammarus; assembly: GCA_958450375.1. NCBI lineage: Eukaryota > Metazoa > Arthropoda > Malacostraca > Decapoda > Nephropidae > Homarus > Homarus gammarus. The sequence continues at coordinate 374,304 of CAUDMG010001162.1, forward strand.
GGTGGCCAATTTTGGAGACTGTTCAGTATATTCTGGAGGGCGGTGTAGTCGGGAGCCGAGTTGTTCACACTGATTCCGATGGTGGAGTTGTCAACATATTCCCAACGAGCGGGGGTTTCTCTGAGGGCATCATTGATAAGCATGAGGAAGCAGAGCTGTCCCATCATGGTGCCTTTGGGTACGCCACCGGTGAGTGACTGAAAGGTGGAGACAGCCCCTCGGAAGCGTACGGCTTGGAGTCGGTCACTAAGGAAGTCTGTAAGCCATAGTAAAAGACTTCTCCGAAACCCGAGGTCGATAGCTTTGTTGTTGATTAAATTGTGGTCGACTATTTATAGGTCGAATGCCTTGGTGAAGTCAATGAAGGCGACAGCCACAGACGTCTTTCGTTTTTCCAAATGGCAGTATATATAGTTGAGAAAGCTAACAAGACAGTGGGTGGTGGGGGAAGTTTTCATATTGTCAAATTACTGAGGATCTCTGGCGCCTGCAATATCAGCATAGGCCCAGTCAAAAACGAAACTTTCTTACATTAAGTTGAGTGTTGCAGTGATGGCAATGGGTCGTAACTAATTTAAGGATTATGGACTGGTTGACTTGGGCACTGGTGACACATATGAGGTCTTCCAGTCAGCTGGGCATTTTGCTTGACTGAGGGAAGCATTGATGATGGAGCAGAGGGAAGAACTTGTAGAGCTTGATCTTCAATTTGTCCAAAAACCTTGCTACTTCAAATTCTTTCAAGTTAATGGGGGGGGGGGGGGGGAGGGGCTGGTAGGTAAGCAGGGAAACTGGTTTTGTCAAGCTGGGGGAGCCTCTGGCTAAGGAAGGGGAGGGGGTGTGTGTTATTGTTTAGTCCACAGATTTCTTTAAGCTTACTATACCGATGACTGATGTTGGTTTGCTTCTGGTGTTGCAGCTTGGTTGGGTAGTAAGTCTTTTTTGCAGTGCGTATTTCATGGATAGTTTGTTTGCGAAGGGAACTGTAGCAGTTGTTGTCAATGAGATAAAAGGAGCTGTTTCTCTACTGCATAAGTCTTTTGATCAGAGGTGTGATCCAGGGCAAGTCAGCTGGGTGTAATCTGACGGACTTCTCGGGGAAAAAGTGGTGGTAAGTTTCCGTGGTGGTGTTGGTATAGTTTATCCATTTGGTGTCCACGTCATCCACACTAAGTACTTCAGTCCAGGGATGGTGAACTATCCACTGTCAGAAGAGACGCACCGCAGAGTCCGTAACTGGCCTGTAGGGCTTGACGTAAGAAAAAAAAAGAAAACACTGACAGGCAGGTGTGTACTACACCCGACAGGAGGCATTGGTTGAGGCGGTTGGTACTGGTCCGCTAAGTCTATTAAGATAAGGTCAAGGGTGTTTTGACCGTGTGTAGAGAAGTTCACAGCTTGTGATAATATTAGCTGTTCCTCGATATCAGGGATACCTTAAACTGTGCTGCAAATGAGAATTACGTGTAATGGATATTATGCAAATTACTAAAAATTATATGCATGCACACCTGTGCAGGTACATGAACGAGGCCAAACTTCTGAAGAAAAAAGTTACAAAGTATTGGTAAGGGAGAGAGAATAGGAAAATCATCTGGGATAATACAGGGAACAATATGACAATACAAAGAACGAAAAAAAATATCGAGAGAAAAACTGATTTATCTTTAGTTTTCCAAGAATGCCAGAGGCCGGGAGGGAAGGGCACACGAGAGAGGCGAAGGGAACCAAACTTTTGTATCGAGAGTAATGGCGTCGTATACTCCTGAGATACGGACACTTGTATAGGGCAGCAGAGAGGAAATCAATATACAAGTATGCTGGGAATGCAGGAGGTGCTGTTTCCGGGAAAAAGAATATTGGGAAGGCGGGTAGGGAGGGGGAGGGGGAGGGTTGGGTGATGGTTTGATATATACAAGTAGATACAGGTGGCAAAATTTTGGGTGGATGTGTGTGTGTGTGGCGGAGCAAGTGGTAAAGTACAAAAAAACAAAATAAAGACAAATTTATAATAAAGTTGTAAAAGTTTTACCTATAAAGCAATTAGTAGTCTAAGGTAGTTGACTAAAATATTTCTCATTACTAATGAGAAATAATTATTGTAAAAAGTAAAGAAAAGAAAGATATGTAATCCTTCACCTGCCTGACTTAAGGGGGTAATTTTCTAAGGTTCTTGGGGCATTTAAGAAGAATTGTTATGATAAATATTTCAATGTAAGTATCGCAGGTAACTTAACTCTCGATCAAATTATCCGAAGCTTCTGGCCAGAGGTGGAGCACAATGTGTCATGTGGGCCTCAACATAGGGCCTGGATGCACTCACCTGGTTAACATATTTAAAGTCAATTAAGTCTGCTAGCGCTCTTAACTCTCTGCTAACACACTTTAGTGATCAGTCTTAGCTAAGACCACATGCACAAAGCATATCTAAGTGCGCTCGAGTCTGGGATCTTGGAAACCGAAGTCCACTCCTGAGTTGTCTTTAGTGAGCAAACCGGCCCTGCATTCACTAGGGCAGCATTGCTTTTATCTGTAGCGTGCGGGCTTTTGTGAATTTTGTTCATGTAATACACCGGAAAGGTATTTTAAATGTAAACCACAAAAACTGCCATATTTCGTTCTTTTTCTTTAAAATAAATTTTGTATGAGTGGTGCTTCGTATACACGCCAACTTCTTGGTTTACGCAAAGTCGTAAGGGTAATGGTCACTCCCCGCACACACTCCACATTCCTATAGCTCTCAATATCTCTCTCTGTAAGTAAGGAGAAAGAAGGTATGAGAAATAATTAAAAAAATATTAATAAAGAAAGAACAGAATATGATTGATTGAAAGTAGAAAAATAAATAATAATTATAACTACAGAATAAGACAGAGAAAGTATATAAATAAATATAAATTAAAGGAATAAATAAACCTCAGCTGTGATTTTGTCGTTTCGCACCTAATATTGTGTGGCCGTAGCATTGTGGTGAAAGTGGTCTTCCATCATAGCATCCGTTCTGCGATTGGCTGACGCGACAGATTAGTCTTTAGTCACGACTGTCTTGGGCTACGAACAATCGTAAGTTTGTTTTCAGCATGAGAACTTAAGTTTTCACTTTGCCCTCAATTAAGATTTTCAGCTGCACCTCTGGGAGTTTTATTCTTAACTGTGTGGTGGACTAGCGCAAGTACTGTATCAATAAAGTGAAAATCCAAGGGACACTATTGTGTAATGGAAATATATTTACGAAAAGAACAAATTCAGAATCACAGTTTCTTTTCATACAGGATACCATTTGTTTTATCTTAATGTATACAGTGCCTCAAGCATCTTACCGGGTGATTCAGTTTTATGATAAATTTATTTTCTGCTAATTTACAGCTCTGCTAGTAATAGCTTAATCCTAATTTTGTCAAATCACATCTTGTTCCACGTAATTCAATAGTGTCAGTCTCTAGTTTTGCCGATATATAGGTTGATTGTCAGAATGCGACCAGGTTCGACGCACAGGTAAAAGTTAACGTCCATTTAAGTAATCATAACCAAAACACTTCAGACCAAGACTTTGGCAAAATATACACAAAAGTCAATTTTATACATTTACTGTGTAAAGTTATACATGTAAATGTCGATTCAACTTAACAGGTCTTCTGCTGATATCTTCCTTCCGTGCAAGTCTGCCACACACTTCTCAGCCGGAGTATCTCCCGGGTAGCTCACTTCTCCAGAAGTACTGCTTACCTGACACTCTCACCGTAATTATCTTGGCCTGGCCAATCCACACTTTAGTCTTCGGGATTCATCCTGACTCGTCACCCAGATAAGTCCCTCAGTAGACCGAGACGTCAGGTAACACACTTGTAGGCTCGTCCCTGTAGTTCCCTCTGCAACAACGACACGTTCAAGCAACTCTCCACGAATTTACAAGCAGGGCTTGAAGGTCGGGCAGATGAGCAACTGGGTGGGGTGAAGACAGCAGAAATGAACACCTCGAGGTGGACAAAAAATAAATCATTAGTCAATGACAAGGGAGTATTATGGTTGTGTATTGCGTGACTCTGTGAACAGTAGTTAACATCGCAATAGCAGTAGGGATAGTCTTAAACTTTTACTTAGTTACTTGCACCTATTACTAAACTTTGATTTTATAATTTACCACTAATAAATTACTATATAAACTGGAACTTCATATTAATGTATAAGAGTTAGGTAGACTGCAAATTAATTTAATCTTCGGACTTGTCTCGACCTCCATTCTTACGTGGAACTTAAAATATTTTAAGTAACGAGTTTTATAACAATCAAAATAGTATTCTAACACTACTTGAATTTTATATTAAATTCTCAGAAGAACTATTACTAACGGCAAAATCCAAAACTTTCACAGTCATCTTCATGATAAACAGATCCTTCCTTTAAAAAGTTACATATTTCCGGCAGTGATCCAGCCTGGGTTGAGTGCGTGGTCCAGAGATAATTGGTTCCCTTGATGTGAGCGGTAATACCCTTGACGCGGCCCCCCGGAGCCTCATCATCCTGCTTTTACCATTAAGCGGACTGGCTTACAAGCTTACCCCCCTCCACCTCAAGGAAGTCGTCTTGTCTAAAGAGAACTGCTCTTCTACCCCGAGGCAATAAATATAATACAAGGTGAGCCACCGCCGTGCGGAACCCACATAGAAAATGCTCATACAACGCCTCAGTATTGTATGACCTCGGTATCCCAATGAGGATTCTTGGATTTGAGTCTTCAGATTTCGTCTTATGAATCGTACCGGGAGTTTATTTTTCCATTACTAACGCAAAGACAATGATGTTATTTTATTAATAGTGATCTGTTAATGCCGAGATTATGATTACAGTATTTTCATTTAGATTCCAGTCTCCCAGGCGAGCCCACGAGAGTCGAGGTAGGCAAGTAAGGGGAGAGAGGGTGTTGATGTTATAATGTATTACTGTGTTTCAACGACTGAGTGGGTAATATACGTCAGATATCACCAGCGACTAAAGATTAACAAATACACATCCTTGGCTTCTCAGGAGCACCACATCACCGACCTCTTCAGGACAAGGGATAAATTTTCCGACCTTACACCAGCTACCTTCACGACACAACTTGGGTATAGTATCCACCTTATACCTGTTAATTAACTTTTCGTCTACACCATCTGGGCTGCCCGCTGTTCACGGCAGCCTTAATTCCGACTTCCATTTAGAGAGCTAATTATCTCGGCTTCACATTACCCTTCCACCAAAAAAAAAAATATGTTTTCTTAACTTTCGCTAAGGCTATGACGTCACTTGTAATTAAACCAGGAAGCAACAAAGGAAAATATGGTTGTTGGTACATTATGGAGGAGTGTGTTGCTACGGGTCATTTGGTCTTATTTTGAACTTACTGACAGTGACATCATAGAGTCAGTTTACTGGGCTCTAAAGTTTTATATCCAGGTTTTATTTAGTTAGAAATGTATGATATATATGGACACAAAGTAGTACCTTCAGCTGTGTATTATTATATTACTCTTATATTACTCCATTAATTATGTATAGTAAAGCATTACAGAACATGTATTAATTCTATGTAATATTAGAGTAATATAATAATACACAGCTGAAGGTACTACTTTGTGTCCATATATATCATACAAGAAACAAGGACAGTAAAATTACCATCAATTAGATCTGTGTACTGGAGAAATTGTTTGTACAAGAAGAAATAATTCAAATATATGGTGATTAAAGCTTGATAAGCGTCAAAGACACCACATGACCAGCCAGGGATGTACTAAACGATGGTCATCATCTCTTTCCTCATGTAAGATATTCCTGTTCCTTTTTCTTGATTATATTATCTTTCACGAAAATACAGAGATCGATTTAATAAAGACTCGTACGATGAATATTCTTCATAACTGATGATGTCAAAAGTCATCCACCTGATTGACAGAGGCCTTTGTTAAAATATAACGTGAAGCTCGATAATAATGGTCCTTTAGCAACTGATAAGAGGTAAAGCTAAGGTACAGAATCAGTTGACATAATTTAACTACCTTAACTTTATTTTGTGCTTCAATCAAATCAAATAGTTAGGTGTCTTTTTATATCATCGGTTATGGGAAATATATATTTTAAGAACCTTAGTAAACCTAATTTACGATGGCAGAGAACGGCGAATTGATTGGATAGCAAGGGAGTTTACAACCAGCGAAACAGTTTGCAATCATCTTCACGAATATTGATTTTTTTCCTTGTATACAGTGAAACGCATAAAACTTACATAAATTCCAACCATAAAAGGAAACTGTCCACGTCAATGTATTTCTCCAGAAAATCGGAATGCCCCCCAGCAGTCGTATATTGTGCACAACAAACACAGGTTTTCTCGAACTGTCTAAGATGGTATTGAGCGAGGCAGAGGGTTCCTCGCGTCACCAGTCTTCTCTGAGTGGTGGAGGGAAGCAGGTAACTGTCCTATCGTGGTGGAGGGAAGCAGATGACTGTCCAATAATGGTGGAGGGAAGAAGGTGACTGTCCTATCAGGGTTGAGGGAAGCAGGTGACTGTCCTACCATGGTGGAGGGAAGCAAGTGACTGTCCTACCATGGTGGAGGGAAGCAGGTGACTGTCCTACCATGGTGGAGGGAAGCAGTGACTGTCCTATCATGGTTGAGGGAAGCAGGTGACTGTCCTATCATGATGGAGCGAAGTAGGTGACTGTCCTACCATGGTGGAGGGAAGTAGGTGGCTGTCCTACCATGGTGGAGGGAAGTAGGTGACTGTCCTATCATGGTGGAGACGGAATAGGTGACAGTTCGACAATGTTGGAGAGAAGCAGGTGACTGTCCTACCATGGTGGAGGGAAGTAGGTGGCTGTCCTACCATGGTGGAGGAAAGCAGGTGGCTGTCCTACCATGGTGGAGGGAAGTAGGTGGCTGTCCTACCAAGGTGGAGGAAAGCAGTGACTGTCCTATCATGGTTGAGGGAAGCAGATGACTGTCCAATAATGGTGGAGGGAAGAAGGTGACTGTCCTATCAGGGTTGAGGGAAGCAGGTGGCTGTCCTACCATGGTGGAGGAAAGCAGGTGGCTGTCCTACAATGGTGGAGGAAAGCAGGTGGCTGTCCTACCATGGTGGAGGGAAGCAGGTGGCTGTCCTACCATGGTGGAGGGAAGCAGGTGGCTGTCCTACCATGGTGGAGGGAAGCAGGTGGCTGTCCTACCATGGTGGAGGGAAGCAGTGACTGTCCTATCATGGTTGAGGGAAGCAGGTGACTGTCCTATCATGATGGAGCGAAGTAGGTGACTGTCCTACCATGGTGGAGGGAAGTAGGTGGCTGTCCTACCATGGTGGAGGGAAGTAGGTGACTGTCCTATCATGGTGGAGACGGAATAGGTGACAGTTCGACAATGTTGGAGAGAAGCAGGTGACTGTCCTACCATGGTGGAGGGAAGTAGGTGGCTGTCCTACCATGGTGGAGGAAAGCAGGTGGCTGTCCTACCATGGTGGAGGGAAGTAGGTGGCTGTCCTACCAAGGTGGAGGAAAGCAGTGACTGTCCTATCATGGTTGAGGGAAGCAGATGACTGTCCAATAATGGTGGAGGGAAGAAGGTGACTGTCCTATCAGGGTTGAGGGAAGCAGGTGGCTGTCCTACCATGGTGGAGGAAAGCAGGTGGCTGTCCTACAATGGTGGAGGAAAGCAGGTGGCTGTCCTACCATGGTGGAGGGAAGCAGGTGGCTGTCCTACCATGGTGGAGGGAAGCAGGTGGCTGTCCTACCATGGTGGAGGGAAGCAGGTGGCTGTCCTACCATGGTGGAGGGAAGCAGGTGGCTGTCCTACAATGGTGGAGGAAAGCAGGTGGCTGTCCTACCATGGTGGAGGGAAGCAGGTGGCTGTCCTACCATGGTGGAGGGAAGCAGGTGGCTGTCCTACCATGGTGGAGGGAAGCAGGTGGCTGTCCTACCATGGTGGAGGGAAGCAGGTGGCTGTCCTACCATGGTGGAGGGAAGCAGGTGGCTGTCCTACCATGGTGGAGGAAAGCAGTGACTGTCCTATCATGGTTGAGGGAAGCAGGTGGCTGTCCTACCATGGTGGAGGGAAGCAGGTGGCTGTCCTACCATGGTGGAGGGAAGCAGGTGGCTGTCCTACCAAGGTGGAGGGAAGCAGGTGAATGTCCTACCATGGTGGAGGGAAGCAGGTGAATGTCCTACCATGGTGGAGAGAAGCAGGTGACTGTCCTACCATGGTGGAGGGAAGCAGGTGGCTGTCCTACCAAGGTGGAGGGAAGCAGGTGAATGTCCTACCATGGTGGAGGGAAGCAGGTGAATGTCCTACCATGGTGGAGGGAAGCAGGTGACTGTCCTACCATGGTGGAGGGAAGCAGGTGGCTGTCCTACCAAGGTGGAGGAAAGCAGTGACTGTCCTACCATGGTGGATGGAAGTAGGTGGCTGTCCTACCATGGTGAAGGGAAGTAGGTGACTGTCCTACCATGGTGGGAGGAAGCAGGTGACTGTCCTACCATGGTGGAGGGAAGCAGGTGGCTGTCCTACCATGGTGGAGGGAAGTAGGTGGCTGTCCTACCATGGTGAAGGGAAGTAGGTGACTGTCCTACCATGGTGGAGGGAAGTAGGTGACTGTCCTATCATGGTGGAGACGAAGTAGGTGACTGTCCTACCATGGTGGAGGAAGGCAGGTGATTGTCCTACCATGGTAGAGGGAAGCAGGTGGCTGTCCTATCATGGTGGAGATGGAATAGGTGACAGTTCGACAATGTTGGAGAGAAGCAGGTGACTGTCCTACCATGGTGGAGGGAAGTAGGTGGCTGTCCTACCAAGGTGGAGGAAAGCAGTGACTGTCCTATCATGGTTGAGGGAAGCAGATGATTTCCTACCATGGTGGAGGGATGCAGGTGACAGTTGTACAATGTTGGAGAGAAGAAGGCGGATGGAAGTAGGTGGTTGTCCTACCATGGTGGAGGGAAGTAGTTGACTATCCTACCATGGTGGAGGGAAGCAGGTGATTGTCCTATCATGGGGGATGGAAGTAGGTGACTGTTCTACCATGGTGGAAGGAAGTAGGTGACTGTCCTACGATGGTGGAGGGAAGCAGGTGACTGTCCTATCATGTTGGATGGAAGTAGGTGACTGTTCTACCATGGTGCAAGGAAGTAGGTGACTGTCTTACCATGGTGGAGGGAAGCAGATGACTGTCCTATCATGGTAGAGGGAAATAAGTAACTGTCCTACCATGATGGAGGGAAGCAGGTGACTGTCCTACCATGGTGCTATGGTGGAGGGAAGCAGGAGACTGTCCTACCATGGTAGAGGGAAGCAGGTAACTGTCCTACCATGGTGGAGGGAAGTAAGTGACTGTCCTACCATGATGGAGGGAAGTAGGTGGCTGTCCTACCATGGTGGAGGGAAGTAGGTGGCTGTCCTACAATGGTGGAGGGAAGTAGGTGACTGTCCTACCATGGTGGAGAGAAGCAGGTGACTGTCCTACCATGGTGGAGGGAAGTAGGTGACTGTCCTATCATGGTGGAGCGAAGTAGGTGACTGTCCTACCATGGTGGAGGGAAGTAGGTGGCTGTTCTACCATGGTGGAGGGAAGTAGGTGGCTATCCTACCATGGTGGAGGAAAGCAGGTGATTGTCCTACCATGGTGGAGGGAAGCAGGTGGCTGTCCTACCATGGTGGAGGGAAGTAGGTGGCTGTCCTACAATGGTGGAGGGAAGTAGGTGGCTGTCCTACCATGGTGGAGGGAAGCAGGTGACTGTCCTACCATGGTGGAGGGAAGTAGGTGGCTGTCCTACCATGGTGGAGAGAAGTAGGTGGCTGTCCCTACAATGGTGGAGGGAAGTAGGTGACTGTCCTACCATGGTGGAGGGAAACAGGTGACTGTCCTACCATGGTGGAGGGAAGTTGGTGACTGTCCTATCATGGTTGAGGGAAGCAGGTGACTGTCCTACCATTTAGAAGGGAAGCGGATGACTGTTCTACCATGGTGGAGAGAAGTAGGTGACTGTCCAACCGTGGTGAGACAGAATGTCTAACACCAGCATTCTGATAAACCATTCCTTGTGTATCATCCCTAGTTGTGTTTCGTTTGTCAACAAGTCTAAATAACTTTTCAGAAAATTCACAAGGTTTATTCTTCTGTATGTTTCCATTCTTCAAGAAGAACGCAACTAACAGAGCGCGCTTTTCAAAGTGAGCTACGTGTGTTGAAATCTTAACTGTGTTGTTTTCAGACGGGAAAAAGATTAAATTTTGAAACTTGAATTAATTCTTACAAACAAACTAAAATCTCTTAATAGGTAAAAGGTTCATTTAATATAAGTTTCTTGTCGCATAGACAAACCAAAATCTAAAAAAAAAGGTCGTAAATTAAAAAAAAAATAAATAAATAAAAAGGTATAAATTATGATGATGGTAAATTAATCATGAGCGTAGAAAGGTTTGTCACCTGGCAATTTTTAACACGAGGAAACTGCCATGGAAATAATATAACAAACATTGGCCGACCTCAATTAACGACACAGCCAACGTCCGCATCCTTGATCCTCTTTCCTTTCTCTCGGAAAATGCTATTTAAGTTAATCCCAGACGTGGTAAGACATTTAAAAAAGTTCGTCTCCCATGAGGGTTTTGTGAGGCCAAAAGATGTCAATTTTAAGCCCACAATAATTAAATGTTTGCTTAAGTAAAATAGTGGGAACATTATCAGGGACTGCCGCACCTCTTACTGGTCATAATTTGTTATGTTACAATAGCGAATTCTGGGCGAGAAACAGAGGCAGTAACAGGTACGAGTATATGAACCTTACTCGTGTATAATTTATATAATTTGCTCATTATTTATAGAGAAAACTGAAGAACGTTTATGATTTTATTGTCGCCACAGCCACCGGAAAGCAAAAATGAAGAACTTATTTCAGAGTCTATTCTTCTTTATCTTTTGTTGCCATGGCGTTCCCGATAAAGAGTCGAGCACAAGCAGCAACAGTGGTAGAAGAGATGACTGGCAGCAGGGTGTGTTAATGCTTGTTAGGATTATAGCTGACCTGCCTGAAGCAGTCTTACAATACTGACTCGCTAAATTTACAGTCGTGACTATTACAGCTGATTACTGAAAAACTATGGAAGACAAGGAAATCAACTATGTTTTGTAACTGCATTGCAGTAGTTCATGGACTATTCTCTTGATTATCCTCAGTGGTGACAAAACCTTCTTCCTTTCAGGGCCACTAATTATTTTTGGAAAAAAGGATTCATCCCACCAGGTTTATAATCCAGAAATTATTTTCAACAACACAGAAGGTATGAAACCGTGATATTGTCACAAACCTCAGTCTTTAGTAAATCATAAAGTATACAGACAGTTAAACAATAAAAGAGGACACGTGATTGAAGGCCTGCCTCGTTGGTGTTGTTGTAGGGGAAACCCGTGATTGTAGGCCTCCCTCACTGGTGGTGTTGTAGATGAAACACATGATTGTAGGCCTGCCTCGTTGGTGTTGTTGTAGGGGAAACACGTAATTGTAGGCCTCCCTCGTTGGTGGTGATGGGGAAACACGTGATTGTAGGCCTGCCTCACTGGTGGTGTGGTGTGGGGGAACACGTGATTGTAGGCCTCCCTCGTTGGTGGTGTTGTAGAGGAAACACGTGATTGTAGGCCTCCCTCGTTGGTAGTGTTACGAACCACGCCACCAATTGTCATGATCTACCTACCCAGAACTACGAACCACGCCATCTATTGTCTTGATCTACCTACCCAGCACCACGAGCAACGCCATCTAGGGACGAAACACGAGTATGACTCGTCTTAGTTACCACTCCCGGGTTTCCCTTCTCCATATCCTGGTTGTTGCGTCACCTCCTCAAAGTCTTCTTTGTCAGCTCCAGTTCGAGGAGAGAGCAGTTCACTCTGGGAAGTGAAAACAGGATCACCTATCCTGGAAACCTACGGCACAGTGATTACCTACCGTCTTCTACAATACTCAGCCTTACTCGTCGGCTATCTCAGCTCCGCACTTAAGTATTTGTAATCTTGTATTGCTTCCCCCACGTCCACTTGCTTCAAATTATGTTGTATAAATATGTATATACTGATAATGTTTAGGTTAAGTATGGTTAAGGGTAATTTATAGGAAGCTGAATATTTTGTTAAGGAATTTATGGTACTTTATTATACACAACAAAAACTCGCATCCTTTGTCTACCCTTTTATAGTCCGATTGTCTTTGTTTTTTTTTTTGTTGTTGCCTGTTGGGATCTGGGTAGACTTTTAACTATATTCAAAATCCCCAACTCCTAACAAATGGCGACCGTGACAGGACTCGACCTTAAGTACCATATTCCTTCCTCCCTTGTAATTCCTTGTTAATTATTCCTCCCAGTCACTTCTGTTCACAATTGCTTTACGGTGGTTTAAAGTTTCCTTCATATGTGTGTGCATATATTGGTATTATCGTACAGTAAGAGTGACAGACGTAGGATATTAGGTTCCAAGTGTCATAAGGCTTACCTGTTATTACACGTGGCAATCGTGTAGTAAGTCTTATCGAGTGTAGGGAAGAATCCGGATCTGTTTAATGCCGCACCCTCACTCCAGAGTAGGCTGTTCCATAGTCACTAGTTTAGGGTGAAGTGATATCTTGGGACGCCCCGCTCTACCAGGACCCCATAATTATAAAGCCTCCATTATTGTTCTTCTCATTATCTCATTTGGGGTCAATAATCAAGTATCTCAGGGTTGTTAATCCGGATCTTTATATTAATGCCGTAATACGCCCTTCCTCTTTCAAGTATCTCAGGGTTGTTAATCCGGATCTTTATATAAAATGCCGTAATACGCCCTTCCTCTTTCAAGTATCTCGGGGTTGTTAATCCGGATTTTTATATTAATGCCGTAATGCGCCCTTCCTCTTTCAAGTATCTCAGGGTTGTTAATCCTGATCTTTATATTAATGCCGTAATACGCCCTTCCTCTTTCAAGTATCTCAGGGTTGTTAATCCGGATCTTAATATTAATGCCGTAATACGCCCTTCCTGTTTACTCAGGGTTGTTAATCCGGATCTTTATATAAATGCCGTAATACGCCCTTCCTCTTTCAAGTCTCTTATCCATATTTAAGGATGTTATCAGAAGAACAATATTCATAAGTGTAATTTCCCTAGGTATAACTTGGTTAGTTTCCGGGACTTTTTGGTTATTCACTGCCGTGATATTTTCTAGGGTAATCCACTTATCTTATCTTTTGACCATTAATTAATTTATCTAGGGTTTCTTAATGGCCACCTCAGGATTTGTTAAACTTGGTAGTCCTGGAGGAGTGGAAGAACAAGATAGCATTTCACATCTTGAAGCGTGTGGAGGAGCGTGGAGAGGTAAATTTAGGACGTGCTGCTCAGCTGGCTGATGCATACGCCTTGCTGATGGAGTCACTGTGCCATAGGGAACATGGTACTTTCCGGCATGTTAGGTCCTCCTCTGATGATAACCTTGGGGACGTGAGTGGTAGGTCGAAAGGTTCCACACCTACCCCCCTGATGCAACCAAGTTTTATTGTTCTTAATGTAAAAAACCAGGCCATACGATCCAGACTTGTAAACACCCAAAGTGTCGAATTGCTAAAAGTAGTTTTCTGGATCCCAAATCCAAACCAATAGATAACACCAATGTGGAAAGGCCCCATCAGGATCTCTTCTCTTCATTCACCTATGAGGGAAAAATTTCAATCATAGAGGGGTCTCGTTCTTTCCCTATTCGTATACTACGTGATACGGGCGCAGCACAATCTATCCTCCTGTTTAACGTCATTCCTGATATATCTACCGCATTTACTAATGAGTGTTCTAATTTCAGATCTCTCATTCCATTCTTCCTATCCCTTAGCTAAAGTGCACCTCTAATGTCCCTTGATTACTGGGGAAGTGCAAATAGCCATTAGGAAAGACCCAATGCCTATGAGCGGCATTCATTTATTATTGGGTAATGACTTGGTAGGAGATCTAGTGGTTCCTAACATAAAGACAGTCGACTCTCCCTTACCTGTCAACTCCACCACTGACCTTAAAGAAACTATTCCTCATCTTTTCCCATCTTGTGCTGTCACCCGGTCACAGAGTGTGCAAAATGGGCCCTCTTTATCTGAAACCACCTCCAATATCTTACTGCCCACAGAAGATCTGTACAATAAGACCATTAGTAAGGATAAGCTCATTAAAGCCCAACAATCTGATCCATCTTTGTTCAAACAGGTGATGAAAGACCTCAGTGTGGACCATTGTACATCTTCGGCTTACCACCCACCGTCCCAAGGTTGCTTGGAACGGTTCCATCAAAACTTTCAAATCAATGCTAATAAACTATCTCCCCTCAACTATATAGTCCATACTCCTGATCGCCGAAAAGATTCACAACTTGTTCACATTAATCTCATGAAACTTTACCATTCCAGGCAGTCAGAGGAAGACATCCCAGAGGCTATGAGCCAACCTGTATTGCATACGGTTTTGTCAGGGCCGGAGCCGGAGACAGATGACATGGATTTATTGGAGAATTTAGACTTCCCTCTACCTAAAGAAAACCCTGCTAACAGTCACATACTCAACAACTTGGATGAGTATTTCTCTGTTCTGAATCCATCTCAAGCAAAACATCTCACTAAGTTATTATCAACATTTCCTAAAGTCACGTCAGACCTCCCAGGGTTTTGCAATATACTTAAACATGATATTAAGCTAATCTCAGATGATGTACAACCCATTAGGCCATCAGCATATCGACTAAATCCACAAAAAAAGAGATTATGAAAGATAGATTTTTTGTTAAAACATAACTTAGCTGAGCCTAGTACCTCCCCCTGGGCTTCACCTTGCCTTCTCATTCCAAAACCCGATAGCACTTTTCGTTTCTGTACCGATTATCGTAAAATGAACCAGGTCACTGTCTCAGACTCCTACCCTTTACCTTTGATTGAAGATATAATAGACAGCATAGGCTGTGCCAAATTTATATCTACCGTGGACCTTTCGAAAGGATATTATCAAGTGGGACTCACGGATAGGGCAAAAATAATCTCGGCATTTATAACTCCATTTGGTCTTTTTCAATATTTGGTTATGGCGTTTGGCTTTTCTAATGCTCCGGCCACATTCCAGAGGGCCATCAACTACCTAATTCAGGACCTAGGTGGGACGTTCGCCTACCTGGATGACCTGGTGGTGGTATCGGACGGCTGGGACGAACATCTGGTGCGTTTGGAGATACTGTTTGCACGACTGCAAGAGACTGGATTCACCATAAACCTGGCTAAATCTGCTTTTGGCCGGGCCTCAGTGACTTACCTGGGACATATCGTTGGGCATGGTATGGTGAGACCCAAGGACGCAAACGTTAAAGCCATCTTGTCCTTCCCCACTCCAAGGACGAGGAAGGAACTCATGCCCTTCCTGGGGATGTGCGGCTACTACCGTCGGTTCTGCAGTAACTTCTCCAGCGTGGCCGGACCCCTCACAGACCTTACCAGTTCTGCGGTCCCTTACATCTGGAACCAGAAATGCGACCAGTCTTTCCACCGCCTCAAAGCCTTCCTTGCCTCTAAGCCTGTAGTCCACCCCCCTGACTACACCTTGCCCTTCCACCTGCAAATCGACGCTAGCGGTGTCGGAGTGGGGGCTGTGCTCCTACAACCAGACCCAACCACTGATGTCCTTCACCCTGTGGCATATTACTCCGCCAAGTTGAAAAAACATCAGACCAACTACTCGACCATAGAGGAGGAGGCCCTGGCTCTGGTGTTGGCAATAAAGAAGTTTGAATGTTACCTCCAGTCTTGCCCACAAACAACCCTGGTCTTCACCGACCATAACCCACTCACGTTCATCCAAACCAACAAGACCTCCAACCAGCGAATCCTCCGCTGGGCTCTCCTCACCCAGCCCTATAATCTACAAGTCCGGCACATAAAGGGGGTGGACAACCTGATTGCAGACTCCTTATCCCGAGCTCCAGTGGAAATGCAGCAGCTACTCTCCAGACGCACCAGGTGATCACCTCCTTCGCGCCCGCGCTACGGAGGTCTTTGGAGGGGGGGTGTGTTACGAACCACGCCACCAATTGTCATGATCTACCTACCCAGCACTACGAACCACGCCATCTATTGTCTTGATCTACCTACCCAGCACCACGAGCAACGCCATCTAGGGACGAAACACGAGTATGACTCGTCTTAGTTACCACTCCAGGGTTTCCCTTCTCCATATCCTGGTTGTTGCGTCACCTCCTCAAAGTCTTCTTTGTCAGCTCCAGTTCGAGGAGAGAGCAGTTCACTCTGGGAAGTGACCACAGGATCACCTATCCTGGAAACCTACGGCACAGTGACTACCTACCGTCTTCTACAATACTCAGCCTTACTCGTCGGCTATCTCAGCTCCGCACTTAAGTATTTGTAATCTTGTATTGCTTCCCCCACGTCCACTTGCTTCAAATTATGTTGTATAAGTATGTATATACTGTTAATGTTTAGGTTAAGTATGGTTAAGGGTAATTTATAGGAAGCTGAATATTTTGTTAAGGAATTTATGGTACTTTATTATACACAACAAAAACTCGCATCCTTTGTCTACCCTTTTATAGTCAGATTGTCTTTGTTCTTTTTTTGTTGTTGCCTGTTGGGATCTGGGTAGACTTTTAACTATATTCAAAATCCCCAACTCGTAACAGTAGTGTTGTAGGGGAAACACGTGATTGTAGGCCTCCCTCGTTGGTAGTGTTGTAGGGGAAACACGTGATTGTAGGCCTGCCTCGTTGATGGTGTTGTAGGGGAAACACGTGATTGTAGGCCTCCCTCGTTGGTGGTGTTGGGGAAACACGTGATTGTAGGCCTCCCTCGCTGCTGGAGTAGTTCTCACGGGTACCTCCCGGCTGGTAGGTCGTAAAGGCCTACATTATAAACATTGACCGCAATAACCAGCAGAGTTTCCACGGGCCACTTTACAGTTTCTGTACTATGTTTATTCACTGTTATTGTTCACCGTTCGTTTTTTAATTGAAAGTGACAGTTTTGTGACAGTGATGAATTGATCAACAATCAGTGCACTGGTTTCTTGGTAGGGAAGGGAAGTCACATGTTGACTCCCAGGCTGCTCTAGTAAGGAATGCCAAACAAACGTCTGTTCACAACCAAATCAGAGTGTCTGTCTGTGTGTGTGTGTGTGCGTTGACATTAGCGCCTGGAGAGTATTCGCTTTAAAGGAATTATTTCTCTCTTATTTATGTTCCCCCTATTCTCGTTTTTGTTTCATTTGTGTTTTTAATGTGTTCTTTTTCGTTTCCTGTAACATCTACGTGGGGACTGGTTTAAATAAACAAAAAATATGGGCTTTCTCTCTTTCCTTGTTATTTTCCCCACATTCCTGATTTGTGTTAACCTTCCCTGGCTTTTAACATGACAATGGAAGTGTGAACATATGGAACGTCGACATTATAATAAAGTAAATAGACCTTTTTTTTTTTAATTGTGGCCTTCAGCCTTCCCCAATAGCCACACCTTCGCAGCCATTTTATTACCTTAATATTAAATATCCTAATACATAAGTAGCTATCCAATCGTGTTGAATTAGTTGAGCCGCAGATCTATGCGGCATTCAGTGACTGTAGCCTCAAAGTCAATATCTGCATCAGTTGTCGGCATTGGGGCAGAAGCTCTCGTTCCCCTGAGGCAGAACAAAGCCGACCGAAGGAGAGAGAAAGACAGTCGACATCTCATCCAGGCTGTAACATAACTTCTGGGCTGCTGCTTCTGTTCGGAGATCGCCTCCGCGAGTCTGGCGTAGAAACATCTTGCACTTGGTCCCATCCCACCAGAGGTTGTGAACACTAGAGGAGTGAAGCTGCCTTGATCAACGTTTTGAATTCTCTCCCCATATGCCCTTATCTTGTCGTTTTCGTTCCTCCTGTGTGCAGCATCGAGAGCTAGGTTATGGTGACATGCGGCCTTGAGATAAAAAATCCTGATGTCGAAGAAAGCTCGCTGTCCCCGCGTCCAGAATCCTCGAGCACTGACGTCAACATGGGCTTCGTTAGATGTGTTTGAAGGAAGGAGGGTCGGTTCTACCATGACATCCCGGCAGATTCCCTTCAACATATTTGCTGTGAGGTCCCTTACTTCGTCATGCCTCATGCATATGAAGCCCCCTTTCTTGCACACCATGGCGTGATCAACGTCATAAGAAGAGCCACACACGCATTGGGAGGGCAAACCTTCTACTGGCCGACCGTACCTTAGAGCAATGGCATCTGTAAATTCTTGTTTATTGAGACTGAAACCATTTGCCCTTATCGGTAACGTAGTTAACGTAGTAAATAGACTTCTTACTTTTTTCTTACTATTTACTATATTTTCGTATCTTATTTCTTTTTCGTTTTGCGTGTGTTTTTTCTCCACTTATTCATCTTTCTCTTCTTTCAACCATTTGTTTTCTCAATTCAATTTCAATAGTTTATTCCTTGAAAGAGGAAGCGGGATCCTAGTGCTGTTATTGGTACCCCTGTTATGAGGGCCTGAGCTGCCGCCATTTTATGAGGGCCTGGGCTGCCACCATTTTATAAAGGCCTGTGTGTCAGTAACAATTCCTTTTACTCTCATACTTATTACCATTGGTAGCGTGACGAGAGGAGGCTCGTGGGTAGATGTAATGATAGTATCAAGCAATAGGGAAGAAATAACGGTAAATACTGTAGGTAAATAATAGACACAATATACAAATACAAAATTTATTTTAACATTAATATGAAATTAGGAGAAAGAATTTATATGTACCAACAGACGAAATATAGTACTAGGCCCTCAGGCTCAACATACTCACACCACTACTGGGTGGACATACTCACTAATACTCCCAACCCTACTGGGTGGACATACTCAATAACACATAACTCTTATAGTCACTTAGCACCATAAAGACCAGGGCAACTGCCACTACAACACTCAGTCGTCAGGAGTGATACTCAAGCAACAACCATGGGGTCCAACCACCATGGGGTACTTTCCGACGAACTCTGAAGATCCCAGTGGATTAATCCCACCACACAAATAGCCCTACTGAGTTAGACACTCATCCACCAATGATGGGGGCTGGTAGTGGTGTGTGGCTTGGTGATCCGGGGTCACCTCGCAGGCCGAGCGTTAGGGCCAGACGAGCCAGCTATGGGGGCCATAGGTAGTCTGACGGCCGGGTCTCGCGAAGGTAACTGATCCTACTGGACCTCGGACATCTCCCCAGACATAGTGGATACAACATCCACGCTACAGACACAGCCTAGGCTGCGTTAGGGACCTGTATGGATGAAGGGACGGGCACTTACTCACAGTGACAACGACATCACATTTCAGGGGACGTTAAAGACGTAAATATGACTTCACTTAGAGCATATCAACTACGTTACTGTAACACTTGCACAATCAACTATTAATTGGGTCAAATCACTTAAAGAAGGGCGAATTACAACACAGAGTGGAATGGCCTACCTGTATGGGTGAAGGGACGGGCACTTACTAACGGTAGAATTGCCCGCGGCACCCACTCAAAATAGGCCAGGGAGTCCACCTACTTCTATTTCGATGAATTAATTTACTGTACACTCTGACGTTGAAACTGAGACTATGAACTCAGTTTCATTCCCTACTATTATCTTCACTAACAATGCTCTGACTCAGCTATCAAAAGCACAATTAAACTGATTACAAAGGGTTGGATGGCAACAGGTCCCAACATACAGCGTCTGCTACGAAATCCGCGGATTATATTCAAAGTTCCCTTAAGACAAAGACGGGGAAACAGAGAAAACGGGGGACGTTTCCACTGGGGGACTCGGAAGGTTTTGTGGACGTTTGAGCGTAATATGAATCCTTAAGGTTTTCAGGTTAGCCATTATCACGATCATGACACTGTACAATAACACCAGAAGCATCTGGCAAGTGTCACAAGTATATCCAGTATAAATATTATAAAGGGGCTTACTAAAGCCTAAGGAAGGAAGGATATTCCTTTAACACATTATCAATATTATTTACATAATATCTGGCCAGTATGGGGAGGATCATCGTGTCTCCGTCAGGGGGTCGTGGAGTGGTGGTCCATCAGGCGTCACGGAAGCGTTGTGTGTGTGGGGACATCTTAGGAGGTAGTGGATAAGGCTACTCAATTGATGATTCTGCAGTCAAGGTGTGAGGGCACAGTGAAAATACACTGTCACATGTCCAGTTGATGACTACTCACGGCCCATAGGAAAGTTACCGTGGTTGATGTAATTATATAAACCTAATGTATGTAACTCACATTTGTATAATTATTACTGTCTGTTAGTCAGAAGCTAATACACCCCGCGGTTCTCTTATTCCTAAGTCTTTTTTTGTCAAAAATTTAATAATTTTATAATTCTTGTATATTTAATTATACCTGGTGTAGGACTGGCGTCTTGTTATGACTTAGTCTATCCAGTTGATGTTCACTGCATTATATATATTTTGACGAATTCTCATATTTCACTACATGTAAATATGTATATTACAAAATCTGGCAGCTTTCTAAAAGTGGGCAGACAACTGACACCCACCGCCCGACAGCAGGCCACCCCTTCCAACTCAGCAAATGGTTGTCCCACATTTTTGTCTACCGGAAAAACCACGTTCATTTGTCTCTATAGTGAAACGCTAAAAGTTTTTAATCGAAAAATAGTAAAATTGGCCATAGAAAAGTGATATCAAAGACCCAGTGAAGTTTTATAGAAAATAAAATAAAAAGGGAAAGGCCTTTAACACTTGAACGGTGATTCACGTAGTTAAGGTTTTCCCGCCTAAATCCAAAGCTCCTCCTACTCCCGTAGTCCTTAAATACTCGGAGGACAGTGGTAGAAGGGCAGTTGATCCAAAACTCAGCCAGGGTAGTACACCGTGATCCAAGGATATACATCTCTACCCTCTTTTCAGCTGCTTTTACTAATTCACCTGAATATCCCTATTGTTTTACTGTACATGCTTAGAAAAGTGCTATACAGGGATTATTTTTACTTGGTATATTTAAGAATAACTTAGTCGTAAAATAAATTTACTGTAGACTTGACATGCCCTATTTCGTAACATCTCTTGTGGAGATGTGATTATGCCCAGAAATAGTGAAAGATGTCTGTTTACATATCACGTGTTCGGCGACCAACAAGAATTGTGCAGCTTGTAGCGGCTCTCACTCCTCCGACCGGGAGTGTCCCAAAGTGGAGGGAGAAGTGCAGGGTATCTAAGGTGCGACCTCAGAACCAACTGAACAATATGGAATATTGAGGCTCTCCTTGTAGTGAAGAAACAAGAACGAAACAAAACAGAAGAACCGGAAAAAGAAAAACGAGAAAGAACAAGAAGAAATAGAAATGATAATAAGATCATCAGAGTTAATTAATCTCTACGAGTCGTTACCAACCCTAGAAGACCAAGAAGGAGAGCAAGAAGAAAATAGTTAGTAAGGATGAAACAAAGGAATAGATCAAACTAACATGACTATGGCCGTAATAACCATCGATGTTGATGGTCAGTAAACTAAATTAATGAGTCAACAAACACTTACCGCTCACTCCAGATATTTTCCTCAATCGGGCATTTCTTAAACACTTGAGACAACAAGCCCGAAGAGCAATCCCGAATGTCGGGTTACTACTGTAATTAGTAACCCGTCAAATGGATTCGTCAAATTCGAATGTCAATCCCGAACATCGGGCTACTATTTAGTAACACGAGCGCCTCAACTCGAGAGGGTTGGTACGCCTATTCCAAGATAGGATAGATTTATTTTTTTTTTTTTTTTTTTTTTTTTGCTGTTTTGTCTAATATTGCTTATCCTGAGTATGGTACAGCAGGGTTCCTGTGATGATATACTGTACATTACTGTATTACATTTTTAGTTCTTGAAAGAATCGGCCTCTATAAAGTGCAACATACAGGTGATATCCCCGTTAGTCGGAATAATTGGTGCAGAGCTCTTCCGAGGACGAGAGATTTCCCCGGATAACAAGAAGACTCTCAAACCCTGAAAAATTCCACATCCCTAGAGTATAAACATTCTTTCATCCTCAGAGACCTGGGAAAAAACTTGGAGAGTTTCAGGAAGTTTTCATAAAAAAAATCCAGAAAATGTGCTTGATATTTAACCTCGGAATTTGCTCCAAGGCCTGGAAACATATTGTGTAAGAAATTTTTCGGAATTTTCTCAGAAAATGAGCCCGATTTTCAACCTCAAAAACTGGTAAACAGACCCAGAATGGAGAGAATTTTCTTGGAAAAACTCCGAGCCAATTTCAATTCTGAGTACTTAATGGAGCATTCTGGGTAATGAAGATATTACTGCACTGTAATTACGGCCTGGTGATGTTATTGTACTATCCTGCACAAAAGTCGTGTCCACTACCCAGCCACAGTGAGAGTTCGAATAGCCTTGAATCTGAAGTTTCGAAACAGCTGGGAGAAATGCTATGGTCGGCCAACAGATGTCGCCCACTGTAGTGTGTGTGTGGGGGGGGGGGGGGTTAGTCTAGTAACAGGCTGTGTGTAGGTGAATTCCGCAATCACTGATAAGAATGTCCTGAAGATAGTTAATATTATTAAGCATGGTGAGAGATGTGTAACTGGTAAATAATAGCACTACAACGACCATTTCTCTGCCGTTCATGGCTACGACGGTGCGACTGATGGGCATACCAGTAATTAATTCTCTGTGACTACCAGTAATGGTAGTCACGGAGAATACACAAGTTGTTACCAAGGTTGGCGCCACCCACACCAGGGGAAGAAGGTGAGGTCGAACGCTTAAACAAGCCGAGGGCTCATTCCTACCATCGTCGTCACCAACAGGCAAGTCACATTAATTTGTCAGCATAGCCCATGTCGTCCTTATACTATTGCAGGGTGTCCCATGAGTGACAGCAGATATTTGTAGAGGTGAAACAATATGTGATATTGAGTTGAAAATCTTCTATACACATAAGCATTTTTCGGTTTACTTTAGGCGTGAGGTGGGTTGTAAAAATCATGCAGGGCAAAAATTGGGCCATGTTATATTTTATTTTTCTTACCAATTGCAGCCATACTGTGTGCTGTTGTAATCCTTATTGGTGGATTACATAAGGCCTATTAATAGCGTGAAAACCCATTTGAAGATACTGTAATGTTCCATAACTTGCATTAAACAACCTCATACGTTCACGAGTTCCAACTCCGCGCCTAGCCTCCCCCCCCCCCCCCGCCTCTACCCACCCAACTATTAAACCTCATAATTTGAGCATCGTGGGTTATCACACCTAAACACTGATCGACTACTTATTCTCTCCCCACATTCCCCCCTCCACCATCCCCCCCCCCACTTCACTCTTCCCTCCCCCACCTCTTCCCTTCATCCCTCCCCCAAGACTAACGTCAATCGAACATTCCATCCCATCACATTACCTTCCCCTGCATACCCAACGCCCTCTCCCCCTATTCTACCCATGGCGACGAATTGGACTACTGTAATGAACACTCGCAGAACCGACGACATGGCTCCTCCCCCTTGTATTTAGAGATAAAACAACAAAGGTCAATCCCACGTAACTTGAGCCGGAGTAAAATATGTGGAAAAACAACAAGCAACACCTATGGCCACCCCCCTACCCCAACCTAAAATCATAGCCATCACGTCTCTATCTCCATCCTTTTCCCTCTATCTATAATAAAAAGTGTAACCCTACTCAGAAAAAATAATGAATGGGCCCTCCAAACAAATTAAAGATGAGGTGCACCCTACCCAAATAGGGATGGACCCTCCATTCCCTTTCACCTTCTTTTCTCCACATCCTTTCCTCCCTCCCATCGCCCCAGTCACCTCCTTCCCCCTTTCCTATATTTCGCTATCGGTATCTCCCGCCTCGACTCCGCCATTTGTAATGGTTGCCTTGCGTAATCTGTAAAATCCACCTCACGGCTAAACGCAAACCAAAAAATCCATATATGTATAGAAGTTTTATACTCCGAATCACATTCTTTCACCTCAACAAATATCTGCTGTAATTAGTGGGACACCCTATTATAATTATATGACAGTTGTTATATGAGCTCCTTAGTTAACTTCACCATAAAAATATGGTGTTTGATGTGCTATGCGTTTGCCACACGTTACCTTACTCGGTTATGTTACACCCCCAGTTGCAACCTGGGAGTTTGGGTTGGGTAATGTAGTATTTTGAGCAAAAATGGAATTCAGAACGACTCGATGAACATGAAGAAAAAAGTTTTTATATAACGAACCCTAACGTAATGTAACCTATTACAGTTATATGTAATCTGGGACGAACATGCCATAGCTGAAAATTGTCAAAGAAATATGTAAAGCAGTGGAAAACCATATATTTTGATTATCGGCGAAGCTAACTACCTATAAACAATTAATATTTGAAGATTGGCAAAAGTCCTGGGAAAATGAACCAACAAGCAATAAGCTAAAAATTATCAAATCATCAATTTATCCTTGGTCATCATCAAAACAATCCTCTCGACATCACGAAACTATTCTGAATCGTCTAAGAATTGGGCATGCGCGATTGACGCATGGCCAACTCATGTCTTCCCCTAATGGAGCCCCACCTATATGCTCCAACTGCTGAACACAAATAACAGTCCAACATATTCTCACTGAATGCCCTATTTATAATCGGTATCGAACAATGTGCTTCACTGACCCTACAATGTAAGATATTTTAGCAGAGACTCCAAAATTTTCCCTAAGTTCAGTTTTGACCTTTTTGAAATACTGTAATCTCCTTCAAACAATATAACACTAAATTATAGAAACCCAAACATGTGTTAACTAATCCCTCTGGCCAGCCCTAGGAGAGACTCAAATGGGTGTCAGTGGTCTAGTTAAACTAAATCATGATGATGATGATTATCGGCAAATGTTCACTCTACAGTCGCAGGGGTGGTGGTGGAGGTTTGGGGGGGGGGGGAGGGGGAGGATCCACTTATAGTTCACTATGAATACATGAAATAGGAAGGGTTTCTTGAGCAGTTGATTCAAAAAGATTTACCAAAACGTTATGTCAGTAATAATACTTAACCTAGGTGTTACTCTAGTATATAAAAGTCTACATCAGTTACCACAACATAATATTGTTCTGCCATTTCAGATATGCCTGCAGGACGAGCAAATTCGTCGGCAGTGATTGCGGAGCCAGGCCAAATCATCGGGATGTGGAGAGCCGGGGCAACTGTGCCGAACATTGCTCTCGAAGTGGGGAGGAGCACCAAGACGATTAGTAGGTGGATCCACCGGTGGGAGGACGAGGGCTCAGTGGAGACGAAACCTCGAAGCGGGAGGCCACAGTAACGTCGGCAAGGATGGACGTCATGATCGTGGCAGCTGCAACGGCATATCCAATGTGAACATCAGTGGAGCATACAAGAAATCTGGGCCTCAGCTGCCATCACATGACGACGAGACGCCGACTTCATGAAGCCGGGATCGACTGCCTTATTCCAGCTCACAAAGGGTGGCTAACACCTACTCACAAGGAGTGTCGACTCGGCTTTGCATTGGAACACCTTCCACATAGAGAAGAATACTGGAGAACCATTATATTTACCGATGAAACGGTGTTCAGGTCAGTGGGAGCCGAAGCAAGGCAGTGCTGGATGCCCCCCAACACATGCTACCATGAGAAACGCATTCAACATCGCGCAGTGAGTGATAGGGTGTCAGTGTCATTCTGGGAGTGGATGTGGGCACATGGGCCAGGTGAACTGGTCAAGATCAATGGCCGTTTCACTGGTGAGCAGTATGTAGACATCCTGGAGCAAGTGCTAATTCCTACAGTCCGGGCTATGGCAGTTCCAGCCCCTCACATTCTCAGGCTGGTTATGACAACAGTCCCATTCATACCAGCAACATAGTGAAGGACTACCTCCAGGATCACCCTGAAATTGAGGTCATCGACTGGCCAACACTAGGATGTGATATTAATCCGATTGAACATAGTTGGGCCATGATGAAACGTGATTGGGATATTGGGGAGCAGCGAACCTGTGCAGCAATAAAGGCCAAAGCTTACGACGTGTGGGAGAGTATACGTCGACGACCAGGGGTGTGCCTGAAGCTGGTCGACTCCATCCCTAATCGCCTTGATGAAGTCCTGAATGCAATGGGTGGCTGGACCAAATACCAAGATGTGTACATTGGTGTATTGTTTGGATTTTAGTATTGTTTGTAAGTACAATTAATATATATTTACTCACCTACAGTGTTATCTTAAATCCATGTCCTTAATGATGTCTTGAACTATATCGCATGAAAATTCATAACAAAGCAACTTAACAGACACAAATTATGTATTGTGTGGTATACAATGATCTGTATGACACGTCGTAGAATGTGTTGTCTTATGACACAATTTAATTATATAGCTACAATTACTACCATCATTGAAATGCTCATGATGTTCAGCACACAATATTAACGGTAATTGAGCACACTCCAAAATATATGAAGAATGCATATTGTGGTGGGGTGTTTAAACACTGGAACTTGGAAGAATTGGAACAGTCACCTAGATTAAGTCTGAATACTGTTTTACAATACTGATAACTTTTTCACTCCATTCTTTTTAACATAAGTATATAATTATATAATATTGCATATTATCACAAATATTGATTAAGCAAAGGATGGGTGGAATATGAATAAATATTACCATAATCTCTTTGTCGGAATAACAACAAAATTGTGACGTGGTCGCTGAGTAAAACTAGCTGACCAAGGCCCTTCACTCTGATCCTTGCATATTTCACTTTTATCCTTAATATATTCCATTCTTTAAAGTATCATTGTGACCTGAGCGGCAATAAGCACCCAGGGCACTGCACCTGTTCCATGAATTCGTAACCATAAAGAAACAACTGTAAGACAAAACGTAGTTAAAAAGGCAGCTTGAAATTATGGTGGTATAAATAATAAATAAACCTGCCTCTCATCCAGCCCCCACCTCCTCTATTCCTACTCCCCCCCCTCCACACACACACACACTACAGTGGGCGACATCTGTTGGCCGACCATAGCAATTCCCCCAGCTGTTTCGAAACTTCAGACTCAAGGCTATTCGAAGTCTCACTGTGGCTGGGTAGTGGACACGACTTTTGTGCACGATAGTACATGGGAGGTGGGTTAAGGGGTTTTCATGGGTGTTGAGTACTGTACAGTGGTGATGCCCCACCCCTTTTTTTGCATCACTGCATAACATTCAATAGATACCCAATATACTTCTAAACAAGGACCAAAATCAAAGGTTTAGAATTTTGGTCGACGAAGATATCTTTAGTCTAACCTAACCTGACCTGACCTAACCTAACGTAAGCTAACTTAACCCAATTATCTTGCAGACCGCACACTATAGTAACCCCAGAATTTCTTGCCTCGTCCTTCTTTAACTCTTGGCATATGTGGCTCAACTTGTTCAAGAAGTTCATGGATGCATTCCTTGGACAGCCTACTGTAAACCTCTTGATGAACTCCTCCTGAGAGAGATAAGCAAAAGGATTTTGATGGTCTCTAATAACAATCCTTGGTAGCCGCACAGCACCAGCTCGCTCTGCATACCAGAATGCAATAATGCCAGCCTGAAAAAATAAAACAAATTCTACTATCTATTATCTATATTTTGCAGTAACTATTGTATATTAGGTAAATTACTTTTGATAATAGTTTACAAGCTTGTTGCAGAGCTATTACAGAGAATTTCCTTAAGAAATTTTTCTATAGTATATTTAACTTTTGTTTATTGTTGTTCCAGTAAGATAGGATAGGACTGACACGGTTTAAATCGAGTGATTGAAAACATCATTAATCAATTATGGCACATTTTTCCAACCCTGAGTTCGAACATTTCCTCTAAAAAATATTTTACATAACTAACTTAAACTTAAAAACATTGGTACTTGTAGTACCTAAACACACCCAGAACAACAACCCAAACAGTGAAACACTGTATAGCAGGAGAAATTTTTTTCCAAGGTAATTATCAGCGTGGGTCACAGGTGACTAAGCTTGTTATAGACTATTACCACAGCAATCTACCGAGTACATTTGGCTCATTTTAGTTCTTTCCTATATAATATATTGGCGAATTGGAAATGGTATTACATCTATCTACCACAAACAGAAGTGCGTTACTTACCATACTTGAAGCTATAAGAGGATGATTGTAGGAATGCAATGCTTGGTTAAATTGGAGAAGGGCGATGGGGAGACGAAAAATTTTCGGAGTTTAAGGTAAAACGTCACGGGGGTACTCGGTGGTCTCTTAAAAGTAAATACATTTCCATCGGAACCGGTTATTGGGACATTTAAATGGTTATTTTCTTTGCTATCTCATCTTAATCTACATATATTGTATTTCAGAGACCTTTTCTATTCATATATAACTAGTTTGAACATTCGGGATACGTCTTTCGGGTGCCTACCCACACCCGAGAACTTATCCCGAACTTTCCAATAATATTATCGTATACTAAATGGCAGGGTTGGAAAAAATCATGCTTTTTTTTTTAAATAAAAAAATCGATTTATTTGATTTAAATCGGATTTTTTTTGTTTAAATCGATTTTTTTTTATTTTTTACTAATTGCATCAAAATAGTATTTTTAAACCAAAAAACCCAGTATTTTTCAACCAAAGCTTATTCAGGATAATAAACAGAAAATTGGCATTAAGATATTTATGCAGTAGATGTACCAATGGAATTTAACACAATAATATTCTTTTTGTAAAATAAAAGAAAACTGGTAACATATCTTACATTTGAGTGCACAAATCCAAACGTAATATTGAAATTTAACATAAATGCTCTTATAGGATTCCAGTGTTTCAAAAATTAATAACTTAACTTCTTCAAGGCAACAGAATAATATTCTCATTTTGTAAAAAATACTAATACTGGTAAAAAGTTTATTTTCTTACATTTGCAGGATTATAGTGTATTAAGAATTACTGGTAATAACTTCAAGTCAACACAATATTCTCATTCTGTTAACAATAAAAATAGTTCAAAACATTTAAATTAGCTTAGTTGAACATTGAAATGCTTATGTACTGTGACAAGCTTAGATGCCTTTTCCTGTCCTAGGCGATTTCTTACCTTTGAGTGTGCAAATCCTTATGTGGAAAAAATTCTCTCAACCCCTGCTGATGATGCAACAGCTGTAAATAATTGCCTAGGAACATCCATTACATTTTCTGTCATATCATTGGCAAAATACTGCCACCAAGCAAGGGGTGAGAGAGATTTTACAACAGCTTTACCAAAATAGACCTCTTTAAATGGTGCACTTCTTCCATGGAAGGATATTAATGTTGAAAGGAAATGTGGAAGAGACTCGCACTCATACTGTTCTGCAATGTCTCGCTGCTCAGGAGTCAGATGTCTGCCCAGATACCTTGGATCTATCACATTAGCTAGAAAATGGGCAGGTGTCAATGTTATTTTGATTCTTTTTTCAAAATTATCCATATCCTTCTTATCTGTTAAATACTCCTTAATATCAGTTTTCAGTTTTACCCAGATTTCTACAGCATCACTTAATAGGGTATGTTCTCTCTGGACACAGTCCAATGCCACAGCAATAGGCTTAAGTCTCTCTAAATAGTCTTCTGCAGTTCCTTTTAATGCCTTATCATTAACTTTCCTTTCAATTTTCTTATCGATGTCTTCACTATTTTCTTTGCACACTTTGACAAGGGTCTCCCAGTTCTTTAAATAAGATTCAATAGAATCTGTCATTGTGTTCCATCGTGTGTCTGATGGCATTACTAGCATTGTTCTTCCTGCTCTTCTATACAAAGATCCTGGGATGTGATGATTTCTGAAATACTTAATGATTTCAGTAATGCGCTCCTTAATGTTCTTGATTAGCAGGTCTTGTGAAAGCAAATTTAACAGATGTGCAGAGCAACCACATGTTATAATGGATTTATCTTGTCCGAATTCACTTCTCATTTTTGCCATATTAGCAGCATTATCTGTTACACAGCTTCTTACTGTGCATCCAAATTTGTCTTCACACTTTTTTGTAGCACATTCAGCTGTGTGTCTTGATTCTGTGTCTATAGAGTCAACAAGATAAATACGGTTGTCTGCTGTTAAAGTTATACATACTATAGGCTCATTATGCACATTACTCCATCCATCCATGGCCATGCAAAGTGTTTTCCCACTAAGTTCTTCTGAATAATTCTGAATCACTGAATCGTAGGCTTGATCCAAAAGAGACCCTCCAATTTGATGTCTATTAGGTGGAACATATCCTGGTCTTAGCATTTCAATCATCTTGATAAACTCTTCCTGCTCCACTGTTCGGAAGGGTGAATTTGTTGCATATATATAATTAGCAACTTGCTGATCTAAAGTGACTTTTTCAGACTTAGTAGTTTTTATCACAAAACCAGCTATGCTTCTTTGTTCCATAGAACTATCCCTCTTATCTCTCTTAAATGGTGAGGGAGAAGGAGCATCTGATATATCTTTAACTAGAGATGATGATGATGAAGCTTTTGAAAGTGAGGTGCTTGGATGAGGTGATGAGAAAACAGTTATTAGTAAAAAAATCATTTTTATTTAAATCATGATATTTTTACTTTGATTTAAATCAATTTAAATCATGTGATTTAAATCATTTGATTTAAATCAAAACAACCCTGGTAAATGGTAACCCGACAAAATTTGGTTTAAAAAAATTAAATTACGGCTCGGAGGGCGCTTTTGGGATTCTAATAAGTAACCCGAATGTTTAAAAAAATAGCCGTGTGTATGTAGGGACACCTGTCGTGGTATCTTTATTAAGTCGGGTGTTTTGATATAATTTTTCAGGTTGTGTCGTAATTTTTTTAAGTTCGATATAATATGATTTTAATTTGGATGTAAGACGTTCAGTGTAAAGTATTAATTTTGATGAATATTAGAGTGTGTAGTGTATTTATACCCGATCATAGGGTATGACGGGGCACTTAGGGTCAATACCCATTAAATGGTATAAATTTGTGGTAGAAAGAGTAATCTTCATGTCGTAGTTCTGGTGTTCATACTTACAGTAAGAAAGGCTTACCTAATTAAACACTACAAGGTTAAGAATAACAAATGGGTTTTAAGCATTTCTTTAATTTGATGGTAGAGACAAAGTTACAAAAAATTAAAAATAAGCCTTATAATACTTTTTGCTTTCCTAATATATTTGTTGATGTTTCATTTTGACTAAAATAACCCAATAATTTGTGGTTATCAGCATATACCTAGATCACGCGCACCTACAGTGATTTACTTGCATATATATATATATATATATATATATATATATATATATATATATATATATATATATATATACGTATATATATAATATATATATATATATATATATATTATATATATATATGTATATATATATATATATTATATATATATATATATATATATATATATATATATATATATATATATAACTTCAGCAATGGACTTGTTACGTGGAAAGCGTAGTTTTATAATGAAGAGGAGAACCAGGGTAAACACAAACATCTTGAAGTAGGGCTTCTTTTAATTGCTAACGTTTCGTAAATAATCCTTTTCCATCATCAGAGCCTAAAAAGTTTTGAAAAAGTTTAAAAATACAGGTGATATACAATAAAAACATAATATTATATGAAAATTTACCATACGATAAACTTCAAAATTTGAGGTGGATTGCTCTTTTTTAAAATTTTGAAGTTTATCGTATGGTAAATTTTCATATAATATTATGTTTTTATTGTATATCACCTGTATTTTTAAACTTTTTCAAAACTTTTTAGGCTCTGATGATGGAAAAGGATTATTTACGAAACGTTAGCAATTAAAAGAAGCCCTACTTCAAGATGTTTGTGTTTACCCTGGTTCTCCTCTTCATTATATATATATATATATATATATATATATATATATATATATATATATATATATAT
This sequence comes from Homarus gammarus, assembly GCA_958450375.1. Classification (NCBI taxonomy): domain Eukaryota; kingdom Metazoa; phylum Arthropoda; class Malacostraca; order Decapoda; family Nephropidae; genus Homarus; species Homarus gammarus. The sequence continues at coordinate 406,351 of CAUDMG010001162.1, forward strand.
ATATATATATATACTGCATATATATATATATATATATATATATATATATATATATATATATATATATATATATATATATAGGCCAATATATATATATTAGTTTTTCTTTGCAGAAAAATCAAAATGACTTGACTATTAGAAAGCAAATCTTGCAACAATGTGCCGCCACGCTAGCTTGCAAGTCTGGAATAACTGTAGTCACAGCAGTCACTAAATTTATACATTAAGCATCAATATTTAGACCCCCCAAAACATCACGTTAGTCTCTTTATGTTACTCAAATCTATATTTATTCTAACCTTAGTCTTCTCATAGTCAAGATCTTGCTGCTTTGAAGTTTTGGGAAATCAAAGTCTTGATTAACATTCACATTATAATTTTCTTAAAGGTCAATAATCTTCTGACAATATGAAACTTGTAACAAAAATATTGAAGAAACATTACTCCTGAAGATGCCACCTTCATGGCGTTCAGAAAATTAGCGTATTTCCATTATTAAGAAATTCAAATGACAGAATTTCAGAAGGATATATCCTATTTAGCATTACTCAACACAGACATGAATGAGTGAATAACGTACACTATCACTGAAGGCACAAAGAATGGCTTTCACACGGCCTTTTTACATTGAAGTTCATGTAAGTCCCCCCCCCCCCCCCAAAAAAAAACAAGTATCGTTAGCCATGGTGTCCATGTGATTCGAGGCTTTCCGAGCAATGTTACTCGACCTGTTTTGAACGGTTGGTAGTTCTACATCCGCGTCCTTTGAGCATGAATGAGTATATACGTTTTCGAATGATACATACCCTGTACATTAATATAGGTAAATGGATTTCTTGTTATATTGAAGAACAGTATCTCGTATGCTATAAAAGGACGACCCCCAATCCTACCCACACCTTCAGGTGTTGCTGATATGGCGAGCAGGTGTTCCAACTTATGATGATGCTCTGGGAATCATATCAAAACATTTCATCTATCATCTCAAATTGTAGCGGCAGAAAATCTAACGATACTTTTGACACTTTTTTGGGGGGACTGTACTTTAAGACTCCACATATACACTTAAAATTGCACACAGTCTTTCTCTATCTTACTTTAACATCCAAATGGGCCAACATGCAACTCCCTTCACTACAGACACCAAAATTGAATGCAGTAAACAGGAACAAATAATATTTCCAGTCTTAAATCCCAAACATGGGTCTAATTAGTAAGAATTATACCCTAGCGTGCAGTTTTAGAGAGCAAACTGTAGAGAGCCAGTGCCACAAACAACACTACTTTGTATTTTGTGTTGGTTGTGATTGAATGGAGACTGTCCCAAATGAAATGAGTTGTGGATTATAATGAGAGGGTAGATTGCTATATTATCCACGTGCAAAAGATTGACCGATCCAACATTTGATGTTGAACACGATCTCTGCCAACCTTACCTTTCCCTCTCACGTTCTGAAGCCAGAGAACCTTCACTCGACCTCAAATCTCCCCTCAAGCCTTTCATAATTTTATGAGCAGTTAGTGCCAAACATATTATTTCCTTTAACGCGTATTGTGATAAGACATAGAGCATGTCAAACGTTTTAGAATGAAGACCAACCAAATCAACACTTTATCACACACACACTGGTGGGGTCACACAATAACTACGTGAATAACTTCAGAGGAAAAGTGTTTTGCTAAGCGACACCTATGAATTTGAAGTCTGCTGTTAATAAGACGTTTTCATGCAAAATAGTCCATGAAACATACGACCACTTTTAATATATTACATGACTTGGACAGGTGTGACGTCACTCAAAACCACGACTGAGAAGTATGCTGTCTGATATAAGGCCTTTAAGTTCTGACTGATTATGTAGATTTAGTTACCAATCACAGCATATACTAATAGAATTGTCTGAATTATGAATAATCATCAGCCTCCAAGGAACAGCAGTGTAAGTGAAGGATCATTGCAGGTGTACAGCAGATATAAAGCTTTTTGTGGAAGGGAGCTAACGAAACGTGTCTTTTATACCAGTAATTAATATTGAATAAATGACAAAATGAAGGGAAAATGTGTGTAAGCATTTCCTTTACATCTGGCCAACCTGCCATGCCATCAGTGAGGAAAGAATCGAAAATTGTTGCAAAATTGATCCAGTGGCATCACTACATGAGAGTCCGGAGGGGGATATACTGGTGAACATAAGCGATGGTGTGTGTGTGTCAGTGATTCCTCAAGTGTAAAAAACGTCCATATGTAAAGTTAATACAACATTATTATTGTAGAGTATTAATTATTATTGTAGAGTATTATGTATGAATTGTAATGGTATATATTGTATGATTCCCACACGAAAGATTTTATTCTGTAATGTTGCTCAAATAACATGTTGACTTCTAACTACAGTATAGAGAAACAATTTTACCTGATTTAAAATTACTATGGATGTCAATAGGTGTTGATGTGGTTCGTTTGATGACCTCAAGCTTCAGAGGTAAGAGTCCTTGACACTGTTTCCACAAGTTTTAAAAAGGCTTAAAGCTAAACCATTAACTAGGCTATAATTATCTTTAAGTTTTTACCCATTTTATGGAACGTACAAAAATAACACTGAATAAAATATGGGACTGGCAGTGACCTTTAAGTGATTCACTCAAACTTATTTTACTGAACACAATGGTTGATGCTAGATCTTAGATCATAAAGCCGAAATACCGATAACAACGTAAAATGTTCGTTGGGTGTCATGGATATTCACTGTTTTTTATGTACTTTACTTAACACCGGAATATTTCAAACCAATGCGAAGAAGAAATTCCAAGAATTTCAGTGGCATTTAGATCTTAAAGGTTATACTGTACAGTCAATGCACATTTGATAACTTAATATCTCTTACCCAAATATTGATGTGTGTATGTCTTACACATAGTAATGTTACAAAAAATAATGATTATAATCTAATATCTTATGTTATTCTTAAAAACATATTTATAATATAGATGATACTTGTCAGGCCAGGCCACTAAGAGAGCTCAGGCTTTCAATTGGCTCAGCCATGTCAATATTGTTATTATTGTCAACTCTGTATCTGTATTTGTCTGGTTAAATAAACCGTTCCAATATCAATAATATCAGTATGTCTCCTCAAGGTGAAACACACTGTACCGTAAGCCCTCTATTCACACCAGTTCTCTTCCTAATGTGCTGCAAACTTTGAAAAAAAAAAAAAATTAAATGCATCCTCCATTCTATATAAATTACTAAATATTTATTGTACATGACTTATGAAAAACATGAACCCAATTAAAAGAAAAATAAAATAAAATTAGAAACATTAATTTCTGCTTCGCTGTTTCTTGTGTTTATCTTCCATGTACTGTACAGTGTTTGTATATTGTATCAGTAGTGTGTAGGAATTAATAACTTATAACAAATTTTAATTTTCTGTAAAACGTAAGGTTTTGGAACATGGTATAGTACTGTACAAATACTGAACCATATTTTAGAGAAGAGGTTTTAAGTTTGATTCACACAAATTCAGTAAATTAAGATTATCAAGAACGTAACCCACGTATAAATTGGGGATTTATTGTACAGTAATTTTATCACAAATAACCAGTACATACTGTAGTGAGGCAGGACACAGTTTATTTAACCTTAATCATGCTTAAATGTTAGATAACATTCTAGACACTTCCAATTGGACTTCAACAACTTGTTTTCATTTCTCTCTTAACATGAAAATGAGAGTACAGTACAATCCTTCCATTGGTATTCTCTTTTTTGAGGATGTAAAGAGAATTATGCCACGGTGGGTGTTGCTCCCAACTGGAATGGAAAAGTTAAGAGATTAATTTATTTCCTACTTACACCCAGCTAACTACACACATGCATACAGATGTATATGAGATTACTGGTGAAAACTTGATATATCAAACTAATATTGGAATACTGTATTGTACTATAAGCTTTTGGACATTATTTGGAAGGTGCCAAATGGAGCTTTGAGAGCCTCATTTCCCCTCCTACTATTGAGAAGTCGAGTATCCGCCAGGAATCAGAGAATTATGTCACTGGGAGTATATACAGTACAACAATATGTATTTGTAATTTTATAGAATATTACAAACTTCCTTTGTATTTATCAATTATTCCTAAAACAGGCTTACATGGAACATATTTCTGTCTTAAAAGCAGAGTAACTCGCATCGGATCTGTTTGTTTCCGTCCATTATCCAGGTGCCTCGGATAATCAGGTTTTATTGAAGCTCAAGGAAGATACAAATCTCATATCCTCTTTATTGATGAAATGAATTTGTGTTCATTTTCTAATTCATAAATATTTTATTCTATACAGTTTCTTGATCAAGTTCTAATTCATGAATATTTTATTCTATACAGTTTCTTGATCAGAGTTTACAATAGGATCGGTGTACTGAACAAGATAGTCTTTCTCTAGCACAACTGTACACAATTTCAAGACTCGATTTTATAAAATATTCCATCCAGATGTACAGTACAAAGCTTTATAAAATTTGACATCTTGATTACAGATTTGTCATAGAAATATGAATCTACTTGCTTTATTTCTAAATTATATTAATGAGTTAAGGCTTCTTCCATTACTAGTTGATTATTGATAGAGTTGTTTTTCTGTAATTGGAATCTTTTCCCTAATGGGGAAATCATAATGACCGAATAATAGAAAAAGCCAAACAATTGAGTAACGACCACACGATTTTCCCAGCCTTGACTAATTTATGTCACCTGCTCCATTTCGGGCTGCCCATGGTAGACATAATTAATTGCTGATGACACACACTACACATTATAAAGAAATGTATGTTTGTCATAAATCTTAAGAGACAAGACATCAACCGAATTCACAGATTACAAACTAAATTAAGAAATATCACTCTACGGGCAAATGGTAGTACATAAGAACGTAAGAATGGAGGAAACTGCAGCTGGCCTCTTGGCCCATACCGAGCAGTCCCGTTTACACCCAACCCCTATCGCTCATATATCCATCCAACCTATATTTGAAGCTATCCAGCGTATTCGAGTTAATGATGATTTTTGGTAACTTGTTCCACTCTTCCACTACTATATTTCCAAACAAATGTTTACTTATCTCGTGCCTAAATCTAAATTTGTCTAATTTAAAACCATTGCTACGAATTCGCTAATGGTTGGATAGTTTGAGTACCTTTGTTATATCACTTTTGTTTAGCCCTGACTTCCATTTATACACCTAGATCATATCGCCCCTCACTCTACGTCTCTCGAGGGAGTTCAAATTAAGATGCTTTAACCTGTCTCTGTACTCAAGGTTCCTAATGCCCGGTATTAGTCTTGTCATTCCCCTCTGAATTCTTTCTCGGGATTCTGTATCCATTCTGTAGTACTTTGACCAGAACTGAACTGCGTAATCCAAGTGAGGTCTCACAAGCGCAAGATATAGTTTAAGGATGACCTCGCAAGTCTTGTAACTAACACTTCTTTGTATGAACCCAAGTACTTTGTTAGCCTTGTTTTGAGCAAATACACATTGTTGACTTGGTTTAAGATTCCTACTTATCATTACTCCTAAATCTTTCTCACAGTAGTAGACAGAACAGGCTGTAAAAAGAAAAGACCACAAATAAACTAAAGAGAGGAAAATGCCTAGAAATTTGGTGGTATTTACTGGACAGCAATTCTTAAGTTGGGAAAATATGGAGATGTACAGTTTAGGAGTGGCCTTCATCCATATATGGATTGATGACTGCTGATGCTTATATATATATATATATATATATATATATATATATATATATATATATATATATATATATATATATATATATATATATATGTATATCAAAGTTTAAATAAGTGTATATTCTTACATTAAGTACAGTACAATACTTAAAAATATTTATACTTACAGAAAGGGCGTAGGAGCGTACTACCAGAATGCAGTATATAATCACACCCACTACAATGAAGACAGTGATTGCATATGCGATATTGAGTGAGACGATAATGGTAATGACAGCCAAGATGCTGTACAGAACCACGCAGATAATCGAGACCCAGACCCACAGCATCACAAACGAGCGTCGTTCCTGTGAGTTAAAATACAGTATATATATATTTAGATAGTCATTTCAACAAATTCTTTATGAAACTGAGCTGAACCTAATATGAATTACTGTACAGTCCCCCCAAAAGTACAGTATCTTTATTTTTTCCGTCTCTATAATTTCAAACCCCGGATGAAATGTTTTAGTATATTCTCCAGTGCAGCGTCATATGTTAGTATGCCTGCGCCCCATATCGGTAGCAGTGTTCAAATATACAAAACAATGTATTTATGAAATATCTACAGGAATAAACTTAAATTACTGGTCATTTTGAAATCTGGCAATTCTCTCTGCATGAAAGTGTTTCCAGATAATTTGATCCACGTAGTAGGTAATGATGTATACCAGTACCATTGTGGTCTTCTGTACCCAACTGTTCCAAAACTAGTGGACGAACACTGTTCATAAAACCACGACCACATTAAACCTATGGGTAACGATATATATTTTTTTCGGGGGGGAGGGAGGGGGTTGGGGGAGGGGAGGTACATATACTTAATCTATCACTGCGTTCCTTTTTACATAAACAATTACTTTAAACACATATTTAGTTGTCTAAATACTTGTGTTCAAGACAAACTAATACTCTACAATACATACCTAATATTAAGAGAAGTTATCTTTGATTAACATTAATATAAAAATTTAAGATACACGCTCTGTAAAATATAAAATACACGCAATAACTAAATCACATGAGAAAGAGAGTGAGAGCAAGTATGTGGGCAGAGTAGGCTACTGATTGACAGTATTACATTGAAGCTTAAGGTTTTCACATGTTTCTCCCACTTAACAAAATGACAAAATGTCTACAGAAATTAATCATTAAAGGAGATGAAGTTTTAATACAAGTACCTGTTTGACTCCTTGGATGAGGAGGATGTTCACGATCAAGTGAATGATGCTCACTGCCATAGTTATCCATCCATCAGCGAATCCTGAAAGTATAAAGAAATATACATCGGTGAATTAGGCCTTTGTTAAATGCTGCCGTTAATTCACATATCTTAATCTGGTTATCCCTCAACTATCATTATCAATCCACCTTAACATCCACGCTTGTTTGTCTGCTTTACATTATCCTTCCATCCACTTTCCGTCACCCATCTGCCATAAAACATAATTACTATAATCAGGTGTAAATGAAATGTTATTTAATTGGCACAGTCACTAGTGGGAACCCATCTGTGGACAATGGCTATACCTGAGGGTAATATCAAGTGGTGTAGCTACAATGAGTCTTATAAGGTCCTTGGTTACTTTCTATATTAATGTATTTTACTCCCATTATTTTCAATGTCATCTTGTTTAAAAATTATACAATTCTTTCATTTACGAATTTATGTTTGCATTAACAAGTTATTTAATTTCTAAAAAGAAGTGAATAAGAGAGTACAGTACTTACCCTTCACACCTAAGTAGATGCCACTGATGATATTCAGGATACAACCAATCTAAAGCGAAAATGTCAGTGATTATATATTTATATAAATAAAATACATTTACCGGGTATATTATAAATATACAACTTTCTATACAATACTACTACTACTACTGCTACTACTACTACTACTACTACTACTACTAATAATAATAATAATAATAATAATAATAACAATAATTATAATAATAATAATAATAATAATAATAATAATAATAATAATAATAATAATAATAATAATAATACCGTATATATGAAGATCTACAAAATAAATATTTTTCACTTTTACAACAGTTAACTGGGAGTGGTGGTTCAACACGGTCTTAGTACAAGTGTAGAGGTGATACTGGTAGAGTATAATGCTCGCTACTCACCACACCTAGTATACCAATTGCGAGGGTGCCGCTCCTCAGGCTACAGCCGCAGCAGGAGGCACTCAGTACGCACTTGTGTTCATTCATCCTGTCAACACAAAAGAGAATTAGTTTCATTCATAATCACCAAAAGTTGTATTTAATGCAATATTCTTTGTTCGGTCTTATAATGTATGTCTAGTTGGACATAGTCCATTGTACACCCACTAAAAAATTATTCGGCACCTGTGTCATATTGTGTCACGCCGTAGGGGTGTCGAATAATTTTTAAGTGGGTGTACATGTATGTATAGTGCATGTATACATGTGTGTGTGTGTGTGTACAAGTACCCTGTATCATGTACACCCACTAAAAAATTATTCGGCACCCTTACAGCGTGATACAATATCACACGGGTGCGAATAATTTTTTAGTGGGTGTACAATACATACTCCGTGTGTAATTATCTGTGTACGGCAGGAGAGGTTCTTATAAATCTGGAAAAAAGAGCAGAATGAGCATCGCACTTGAGTTTGAAATACAACCTAAGGTCATTCTAGAAGAGGCACACCATGAAAGCATATTTTTTTTTTCTTCAGCATTTCAACGCAATAGTCAACTCCTGTTCAGTGAAGCAGTTCAGAGCACTAGCGATACAGTTGGTCTGGATCAATGCTGTGTCAGTACATGATGCACGACCCATAGTCCCGGGGAAACACGGCCTTCACCATCCTTCTAACAAAAATAGCCCCGTGTGCCTGTGTTTCGGGCAACCCAAATAAATATGTCATTGACTCAATGACATATTTATTGTGACTCAATGACATTGAGTCACAATTGCATCCAGATTCATCGAAACATAACAATCAGACATTATATGTGTCGGTACATGATGGTTTGAATGTCTTTAAAATTAGTTTGAGGTCAGTCAAGCAAAACTGTAGATCTGATTTTGTTAAACCGTAAAAAATTTTCGGGACGAACATAAAAGAGAGGAACGGGCAAAAGTAACAATATAAATCCTCTTTTTGGTGGCTGAAAAAAGAACGTCTTACAACTTTGTGGCGCTCAGATGTTTATTCGTCAACTTTTCATTCTAACTGGAAAGAAAACAGAGCATCCATCTGGCTTGAAGATGTCCACAGTGCCTTCTCGAAATTTCTTTAGAATTTAACAAAAATAAAATCATCATTTTTTATCTCTAGTTAGGAAAAATATAACATATACTAAGACAATTTGGACCTAGAAGAATTGCCAGTCTTGAGTCAGTGGTAGGGCAGACAGCCTCTGTGTTAAGCCTGTTTAATCCCCCGAAGACTATGTTTATATCTTATAAAGACCTCTGTGCATTATGAACAGCTTGTACAGACTTCTACTGTATATACGAGTATAATGTGTGTCGAAGCAGCTTGTTAATACGTCTGTGCATAAAGCGTATATATGTAGCTATGTAAAGATCTCCTTGCACCATATGAATGTGTAGTTATGTAAAGACCTACTGTACGTACTGTACATTGTGTAAATGTGTAGCTATGTAAAGACCTCAGCATATAAAGTATGTATACAGTATATAATTACATTACAAAACAAGCTGCAGGTTGTTACTGAGACACAACTGTTTAAAATAATTTAATTTTGCATTCACGTCGAAAGTTAAAAGGCGCATTATAAATCCATCCTAAAATTGAGTGTGACAGGACTTTGATGGCGAAATGCCCCTAGGCCAATTACTCATCATAATATATGTATGAATATGCGTAGCCTGTGTCCAGCTCTTGGTCACTGACGCAAAAGTACACATTAATGTTCGATTTACCAAACTGAATCGTTGTTATTAATTATAACTGTCTGCCGACCTTGGTGGTCGTCGTCAGCGAGATGAAAGATTGATTGAGTGATATGTTTATTGAGAAAAAAAAAACATCTCAAAGGGATGAAATGATGTACAGTAAATCATCCCCACCCCAGTCCAGGAATGCCCTTTCTTAGGACTCACATAAATCCCTAATACAGATATATCTCATATAATCAATTATAGTACATACTGTACAGTTATATTCTAGATGCAAAATTTCTATATTTATTTAATATTTCATCTATTTTTCTATTTTTAAACATCCATTCTATTTGCTTGGAAACATTATTTATCTGGGCATTTCTACATACATTAAGCAATGGGCATTCCAGTATATAATGTAGCAGGGTATGGGATCTGGATGTTCTACAAACTCTACATTCTTTATCCTGTTCACTTCTCTTAGCTCTTTCCTCCTGCTCCTATCTTTCCCATATGTAAAATTTGTGTTCATGAGAACATGGTGGTAATGTTTCATTGTTTCACTTTTCTCAAAAGAGTTAAATGAAAGGTGAGGCAGCAGGCTCTGGGCTATTAATTTCACATGCTCTGATTAAATCCAGAACATAGAGTTGCAAGTCTTTTAATTTCAGTTTTTGGTGAATGGTGTAATTAAGAGAAATATGCTCAAAATAACAGTGGTAAGGGTATTAACTCGGTGTCCAAATATTGCTCTGGGCAGCTGGGCGAGTTTGGTGATTATAATACATACATTCTCGGGGATTACGTTGATGATAAAGTGCCTCACTGCGCTTTAACAGCTCAGATCTTTAGGCGCCAATACTACATTATTAATATATACTGCATTAACTAAACATACTCATAAAGTTAACATAGAATTTCGTGCTACTATGTAACTATAGTAGGTTAGGTTTGGTTAATGGACACTACAGTGTAAATATTCCGATAGACCAACTCCAGCTTGGTAAACCGCATACTCCCCTGTACTAATACCATAGAGTAAAGTAGCACCGAATTTCTTATCTATATAAATGTCAGTGCCTTATGCAAAAATTCATCTACGTTCAAAATGTGTGATACCCTGAGAATAAAACTCACTAAAAGTGCCGTGGACGCAAGCTGCACCACAAGAGCCCTACATACTATATACGCCATCCGCTTATTATCACACAGCTCTAATGCTAGTGGGCAACACAAGCTTTTCATTGTAGTGCGCTGCTGCCTCACAGAACGCAGGCTGTTGCCCTCAATCCTTCTACAATGTGCCCTCAGTTACGTGGCTCCTCCCACCTTTAAATAATTTTTGTGTACACTTCTCCATTGCACCACCTCTACCTTTCCTTCTGTTTGTCTCTCTAAATCACTAGAGTTTTCATCTCTAAAACATTCAGCAAAACTTATTACAAACTTGTTTAATTGCTTTCCAGTGTATAAATTTCGTTCAGTAGCCGTAGTTAAAGTGTGTAAGTTGAGCACTTTCCTTTTGAATGTAACGTATTTCCCAGTGTGTTTTGAGAGCGTGTTTTCAAATTTGAAAATCTCTTTCGGTAAACGTTGAGTTAAACTTGTAGCTACTCTCACGTTTTTAGTGACCGCCTAAACGGAATATGATACATCATGTATCATATTCCCTTTAGGGATCCTGTTCAGCCCATCCCTGCTTACTGCTCCTCGCGCCTCTAAGTCTATCAATTAACATGATTACTGATATATCCATACAAGTTTACGCAAACTAAATGTACTTTCACTTCAAACATTCCCTGTTTATGATTATCTATGGTGTAGGAGAGAGCCAGTGGCGATGGTGTTTATTGTAGTAGAAAACCAGTGGTGATGGTGTTTGTTGTAGGAGAAAACCAGTGGTGATGGTGTTTATTGTAGGAGAGAACCAGTGGTGATGGTGATTGTTGTAGGAGAGAACCAGTGGTGATGGTGTTTGTTGAAGGAGAAAACCAGTGGTGTGGGTGGTGTAGAGTGTGTGTGTGTGTGTGTTTCGGCTCCAAACAACTTCTCAAGTATTGTACTAAAGGCGTTTATTGTAAGGCGTTTTCGATGCACGGATTAGCTAATGCGTTAGCTATTCTGTATGCGCAGACGCTGCTTTTGACTTGTGCGCATAACACATTCAGAGGGAAAAGCTAATACCTCGATCAGTGCATAGGTGTGTTAATAATAATAATAATAATAATAATAATTAACGGTTTATTGAAAGAGCTTGGCAGCCAGAAGGCTGAAAATATACAGTTACATATCTGGGGAATGGGTTTCGAATTACAAATAATATACAAATAACATAAGTGATATAAATAAGATATATAATAACTAGATGGGGAAAAGCTCAAACTACAGGGCATTTCAACATAGTGACGGTGCAAGAAGTAGTATTTACTGGGAGTGAATACACTGGTTTATTACAAGTTATTGATAATGTTTACAATGGTTGGGACTGGGCTGTTCTTATAGCGATCAGTTCGTGCACGTATGGGCTGGATGCGGTTGTGGTGTCGAACAGCAATTCTCGGGCTAGGGATCTCAGGTGGTAGTAGGAGCCGGTGTCGAGGATGGTATAGAAGCTTCTTACCAAATTTGCAGATGAGGTCGTGGTGATGGTCAGTGAGAGTCGAAAGGGTCAGTGTGTTGAGCACTTCTTGATATGTGGAGTAGGAAGGGGAGAGAATGATCTTGCATGCCCTCTTTTGCACTTTTTCTAGGTGTTTACGTTGTGTGGCATTTAGGGAGGAAGACCAGGTGGGGGAGGCATAGGTGAGCTTGGGAAGTATGAATGTTGAGTAAACACTGAGGAGCTCGGGTGCAGGAACTCCGAGGGACTTGAGTCGGCGGAGGAGGTGGAGACGGAAACTGGAGGATTTGACAACTTCATTGACGTGTGGTTTCCAATTTAGTTTGTTGTCTATGGTGACGCCGAAGAGCTTCGTGGAATCTACAACCTGGAGTGTGTTCGGACCTAAAGTAATGGAAGGAGGTGGGACAATGTCGGAGGAGAGGTTGATGTGCATAACCATGCTCTTGGTATGGTTGATGGTGACATGGTTGTTGGTGGCCCAGTTTTGGAGACTGTTCAATAAATCCTGAAGGGCGGTATAGTCGGGAGCAGAATTGTTGACGCTGATCCCAATGGTGGAGTCGTCGACATATTTCCAGCGAGCAGGGGTTTCTCTTAGGGCATCATTGACGAGCATAAGGAAGCAGAGTGGTTCCATCTTGGTGCCTTGGGGGACGCCGCAGGGGAGTGACTGAAAGGTGGAGACAGCCCCTCGGAAGCGTACAGCTTGGCGTCGGTTACTGAGGAAGTCTGTAGCCATGGTATAAGACTTCTCCGAAGCCCGAGGTCAATGGCTTTGTTGACGATTATATTGTGGTCGACTAGGTCGAATGCTTTAGTGAAATCAATGAAGGCGACAGCTACAGACGTTTTTCGTTTCTCCAGATGGCGGTATATGTAATCGAGAAAGCTGACAAGACAGTGAGTGGTGGAGGAAGTTTTCATATTGCCAAATTGCTGAGGGTCTACGACTACTGCAATATCAGCATAAGCCCAGTCGAACACAAAACTTTCACAGATTAGGCTGGGTATTGGGGTGATTGCAATAGGTCGTAGCTGATTTAAGGATTGTGGGCTGGTTGACTTGGACACTGGTGATACATAAGAGGTCTTCCAGTCAGCTGGGCATCTGGCTTGACTGAGAGAAGCATTGATGATGGTGTGTTGTGTTGGTGTAGGTGGTAGAGTATGGGTGTGTTGTGTTAGTGTTGGTGGTAGTGTATGGGTGTGTTGTGTTAGTGTTGGTGGTAGTGTATAGGTGTGTTGTGTTAGTGTTGGTGGTAGTGTATGGGTGTGTTGTGTTAGTGTTGGTGGTAGTGTATGGGTGTGTTGTGTTAGTGTTGGTGGTAGTGTATGGGTGTGTTGTGTTAGTGTTGGTGGTAGTGTATGGGTGTGTTGTGTTAGTGTTGGTGGTAGTGTATGGGTGTGTTGTGTTAGTGTTGGTGGTAGTGTATGGGTGTGTTGTGTTAGTGTTGATGGTAGTGTAAGGGTGTGTTGTGTTAGTGTTGTTGGTAGTGTATGGGTGTGTTGTGTTAGTGTTGGTGGTAGTGTATAGATGTGTTGTGTTAGTGTTGGTGGGAGTGTATAGGTGTGTTGTGTTAGTGTTGGTGGTAGTGTATGGGTGTGTTGTGTTAGTGTTGGTGGTAGTGTATAGATGTGTTGTGTTAGTGTTGGTGGTAGTGTATGGGTGTGTTGTGTTAGTGTTGGTGGTAGTGTATGGGTGTGTTGTGTTAGTGTTGGTGGTAGTGTATGGGTTTGTTGTGTTAGTGTTGGTGGTAGTGTATGGGTGTGTTGTGTTAGTGTTGGTGGTAGTGTATGGGTGTGTTGTGTTAGTGTTGATGGTAGTGTAAGGGTGTGTTGTGTTAGTGTTGTTGGTAGTGTATGGGTGTGTTGTGTTAGTGTTGGTGGTAGTGTATAGGTGTGTTGTGTTAGTGTTGGTGGTAGTGTATGGGTGTGTTGTGTTAGTGTTGGTGGTAGTGTATGGGTGTGTTGTGTTAGTGTTGGTGGTAGTGTATGGGTGTGTTGTGTTAGTGTTGGTGGGAGTGTATGGGTGTGTTGTGTTAGTGTTGGTGGTAGTGTATGGGTGTGTTGTGTTAGTGTTGGTGGTAGTGTATGGGTGTGTTGTGTTAGTGTTGGTGGTAGTGTATGGGTGTGTTGTGTTAGTGTTGGTGGGAGTGTATGGGTGTGTTGTGTTAGTGTTGGTGGTAGTGTATGGGTGTGTTGTGTTAGTGTTGGTGGTAGTGTATAGGTTTGTTGTGTTAGTGTTGGTGGGAGTGTATGGGTGTGTTGTGTTAGTGTTGGTGGTAGTGTATGGGTGTGTTGTGTTAGCGTTGGTGGGAGTGTATGGGTGTGTTGTGTTAGTGTTGGTGGTAGTGTATGGGTGTGTTGTGTTAGTGTTGGTGGTAGTGTATGGGTGTGTTGTGTTAGCGTTGGTGGGAGTGTATGGGTGTGTTGTGTTAGTGTTGGTGGTAGTGTATGGGTGTGTTGTGTTAGTGTTGGTGGTAGTGTATGGGTGTGTTGTGTTAGTGTTGGTGGTAGTGTATAGGTTTGTTGTGTTAGTGTTGGTGGGAGTGTATAGGTGTGTTGTGTTAGTGTTGGTGGTAGTGTGTAGGTGTGTTGTGTTAGTGTTGGTGGTAGTGTAAGGGTGTATTGTGTTTGTGTTGGTGGTAGTGTAAGGGTGTATTGTGTTTGTGTTGGTGGTAGTGTATGGGTGTGTTGGTGGTGGTGTATGGGTGTGTTGTGTTAGTGTTGGTGGTGGTGTATGGGTGTGTTGTGTTAGTGTTGGTGGTAGTGTATAGGTGTGTTGTGTTGTTGGTGGTAGTGTATAGGTGTGTTGTGTTAGTGGTAGTGTATGGGTGTGTTGTGTTAGTGTTGGTGGTAGTGTATGGGTGTGTTGTGTTGGTGGAAGTGTATGGGTATGTTCTCTTAGTCGTGCTGTGTATCTGGGAGGAATGAAGTTTTACAGATATGTGGGTCTATCCAGTGTTAGTACAGGAGGAAACCGGTTTCCGGGAAACCTGTAATGTTTGATACAGTCACAGTGGATAACACACTTCTCACGTGTGTCTAGGCCAAGCAGGATTCGAATCCTTGACATAGTAGTGAGAGATGCGCATTACCGCTTGTACCGACGTGAGTGACATTAATAATATCGGAGGTGATGGTGATAGCGTGGTATTGGTTGATTGTGAAGATACATTGTAGAAAGTATAGTGTAACGCATCATGGTGTTGGGAAGGAGAGAAACGACTTAGGGTGGCAGGGTGAATGACCTTGGGCAAGTGTGGGCGGTTCCCTGCTCCACTCCATTTGAGGTCCCTCTGGTCGTGAAGCTATTTTGGGAGAGGTATATTTCCCTGTCTCTCGCACTCAAGCGTAGTACTTTGTTGGTGTTTGTACGGATCAACAGCCAGATGATTTTACCTAAAGAATTAACCAATATCAAATTTGGTTTATAATTTAAGTGTTTTTGAATATTTTACTTTAAAATTACCGCAATTTAAAGAACTCCTTTTGCGAGCTACTGATTTACCCAAGAGGAGGTTATATTTGTCTGCCAGCAGTATGACCGTATTTGTATTATGTTATAGTAATATAATGTTATCATGTAACTAAAGGAATGTCGTTACATTTAACATTTGTTTTAAGGCGGTTTTCTTAAGGCATTTTCGTGTGTATGATCATTTATTGTTCGTTAAGAAGTCCATAAAGAATTAGAATTAGTCAATGAATATCTTAGGATAATCGGAGTTAAATCAGGTTATTTTTGTATTATAGTTTCCGTCGACCAGTTATGGGCAAACAGTATCTCCAATTACGAGAAATATTCACCTTACGAACCTTTGTGATTTGTTTTAATTTCTTTTGTTTATTTTTTTCCTATAATAAGAGATATGAGAATGCTTGAACTGGTCCATTTAAGCACCAGTACATAATTGGTGTCAAAATATACCGAAATTTTATACAATTATGTCTAGTTTAGGAAGAAATCTAAACGCGCATTTATTTTCAACAACATAATGAGTAATTTCGAAAGTAAAACCGCTATATAACTTTTTTTGGTTGCAACAGTGATAAAGTAAACATAGCCTACGTGAGATGTGTTACTGAAGAATAGACATACTTAACAAGGCTCATCCTCAAAGGTTCAAACGTGACATTTTCAATAATTGAAGCCTCAACATTAAGATCGCTGCCACAATTTTTTCGAAATTACGCAGATTTTGCCACAATTGAAACTAGCCTGGAAAACTCCCCAAACAAATATAGAAGAGATACATGCGAATTCTGAAGCTGTGCAGCAAACTGTTAAAATAGCCAACCAAATGGCATACCCACAGGCTTCCACGCATATCTGCACCCGCCGCGTCACGAACCATTTAGTGGAGAACATCACCCAGCAAAGCCGCCCCGTGCCACATATCGGTACGTAGTGTAAGGATGTCTTTGTGTAATTGTCGAGTACTCATAACTGATTTACAGTATATCACCTCTCTAAGAATATGGGTAAGTCGGGATAAGTTTAGGCTGTACTGTCGTACTGGCCACTGTTCCATTTTTATTGTCTTCACCATTTGTCAACATATTAGCCAGGAAAGCGCTCAATCATTTCTCTGTTCCTCTCTGTTGGAAAGTACTGGGCAAATATAGGCCCTTAAATGTGCCTAAACACGTTCCAATGTTTGTCAAGCCTAAACGTTAAGGAACTCGCACTTATTGCTGGCAAGTTATTTTAAGAGTCGACCACTTTTATTCCAGAGCTAATTGCAAATGTTCAAGTCATTCTCATTAAGTGAGGTGCCTGAGTGCCGGTGTACTGTAGTAGCCCGAGAACACCCCCCCCCCCCCCACATTAAACACTCTGGACTGCTTTTTGGCTGTCCCAAAAGACAATAGTGTAGTATTTTGGGGCTAGGCCAAGAATACTCCCCTCGCTAGTCTGAAGTCACCCCCTTAGTGTGAAAACACTCCCAGTTTGCGGCGAAATACTCCCTTAAAAAAAAATCCAATTCTACTCCAACCACATCACTTATGCCACACTTCCCTTCCACGCCACCCCTACCACACCTACTATTTACTACTTTGCTGTCACTCGGAATCGAGTATGACGATCATCCAGCTATGATACAATGAAATGAGTTATTAAGGATGTCACCTTTATTGGCGAATTCTAAGGTGACAAAAGAGGCCGATACGGGACCAGCAGGGTTGTTCACAAATGTTGCACGTGTGGAGGGCTATATCTAATGCAGGAGGGGTGGCAGCAGCGTCTTTCCGGTTATAGCGACCATCTGCCTGGTTTGCAGCCGAGGTGTGGAGTAATCATCTCCCAGGTGAGGGGATCGATTTGGCACTTTTTCAGGTTTGTCTTAAGACTATCTTTATACATTTTTAGTTGCCCACCAACGTTACATTTACTATTCGTTAGGTGATTGTAAAGTAGCTGCTTTGGCAGTCTACTGTCGTCCATGCAGATAACATGACCAGTCCAGAGGAGGTGTTCATGGAAAAGGGTAGCCTCTATGCTCCTACAGTTGGTATCAGCGAGAATACTGGCATTTGCTCTTTTGTCTTCCCAGCGAACTCGGAGGATGGAACGTAGATTGCGTTGGTGAAAGTTTTAAAGTGCCTTGAGGTGCCTCCTGTATGTGACCCATGTCTCGCTTCCATATAGCAGGGTGGGGAGGACCATTGCTCGATATTTGTGCAACTTTGTAGATAATTTCAGCTCCCTACAGCTGAAGACACAGGTTTGGAGTCTGCCAAATGCTTGAGATGCACATCTGTTCTGATGTTGAATTTCTTCATCGATGTTCGCGGTGGTGGACAGGTGGGAGCTGAGATATCGAAAGTGGGTAACATTAGAGAGGGTAGTACCATTAAGCTGGATGGATGGATGTTGGAGGTATGGCTGAACCAGGGGCAGGCAGAAAGAGAATCTGAATCTTACGTAGTTTCACCTCAAGGCCGAAGTGTGCATACGCATCTGAGTAGGTGTTCAGGATCTCCTGTAGGTCGCGTTCAGTGTGAGCGACAAGTGTGAGGTCGTCTGCATACTGAAGTTCAGTAATGGAAGCTGCGACACCTTTGTTCCTGCCTGGAGTCGTATTATATTGAGAAGACCTTTCATCCGGTAATCCATGTCCATCCCGCCAGCTAAATTGGCACTGGTATGAGTAAGGAAGGCAGTCAAGAAAATGGAAGAAAGAATTGGTGTCACTACACATCCTTGTTTTACCCCCGCTTGGATGGGGAAGAACTCAGACTGGGTGTCATTGTGCAGGACACTGCCGTTCATGCCATTGTGGAGTTGCCTCACTTTGGTGGGCAGACAAAATGGCTGAGGATCCGTCAGAGGGCTTCCCTGTTGACCGAGTCGAAGGCCTTGGTTAGGTCGATGAAGGCCATGTACAGGTCACGATGCTGTTCTCTGCACTTTTCCTGTATCTGGCGGCAGCAAAGATCATGTCAGTGGTGCCACTTGATGGTCTAAATCCATATTGAGATTCTGGGAGAAAGGTTTCTGTCTTAGGAAGAAGTCTGTTTCGGAGGACTCGGGCGATAATCTTGCCAGCTACAGACAGCAGCGAGATCTCGCGGTAGTTGCCACAGTCTGACCAGTCTCCCTTGCTCTTATGAATATTGATGTTGGAGGCATCTTCAGGAGCTTGGGGGATTTCCTCCTTTTCCCATATATTCTCCAGGAGAGAGTGGAGATGGCTGGTAAGCAGAGGTCCTCCTGCTTTATGCACCTTGGCTGGGATTCCATCAGGCCCTGATGCTTTGTTATTTTTCATCTCTTTGATGGCAATAGCTACCTCATCCAGGGATGGATGATAGCTGAGGTGAGTCAGCTCTGGATGCTGAAGGTCCTGCTGGGTAGTCAGGACATCCACATCGGTGTTTCGGTTGAGCATCAAATGGTAGTACTCTTTGCAGTGCTGAAGGATGCCTTCTTCATCTTTAATTAGGGAGTTACCGTCGGATGAGCAGAGGGGGGCTGTGCCATGAGTGACTGAACCCATTAAATGTGTTATTGGAACTGAAAAATTTGTGCATTTTGTATTGATCCACAAGTTTTTGTGTTTTACATGCTTTATTTTTAAACCGGTAGTTCTTTAGATTGCTAAGTTCACGCTGAGATGCTGCTTTCTTCTTGCAGAAGGTTTCAGCTTTGGTCCGAGACTGAGGGTTGTTCTGCCAGTCAGTTAAAGCAGCACATTTATCATCGACAAGTACACTGATTGCCGGTCATTTACTTCAAACCAGTCCTGGTGTAATCTTTCGATTTGGCAAGGGTCTCTCTGCAATTTTTTGTTATGACAGTGTCGAAAATATCCCATTCGGAATGGGGATTTGGGTTGTTTGTTGTTGGGTTTTTTATCAACCCATATTTGAACTGCTCTCTGAAAGCATGTGCTACCGCTCGATCCTCGAGACAGTTAGTGTTAAAACCTCTTCTTGAGGCTTGCTGCCTCCACCGTTTTGGGGCGACGTGAAGTGAGAGCTTGGGTCTGACGAGCCGTTGATCAATATCACAGTGGTCTGAGCCATGCATGACTCAGGTGATGAGGGCATCTCGGCAATCTCTTTCTCTGACAATGATGTACTCAATGAGATGCCATTTTTTGGATCGTGGGTGTTGCCACGAACCCTTGAACTTGTCGGCCTGCCTAAACAAGGCATTGGTGATAGTGAAGTTGTGTTCAGCACACTTGCTGAGGAGGAGTAGGCCAGTGGGATTACACTTGCCAAGTCCATTTCTCCTCATGATTTCCTGCCAAATGTCAGCATCTCTGCCATTGAAGTCACCTAAGAGCACAACCTTATCTTCTCTAGGGATAGAAGTTAGCACTCGGTCAAGGTCGGTGTAAAAGGCCTCCTTGATGTCATCCTCTGCAACCAGTGTTGGGACATATGCACTGATGCAAAAGGCATGACGTGAGTGGATAAGTGGGATTCAGAGCGTCATGAGGTGCTCGTTGATCCCAACAGGCATTTCAGTTAGCCTATGTAGGATGCATTAGCGGATGGCAAACCCAACTCCATAAAGGCAGTTTCTCTCCGCAACAGGCTTACCCTTGCAGAAGAAAGTATAGCCAGACCCATGTTCTGTGAGTCGACCCTCGTCTGGGAGCCGGGACTTACTAATGGCTGCTATGTCGATGTTATACCTAGCCAGCTCTTTTGCCACAAGGGCGGTTCTTCTTTCAGGACGCTCATTTGTGCCAGTATCCAGAAGGGTCCTGACATTCCATGCAGCAACCATAAGAGGTTGTATAATTTGTTTTTGTTTGGATCAGTGATTATGATTGTTTTCGACTGCATAAAAATAACCTTACTGGGTGCGGTGGCTTAGTCAGGTTGGTTCTTTAGGCAGGCTATGTCTAGGGCACCATTTTTAATCCCCCTCACTAAGTGGGGTGAGCAGAGTGGCTCCTCGAAAGGGCTGCTCAGTCGCATAGACAGGACCGGATTGCACTGCTGCCTAGATCCCAGTGGATAAACGACCATCTTATCTATGCCACCCCTGTGCAGAGTTGTGACTAGAGACTCCCGGCAGTCATCTCTGTCAGTCCCTTTCTCCACTCGTCCGGGGGTAAATGGGTTTTGATGATAATGAGAAGTATGATGAGGTGGATGATGGCTGCACATGAGTTGATTTATGTGGTGAGGCAGGAGCTCAGGCTGCAGCCACACATCTTGGCTTTCCCTTTTCCTGATCCAGTGGCGCAAGTGTTGCAACGACTA
Source organism: Homarus gammarus (assembly GCA_958450375.1). Taxonomy (NCBI): domain Eukaryota; kingdom Metazoa; phylum Arthropoda; class Malacostraca; order Decapoda; family Nephropidae; genus Homarus; species Homarus gammarus. The sequence continues at coordinate 427,393 of CAUDMG010001162.1, forward strand.
GGGAGAGAGAAAGTTGCAATGGACTGCCGATAGCCCAGTTTGTTGGGTTTCGCCTTAGTAGCCTGTCCATCATGGGGCGTGGCACAGTTGTAGTTCAAGGAGGGGCGTGGCACAGTTTTAGTTCAAGGATGGGCGTCACACAGCTGTAGTTCAGGGAGGGGCGTGGCGCAGCTAAAGTTCAAGGAGGGGTGTGGCACAACTGTAGTTCAAGGAGGAGCGTGGCACAGCTGTAGTTCAAGCAGGGGGGTGGTACAGCTGTAGTTCAAAGAGGGTTGTGGCACAGCTGTAGTTCAAGGAGGGACGTGGCACAGCTGTAGTTCAAGAAGGGGGGTGGTACAGCCGTAGTTGAAGGAGGGGCGTGGCACAGCTATAGTTTAAGGAGGGGGGTGGCACAGCTGTAGTTCGAGGGGTGTGGCACATAGCTGTAGTTCGAGAGGCGTGGCTCATCTGTATTTCAAGGAGGGGCGTGGCACAGCTGTAGTTCAAGGAGGAGCGTGGCACATAGCTGTAGATCAAGGAGAGGCGTGGCACAGTTATAGTTCGAGGGGCGTGGCACAGCTGTAGTTCAAGGAGGGGTTTGGTACATAGCTGTAGATCGGGGAGGGGGGTGGTACAGCTGTAGTTCAAGGAGGGACGTGGCACAGCTGTAGTTCAAGAAGGGGGGTGGTACAGCCGTAGTTCAAGGAGGGGCGTGGCACAGCTGTAGTTTAAGGAGGGGTGTGGCACAGCTATAGTTCAAGGAGGGACGTGGCACAGCTATAGTTTAAGGAGGGGCGTGGCACAGCTGTAGTTCAAGGAGGGGCGTGGCACAGCTGTAGTGCAAGGAGGGGCGTGGCACAGCTGTAGTTCAAGTAGGGGCGTGGTACAGTTGTAGTTCAAGGAGGGGCGTGACACAGTTGTAGTTCAAGGAGGGGCGTGGCACAGCTGTAGTTCAAGGAGGTGCGTGGCACAGTTGCAGTTCAAGGAGGGGCGTGGCACAGTTGTAGTTCAAGTAGGGGCGTGGCACAGTTGTAGTTCAAGTAGGGGCGTGGTACAGTTGTAGTTCAAGGAGGGGCGTGGTACAGTTGTAGTTCAAGGAGGGGCGTGACACAGTTGTAGTTCAAGGAGGGGCGTGGCACAGCTGTAGTTCAAGGAGGTGCGTGGCACAGTTGTACTTCAAGGAGGGGCGTGACACAGCTGTAGTTCAAGGAGGGGCGTGTCACAGCTGTAGCTCAAGGGGGATCGTGGCACAGCTGTTGTTCAAGGAGGGGCGTGGCACAGCTTAGTTCAAAGAGAATAATTTGTGAATCCGTTTTGACAAAACTGCTAAGAAAATGTTTGAGATTGCCTTCTCACGTCAGCAGTTATTTTCATAAATTCAGTTTAAAATTCGAAGTCTATAGGAGTAAAACTGCTTCACTTTCACTGTCGGAGTGCAAAATCCCAAGAGTTTTTAGAACTCGTCCTTTGGTGATGGTTATCAATTCTTCAGTGAATAATTGTCTTTACATTTATAAAATTCTTCACAAAAACTACTGTAAACAAGAATAATATTAATCTTTCACAGTTTTATATGTCCGATTTTAACAGAGAAAAAGTAGCGCTTCTCATTATTTGGTACTGCGAACAACTCTTCTGTAGTAGTTATAAACGTCTTCTTCAGTGAGTGATTGTCTTTACACTAATCAAATTCTTCACAAGAAAATACACGAGAATTCGTTATCCACAATAATTGTTTGATTTTATTAGAGAAAAAGTTTTCACCGATGAGATGGACATCACTCTTACTGGAAATTAAATATGGCCTCCTCAGAAATCATACTTTCTCCTCACAGATTCTTTGTACATTTGAAAATTCGAAGGCATTACCTTTCAGTATATCTAGTACGGATATTAATATTAAGAGTGAATAAAAACTGAAAAATTCTCACCTTAATAAGCTTTCAATACAACTCAGAGAACCAAGAGTTTACAGACACTAACTCGAACTTCTTTTTCAAAACGACTGGTGCGGTGGCGTCGAGACTTGAGGCGACGAGCACCGCGCGGTGAGGCATAGTAGTGTAAAGTTATCGTACCGCTTGTTGCCACCCTCTAGAAGTTTAGGATTAGCTTCGCAATTTTTAGCGGACAAGCAAACTTGATCGATTCTAGTTATATTCTTTACTTTGAATGATATCTCCCACCATCAATGCAAATAAGATTGCATATCTGCAATACCCTTCCAAAAACTATTTCCTGGCTATGAAACTTAATACAGTACTGTCTCTAGACTCGAGCAAAGGTCAGTCATCCTCCCAAACCGAAGTCTGGGTTGACGAACACAAGTCACGACTTAACTAAGTTTTGAGGAACGATGGATACAACCAAATCAAGGTATAACGGCTAGTAAGCTGATAAGTGGCGAATATGATATAAAAAAAATATAATAATAGCCCGAGTAAGTCGAGGACCACATTTCCTTGGTGCTGCAATTAGTGAAATAAATCTTACATGAGGCCTTGACAGGGCTTTAAATAGCAACAAGACACAGTTTGTATCCAAATATTTTTTTTACAGGACAGTTTATCAAGAAGAGGATAGAACAAACACTTGAAATTCACAATTGAATAAATCCCGGTGTTACGAAATCGAGAGCTTCGACCGCAAGAAAATATAATTTGTAAGAACGATAACCCAGAAAACGAAGATAATATGTAAACCTTCCTAATATAGTGTTAAAGGCCTCCTTTCACCCCTTCCCAGCTTCCACGCCGGTTATCAGCTGCCAGGTCGTATATACAGAAGCAGTAGACATCCCACAAATGTCGTCGAATTACCATTAGCTGTCCTGTGTTACTGAATTTTGGGATATATATATATATATATATATATATATATATATATATATATATATATATATATATATATATATATATATATATATATATGCAAGTAAATCACTGTAGGTGCGCGTGATCTAGGTATATGCTGATAACCACCAGGAAAGAAGAAAACACGAAGTTCCCAAGCGCTTTCGTCTAATTCACATCTTCAGGGGTGAGTACAGACTAGATAGAGTAATGCAAAACAAGATGAATATATACAGAGGATGGTGAGACCAGGTCCACAATGGTCAGGTAATGACCCTACTAATCTTTAAATGGCACACAACGGTTGGTGGTTGGGTCAGATGGGACAGTGACCCGCCCTCTCACCTGATCACAAATCTTCTTAATTACAAAGTTGTCCAGCTTGTACATGCCGTTACTCAAATTCATGTTGAATGCTTCGGTATGTTTAATAAGACTAGATTCTATGATGTTCCTACTATCAATTGAATTACATGGTAATATTGAGGAGGCATTATCCCAGTCAATGCAATGCTTGTTATCCCTCAAATGAACAAACAGAGCATTGGATTCCTGGCCTGTCCTAACACTGTATTTGTGTTGTTTAATTCTAGTTACAAGATCTTTACCTGTCTGGCCTAAGTAAAACATATTACATTCCTTGCAAGGAACTTTATAAATGCAACCAATTGTGTTGTTGGGGGAGTTCTTGATTAACATTTGTTTAACAGTGCATGAGTTTTTAAATGCCACATTGACGTTCCAAGATTTTAGCTGTGCCGGAATGTGTGAGAAATTTTTGTGAAATGGTAATATTAAGATATTCTTATGGTCATGGGTGGGCTTGGGATCAGTTCTATAAAAAGTTTTCTTAGTAATGTTTAAGCATTTGTCTATGAAAGATCTAGGGTATTTAAGGTTTGAGCCAATATTATATATATATTTTTATTCCTCATCGATGAATTCCGGACTGCAAATTCTCAAGGCACGTAAAAACATTGTTGTAAATACTGACTGTTTGACTTTATTATGGTGGGCAGAATAATAATGAATGTATGAACACACATTGGTTGGTTTTCTATAAATACTGAACTTAAAAGTGTTACCTATTCTGTGTATCAGACAGTCTAGGAATGTCAATTTACAGTCTTGCTCTAATTCCACAGTGAATTTGATCGAGGGGGCTAAGTTGTTAAGTTGTGGTAGGAAAACTTTTAGGTCCTCATTACATGGCCAGAGACATAATACATCATCAACATATCTAAACCAGACTGCTGAGGGTGGTAAAATATTACTTAATAGTTTCTTTTCAAAGAATTCCATATATAGGTTGCTTAATACAGGTGAGAGTGGATTACCCATTGCCATACCAAATTTTTGAGCATAATATTCCCCATTGAATTCGAATTTGCAATCCTTAATACATAGTTTGATGAGTTCGATGAAGTCGTCTTTCGAGACGGGCAGTGAAATGTTATCCAGGGAATCTATGAGGAACTCTAGTAAATCATCAACTGGGACCTTTGTAAAAAGTGACGTTACATCAAAGCTGACCAGTTTAAAATCATGATTAATGTGCACGTTATTGAGTTTATCAACCAGATCCATATTATTCTTGATATTGGAGTTAGAAATGTTGCCAACTAGGGGGTTTAGTAAGGAAAGATTCACCAAAGCACTCCAAGCCCTTAAGAAAAATAAGGATCTACATGTCACTAAAGCAGATAAAGCCAACACAGTAGTGATTTTAAACAAAGATGACTATATCTCAAAAATGAATGACCTTTTATGTGACACTACAACATATTCTAAACTCATAAATAATCCTCTCAACACTGTCAACACCCAGTTCAACAAAAAACTTAAGTCCCTATTGAGAGGCAAAGCTACTCTCATTAAACATCTTACTTCAACGTCCCCTCCACTGCCTTATACGTACGGTTTAATCAAGACCCACAAGCCCAATAACCCAGCAAGACCCATCATTAGCTCTGTTGGGTCAATCTCTTATTAACTATCTAAATGGTTAGTTTCCTTACTAAACCCCCTAAACTCCCATCTGACCCAACCACCAACCGTTGTGTGCCATTTAAAGATTAGTAGGGTCATTACCTGACCATTGTGGACCTGGTCTCACCCTCCTCTGTATATATTCATCTTGTTTTGCATTACTCTATCTAGTCTGTACTCACCCCTGAAGATGTGAATTACACGAAAGCGCATATATATATATATATATATATATATATATATATATATATATATATATATATATATATATATATATATATATATATATATATATATATATTATTATTATTATTATTATTATTATTATTAAATTTTCGCCCCCTAGGCCCCGATGTGGGTCAGTGACCTGTGCCCAGGTGGGTTAATCCCTGTAAAAAAAAACAAAAAACAAAAAAAAAACAGACCTTCCACCAATAGCAGCGAGCTGCCAAGAACTGACCAAGTGTTCTTGCAAGAAAGACTGTGGACAGCGATGTAAATGTATCCGCTCTGGTCTCACTTGTACAGCTCTAATAAAAATAATAATAATAATAACAATAAAAATAAACGGTTTATTAATAGAGTTGCAGCCGGTGGCTGAAAATATACAAACTTAAATTTGACTTAGACATAATGGTATGCGTTGAACACATTTACAGGGCTGTACAGTACATAAATCAGGAGTTGTTTGTTATTTTAACAATAGATGGGATGGTGCTATTCTTATATCTATCAGTGGGGGCTCTTATGGGCTGAATTTCGTTGTAGTGGCGGACTGCGCGAGGTGGGTGGGGGACTGCCGGTGGCAGGAGGTGGCGATGACGAGGATGGTGCAGTAGTCCACTGCCAAACCGTGCTAGTGCTTGGTGGTGGAGGTCACTGAGGGATGGCATTTCCAGGGTGGAGAGAGCGTTGACGTAGCCTGAGTAGTCTGAGCTGAGCATGATTCTGCAGGCCCTTTTCTGTACCTTCTCTAGCTGACGTTGTTGGGTGGAGTTGAGAGAAGACGACCAGGCTAGTGACGCATACGTTAGTTTGGGGAGAATAAAGGCGTTTAGATAGTCCTCAGCTCTGGTGTGGGTGTCCCAAGTGACCTAAGTCGTCGTAGCATGTAGAGACGGTACGAGGCTGCCTTGATTGTGTTGTTTACATGGGCCTTCCAGTCCAGTTTGTGGTCTATGGTAACACCCAGGAGTTTGGCAGACTGCACGAACTGTAGAGGATGGGCACCCACTGTGACTGCTGGAGCTTGCACTGGAGTGGTGGCGGTATTGATGTGCATGACTATGGTTTTGGTGTGGTTGATGGTGACCTTGTTCTCTGTAGTTCATGCCTGTAACCCTTCCAGGGTGCCTTGTAGCGATGAGTAGTCTGGTGCGGTGTTGTCCACGGTAACCCCCACAGTGCAGTCATCCATGTACTTCCACCTGTGAGGAGTGTCCTGGGGAACACCGCAGGTGAGGTGTTGGAATGTGGAGAGAGAACCCTGATACCTCACTGCCTGACGACGTCCACTCAAGAAATCAGTGAGCCATGAGACCAGGTTGGTGGGCAGCCCTAGTGCAATGGCCTTGTTGATAACAGTGCAGTGATCAACAAGGTCAAAAGCCTTCCTGAGGTCAACAAGGGCAACGGCCAGTGATGTCTTACGTTTCTGCAGGTTTTTGTGCAGGAAATCCAGAAAACTAACTAAGCAGTGTGATGTAGAGGAGGTCCTCATATTGCCAAATTGCTGTGGATCAATCAACTGATAGATTCTAGTAAATGCCCACTCAAAAACAGTCTTCACAGAGTAGACTGGGTATGAGGGTAATGGCAACTGGCCTGAGGTCGATAGGGGACTGTGGGGTGGTGACCTTGGGGATGGGGGTGACAAATGCAGTTTTCCATTCATTAGGGCATTTGCTTTGTCTGAGGGAGGCATTGATAATAGAACAGAGGGGGGGGGGGGTGGCAAGTTTGACTGTAAACTCCTTGTATATTTTGATTGGGAGGTCAATTGGGGTCGTGGAGCGTTTGGATTTAAATTTCAGGAGTTTGTTGGCGATTTCAAATGGTTGAGCACTGGGAGGGGGGGAGGGAGAAGGTAAGTAAGCCGGGAGGAGAGTGAGGTCAAGACTGGGTAGGGTATGACATATGGTAGCAAAGTGATTATTAATTATCTCAGCTGCCTCCTCACTAGGTAAATATGAGATGAAAGGAAGTGTGGGAGACTGACGGTTAAGACCACAGAGATATTTTACCTTGGAGTACCACTGACCGATGCCGACCTCCTTGAGGCCGTGCACTTTCCTGGGATGATAAGCTCTGTGTTGATGTACATGCCAGCAGCTGTAATTATGAAAGAATTCTTATAACAATATCTCCCAAGGATATGAGCAAGATATAAACAAGTTTCTCATTGCTCAACTAAGAATCACTTACACAATATATTTGTATCAAAATAGATAAAAGTATGTGCAGAACCGTTACTTTATGCAAAAAAGACATCTTAAGGTTTCAAACCAGTCATAATATGTTCCAGCACGCTTTAAAACATAGGAATATACACCTTATGTTCACAGATTGCCAAATAATAAGTCATTATATAAAAAAATATCGATTAGGGAAATTTGCGGGCCATCTTGGAAAATGCCTGCCATTTTGGAATTTTGAATGTCCAATCGGATCAATTTGATAAGCAACCCACATTGAATGTTCATACCAAATTTCATGCTTGTATTATTATTTGCATTATTGTACCTGCTATCCGTTCCGCTAACTTAAGAAATCTACGCATCTTGTCAGGAATATTTGTATATTTCAATTTGTTTTTAAATCGTCGAGTGCCACCACCATTTTAATATATAATTTCAGCTGAAGATTAAAAGATAAGATTCGAAGAAACTCTTTCAACAGGGGATGCGAACCTGACAGTGCCAGAGCGAGAGAGACCATTGTGATTAGTACACTGAAAATGTCAGCATATTGAAGAACACTTTCAGCCTTTATTATATATATATATATATTTGACAAACTTTGCTCATTTTTCTCTTATCATGTTGTATTTTTATAGCTTATTCTGGTGCAGTAGCTTATACCCGCAGCTGCTAACCTTTTCAAGTAAAAAAAAAGGCCATATTATAAAAAAAAAAAATAAGTGTTTCCCTCCAGAGATATACGAGTATATAAAGCATCTAATACAGCAGAGTGAGCATCCATGGACCTGACTGACAGACTTGCATGCTAATACTCAAGGTTATTGTTACTCTCTGACTTTAATTGCCAATTTTACTCATTGCGATTATTTTGTCCTGATCAGACAATTACCAAGAGTTTCTTTGAAAACTGTCTATTGTGTGGATCCCCTCTCATTTTCCATTGGGATCTGGATGGTGAAATCATCTCGAAACTATTCAAGAACACTTCTTCATCACTCCAGACGAAAACTATGAAATGTACTTAAAATCCTAAAAAATAACAATGTTGCTCCTGGACTTACAAACGACTGGTTGCAGGCTTTTCCATTAGTCACTTTGACTCAAAACGTCTATCTACACGTTTGGAACAGCAAAGCCATGATATGCATTTTCCGGACCTAATTACGCTAGTGTCATTGGCTTTGAAATAAATTTCTATGTAATTACTTTAATAATCTTTAGCCAATACCGAGCGCATGAGGCTGCTAAATTAGTGCGAGAAGTGAGTATGAAGAAACCAAAGGAGACGCAAGCGATAAATCGTAAAAATTATGATAAACGTGTTAATCGTGCCCTGAAAAATCACACCTGGATCACTTGTAATGCTGCTAAGGTAGCGAGGACAGTATGGGCTTACGACCTCATTACGTGCCTCCACTTGAACATCTTTGGTGAGGAAATGTTGACACAATTTCTCCCTCTGGTTCGTTTATAGAGGCGGAAAGTATTAAAACTATCCCTTAGCAAATCGATTAGTTTGATGACGTAAGAAATGTGATACTGAAAGATAAAATATAATTTAGAAAAAAGCGCGTATTTCTAGAGCAGGCATTTACGACGGTGATGATCAGAAGGTACTTATATACTGTTACTGTCAACTCAGGATACCTGGCAAGAAGTGGGATACAGTGAAACAGCGTGACCCAGCTGTGTGTTATTGCTGGAGAAGGAACCAGTGACGATGCAGAACGTGATTGTAACAATAATCTTTTAGGTAATGCTTATAGTGACATTGGAAAAAGTGAAAATAAATATAGCATCATCAGTCGTAATACGAAAGTGTTTTCTGCGACTGATAAGATATTTTACAGTATAAAGCACTCTTTACTAAGCTGTCAAACGTAATGAATTCGGTGTTGCTTTTCCCATTTCCTGCCCATATCATGTACTTTTTTATTATCGAAGAACCTTCGGGAAATCTTCTTCTACTGTTCATATTGCAAAATTAACTGTTTTATGAGTACAAACTGTTGCTATTCTCCGCCGTAGGCCCGTAATGAGACTTGTATCTCAACACATTGCAAGGAGTCTTTTCTTACGGGATGAGGGCAGGTTGTAGGGGTATCGAGATATTAATGTTGTCTAGCACTCAGGATGGAAGGAAACTCTAATGTGGTTTTCTTGTATAATATATAAGTTATATGATAGACAGTCTGGTGCTGGAGATGCCGTGTGGTGGGGAGCTGCTCAGTAGAAGACGTTCGGTGAGTAGCGTGTTGAAGGAGGTAGATGTGCAGGAGCTTCGTTAGAGAAGAAGTTGCCTGTTGCTGGCCTCCTGGTTGAAATAAATGTTAACAGCGTGGAGCTTGCTGGAGGAGGTGTTGCTTGTTCAGGAAGATGGGCAGAATGAATCTCAATGGAGAGACAGAGCTTATATACCCGGCAGCAGCCGCCAGTCCTCTATGAATCATGTTGGGAAAACCCAGAAAGTTGCCGGTGACTAGTTTCGTTGCTAAGCAACGGTAACATCTGGGGACAGCTCTCGCTTGGTTGCTAGGCAACGGCACGTTGGAATGTGGTGGCAGGTGGTGGCTGTGGCTACGCAGTTGTAAGCAGTTGTAGGGGAGACGTCCACTACAAGGTGACAGGTATACCCAAGACGTGGTCCGAAGAACGGTGAGGACGACACTGCCCAATCGTTGTGGAAATTGATATTCATTCATGTGTTCTGCGATCCAATTATTTATTTTACTAAGGAGTTCCACACTTCTTTCGGCACGCCTAACACTCTTTACACCACACACACCAGAACACACCTACCTCCTACACCCCACATAGCAACCGTCATCCTACACCCCACATAGCACTCCCTCTTCCTACACCCCACATAGCACCCCTCCTCCTACACCCCACATACCACTCCCTCTTCCTACACCCCACATAGCACTCCCTCCTCCTACACCCCACATAGCACCCCTCCTCCTACACCACACATAGCACCTCCCCTCCTACACCCCACATAGCACTCCCTCCTCCTACACCCCACATAGCACTCCCTCCTCCTACACCACACATAGCACTCCCTCCTCCTACACCACATATAGCACCTCCCCTCCTACTCCACACATAGTAACACTCCTCCTACACCCCACATAGCACTCCCTCCTCCTACACCCCACATAGCACTCCCTCCTCCTACACCCCACATAGCACTCCCTCCTCCTACACCCCACATAGCACTCCCTCCTCCTACACCACACATAGCACCTCCCCTCCTACACCCCACATAGCACTCCCTCCTCCTACACCCCACATAGCACTCCCTCCTCCTACACCACACATAGCACTCCCTCCTCCTACACCACATATAGCACCTCCCCTCCTACTCCACACATAGTAACACTCCTCCTACACCCCACATAGCACTCCCTCCTCCTACACCCCACATAGCACTCCCTCCTCCTACACCCCACATAGCACTCCCTCCTCCTACACCCCACATAGCACGCCCTCCTCCTACACCACACATAGCACGCCCTCCTCCTACACCCCACATAGCACTCCCTCCTCCTACACCACACATAGCACTCCCTCCTCCTACACCACACATAGCACTCCCTCCTCCTACACCACATATAGCACCTCCCCTCCTACTCCACACATAGTAACACTCCTCCTACACCCCACATAGCACTCCCTCCTCCTACACCCCACATAGCACTTCCTCTTCCTACACCACACATAGCACCCCTCATCCTACTCCACACATAACACTCCCTCCTTTTACACCATACTTATCACCACCCTCCTCTTACAAAACACATAGCACGTCTCCTCCTACACACACACACACACACACACGTGATTCAGAAACAACTCTGTATTTTTCAGAGGAGTCCACGTGTCTTCACCTCAGAGGTTTTACAGTAACACACATTTGAATATCACTGCCACATAATTCTCATCGAATATCCAAGCTTTAATATCAACCTGTGATTTTTTCTAATGACTTTTATTAATTTGTTTTCTAACTTGTGCTTGATCCAGTGTTAATTTAGTTTTAATTAAGGTAATACTCTCACCTGCTAGATCTCGACCAAGATCACCCCCCTGTGGCAAGTGTGCGACGCCAACGATCCTCCCAGTAGTTACGACCCTTACTGTCACCTGGTACATAGGGTACCAGGTGAAGGGTACAAAGCAGTTCACCACCACACAGAGGAGAAACAACACCTCGTTTGAATCCTTCGCTTATAGAGTTTCAAGAAACCGAAATATCTAGCTTGATTAATACGACGCCGACCAGGAATCCATCAGTCAGTGTATACGGAGGCCGTGAGGGAGGCGTTAGAAGAGATGAACCAGGTAGAGTGGATAGTGTAATTCATACCGATATTATGGAACCATTGTTTGCATGTAGAAATAATATAAATGAGAAGTTAAAGTTCAGCAGAACTCGCCTCACTTACTATGGAATGGTGGTAAATGTGGAGGAGACCGTTGGCAATTATGACTATATGGAATTGCGCCAAATTTTCAGGTGTTGTTTGGATGGTACGGAGTAATAAAATCAAGGCAACAGCATTGTAGTCTTTTCTCTTCTTTTTAGCCTATCCTTCGACCATAAATTACTTGTAAGTGAACAGGGCATGAAAGGAGAAGAAAATAACGGGGTAAAAATACACTGCGAACACTGATCATATAGCAGTAGTTTCACGTCTCTATGTCTTTTGTTGGCGAAGAAATAAATCATTATGGCGCCATCGGATCTCCCATGGCGACCTTGTTTTGATTCACGTCTGCTATACAGGAGCGTCCGAGGTATTTGTTTACTTTCGGACAACACGAGAATATTAAAAATTTTATCTTTGCAATCAATAGTTTAGACTACTCTAAGACACTTTTTTTCTGTGACGTTTCCATCACAAATGACCTAACCTAACCTCCTAACCGGCTGGCTCCGCCCCCCTCCCCGACCACCCAGCATATATAAGTCGTTTGCGAGGACAACGTCATAGAAGAAAGGTGTCTTAGAATAGTCTAAACTATTGATTACAAAGATAAAATCCAGATTCCCGTGTTGTCCGAAAGTAAAATAATACCCAAAATCGAAACATTGCACAGATTAGGAAGTTTGGTGAGGTTAGGTAAGGTAGTTTAGGTTAGGTTAGGTCAGGCTGTAATAGGTTCTGTGAATTCTCGCTTCCATTTTCGTGTTCAGTATCATACAAATGGTAACTCCAGAAATTTTGGTTAAATTCCATAAATTATTTCTGGTGCTAATGGACTCCTCCACCTTTACCACGAATAAGTTCTAGCAGCTGAACTTAACCTCAGCCATGAAAATTATTTTGAAGTTCAAAGAAATTTTTATACAATAGATAGTACTTATATAATGCTGACGTGTTATAACAGTATAATTTTTATTCTTATACATTACTGTAACTTTTCCATCATACTTAAATCCCAAGTGTATATAGTAAGTGTCACAAGTGGCAGCAGTGAATACAATCATTCTGAAAATACATTTGACACTGTTGGTCACTTTTCTCGATAAGGTTATACAGTTTCATTCACTCTTCTATTTTTAAAACAAATCAGCTTGTGATCTACAGGTTTACCCGTGATGCGCCCCTCACCTTAAACACCTGCCTCAAGCTCCTTTTACCCCTTCGATCATATTTTTTTTTCACCAGCCAGTATATACAGGGCATCTCAAGAAAATGTATACACACTGCCTTACAGATTTTCGTTGTGATTGCATGAATCCTTGTATTAATTACAACAACATTGTCCTTACTTGTTGATTTGGGATCTGCATCAATAAATGAGGACAAATTTGCTGCCGTAATACAATCATTCATGTGGTTATCACCAAAATCTGTATGGCTGGTGTATACATATTTTTGTGGCGCCCTGTATAATAACACTACGCCAGAATTTCTTTGTCGTGGACTCGTGGGTCATGGCCCCCATGACACCTTGGGTCAAATAAATTAGCCTCCGTGCTGTGTGAGGAGAATCTGTATCTGAATCCATTTGACTCATGTCTTGTTGAATATAGAGGCCACTGCCGTAGTAAAGGCACAAGCAAGTTTCAACGAGGTTTCCTCTATCACAAAGTGTGTCATATGTGGAGACCCAGCATCTGTTGTGAGTGAAAGTGAGGTGAGTGAACTCGAGGCTGGGCCGTCATGGGGTCGTAAACGCCCGTGTAGGCCTCACACGTCGAAGAGTAATGTTGCAAAAAGGCTTCGTAATGAAGGCAAGGCATACACCAGTCATATGACCCAAAAATTATTGCCAGCAAGGCAGGTGCCGATGGGTGTTTTACGAAAATCGCCTTTTTCTCTATTTAAAAAAAAATCACTTGTTTTAACTGTGGTAGGATATCAAACTATCTCACTTGTTAACACTTGCCTGAATGAATGTAGGTTCGTCGCTGGTACCTTTGATGCAGCTGAGTGAGATATCAGGTAATCTCACGGTATGTCACCTTTGATACAGTCGTAGATTGGTTGATAGTTAAGATCGTCACAGCTGTCCTGGGTTGTACTTGTAATTATCTTAGCTTGTAAGTTAAACAAGACACATAGGTAATGTTTTCTTTGCTCGTTGTTCTTGGTTTAATGTAAACACGCGTGGGGATTTTCTAGTTATATTGGGAAGTAATGTCTGTACAATTATTTAGTATTGACAGACTAATGAACATAATCTATTAGCTTGTAATTAGCTGATATATTTCGAGAGAGGTACACAGCCTAGAGAGCTGGTCTCACGACACGACTTTTGGGCATCGTGTCAGGCTGTGAACTGCTGGTGAAGTCATGGTGAAGTCGTGGCGACTGATGGTGTGGAGAGAAAACACACTTCAACACAGCTGTCAACCCAAGATGGTGTGAAATAACATATGCTTATTCTAGCTGTATGCTCATAGTCTGGGTGATAGAATGCATATAATGAATATATGTTATTCGCCCATATTTATATAATATTACTGTCTCTATATGTGACAGAGACTAATACGCACTTGTGACCTTACTACTGAAGCTAAAAAGAAGAATAGAAAGTGAAATTCTCATATTTTTATTTTACGATATTCTTATTCTTGTGGGTTTGCTTTTTAAAGTTTAAAAGCTATAGAAGATTCGTTTATGTGAAAGTACAAAGTCACCCTTTTAAAAATTACTTTAGGGACCGTATACCAAGCGACTTTATGTAAAATGATATATAAAATTAGTGGTAACTATCCTGTGCCTTGGTGAGAACCATGGCAGGCACATGGGCTCGTTATTGTGTGTGTTGGGTGGTGGCGTGTGAGCGTGTTGGGTGGTGGCGTGTGAGGGTGTTGGGTGGTGGTGTGTGTGTGTGTGTGTGTGTTGGGTGATGGTGTGTGTGTGTGTATGTGTTGGGTGGTGGTGTGTGTGTGTGTATGTGTTGGGTGTTGGTGTGTGTGTGTGTGTGTGTGTTGGGTGGTGGTGGTGTGTGTGTGTGTTGGGTGGTGGTGTGTGTTGGGTGGTGGTGGTGTGTGTGTGTGTTGGGTGGTGGTGGTGTGTGTGTGTGTTGGGTGGTGGTGTGTGTGTGTTGGGTGGTGGAGGTGTGTGTGTGTGTGTTGGGTGGTGGTGTGTGTGTTGGGTGGTGGTGTGTGTGTGTGTGTTGGGTGGTGGTGGTGTGTGTGTGTGTGTTGGGTGGTGGTGTGTGTGTGTGTGTGTGTGTGTGTTGGGTGGTGGTGTGTGTGTGTGTTGGGTGGTGGTGATGTGTGTGTGTGTTGGGTGGTGGTGTGTGTGTTGGGTGGTGGTGGTGTGTGTGTGTGTTGGGTGGTGGTGTGTCTGTGTGTGTTGGGTGGTGGTGTGTGTGTGTGTTGGGTGGTGGTGTGTGTGTGCGTGTTGGGTGGTGGTGTGTGTGCGTGTTGGGTGTTAGTGTGTGTGTGTGTGTGTGTTGAGTGGTGGTGTGTGTGTGTGTGTTAGGTGGTGGCGTGTGTGCGTGTTGGGTGGTGGTGTGTGTGCGTGTGTTGGGTGGTGGTGGTGTGTGTGTGTGTGTTGGGTGGTGGTGTGTGTGTATGTGTGTTGGGTGGTGGTGTGTGTGTGCGTGTTGGGTGTTAGTGTGTGTGTGTGTGTTGAGTGGTGGTGTGTGTGTGTGTGTGCTAGGTGGTGGCGTGTGTGCGTGTTGGGTGGTGGTGGTGTGTGTGTGTGTGTTGGGTGGTGGTGTGTGTGTGTGTGTGTGTTGGGTGGTGGTGTGTGTGTGCGTGTTGGGTGTTAGTGTGTGTGTGTGTGTGTGTTGGGTGGTGGTGGTGTGTGTGTTGGGTGGTGGTGGTGGTGGGTGTGTGTGTTGGGTGGTGGGTGGTGGTGGTGTGTTTTTTGCGTGTTGGGTGTTAGTAATAATAATAATAATAAAAATAATAATTCACGGTTTATTGAAAGAGCTTGGCAGCCAGAAGGCTGAAAATATACAGTTACATATTTGGGGAATGGGTTTCGAATTACAAATAATATACAAGTAACATAAGTGACACAAATAAGACATATAATAACTAGATGGGGAAAGGCTCAAACTACAGTTCATTTCAACATAGTGACCCTGCAAGGAGTAGTGTTTACTGGGAGTGAATACACTGGTTTATTAGTGTGTGTGTGCGTGTTGGGTGTTAGTGTGTGTGTGTGTGTGTGTGTTGAGTGGTGGTGTGTGTGTGTGTGTGTTAGGTGGTGGCGTGTGTGCGTGTTGGGTGGTGGCGTGTTGGGTGGTGGTGTATGTGTGTGTGTGTGTTGGGTGGTGGTGTGTGTGCGTGTTGAGTGGTGGTGTGTGTGTGTGTGTGTTGGGTGGTGGTGTGTGTGTGTTGGGTGGTTGTGTGTGTGCGTGTTGGGTGGTGGTGTGTGTGTGTGTGTTAGATAATAATAATAATAATAATAATTAACGGTTTATTGAAAAAGTTCTGCAGCCTGAAGGCTGAAAATATACATTGGACATAAATGACTTATTACATACATTGGTGGTTTAACAAAAGCCTTCATTAGAGAAAGGTGAAGGAACATACAGTGAACATACAGATTAATGTAGGTGTTGAACAGCAAACACGTAGTGTAGTAACTCCCTCCCATATGGTGTTAGGAGGGACCTCACGTGGTGTAGTAGTTCCCTCACAGATGGTGTTATGAGGGGCCTCACGTGGTGTAGTAATTCCCTCACAGATGGTGTTATGCGGGGCCTCACGTGGTGTAGTAATTCCCTCACAGATGGAGTTATGAGGGGCCTCACGTGGTGTAGTAATTCCCTCACAGATGGTGTTATGAGGGGCCTCACGTGGTGTAGTAATTCCCTCACAGATGGTGTTATGGGGGGCCTCACGTGGTGTAGTAATTCCCTCACAGATGGTGTTATGAGGGGCCTGACGTGGTGTAGTAATTCCCTCACAGATGGTGTTATGAGGGGCCTCACGTGGTGTAGTAATTTCCTCACAGATGGTGTTATGAGGGGCCTCACGTGGTGTAGTAGTTCCCTCACAGACGGTGTTCTATGAGTGAGGTGTGGTCCCAGGCCTTCCTATCGTAGACGGATTAACACATCTCTGGTTGTTGGGTTGGGCCGTTATCACTGGGTACCTGGGACCTCACTGTGTGAAGGTCAACTTGGGTACCACAGTTACTGTTGAGTTGTTCTCACTGACTTAAGCACTGTTCACCACTGTTCATCTCTGTTTAACACTGGTTCCATTCCTTTCCTAAATGAAATAGTAACTTCTGGCGTGAACGTGTTGATATTCCGGTGGGGAGGAGGGATCAGGGGAGGGAGTTGGTATGGGCCAACTTAACAGTTGACCTGGCTGCTCCGAGAGGAGCGCCAGGTACGTCTTGACCCTTTGGTGGTCAAGGATGAAGTGGTGGTGTGTGTGCGTGTTGGGTGGTGGTGTGTGTGCGTGTTGGGTGGTGGTGTGTGTGTTGGGTGGTTGTGTGTGTGTGTGTTGGGTGGTGGTGTGTGTGTGGTTGTTGGGTGGTGGTGTGTGTGTGCGTGTTGGGTGGTGGTGTGTGTGTGTGTGTGTGTGTGTGTGTGTTGGGTGGTGGTGTGTGTGTGGTTGTTGGGTGGTGATGTGTGTGTGCGTGTTGGGTGGTGGTGTGTGTGTGTGTGTGTGTGTTTGTTGGGTGGTGGTGTGTGTGTGTGTTGGGTGGTGGTGTGTGTGTGTGTGTGTGTGTGTGTGTGTGTGTGTTGGATGTTGGGTTGTGTGTGTGTTGGGTGGTGGTGTGTGTGTGTGTGTGTTGGGTGGTGGTGTGTGTGTGTGTGTGTGTGTGTTGGGTGGTGGTGTGTGTGTGTGTGTGTGTGTTGGGTGGTGGTGTGTGTGCGTGTTGGGTGGTGGTGTGTGTGTTGGGTGGTTGTGTGTGTGTGTGTTGGGTGGTGGTGGGTGTGTGGTTGTTGGGTGGTGGTGTGTGTGTGTGTGTGTGTGTGTGTGTTGGGTGGTGGTGTGTGTGTGGTTGTTGGGTGGTGGTGTGTGTGTGCGTGTTGGGTGGTGGTGTGTGTGTGTGTGTGTGTTTGTTGGGTGGTGGTGTGTGTGTGTGTTGGGTGGTGGTGTGTGTGTGTTGGGTGTTGGGTTGTGTGTGTGTTGGGTGGTGGTGTGTGTGTGTGTTGGGTGGTGGTGTGTGTGTGTGTGTGTGTGTTGGGTGGTGGTGTGTGTGTGTGTGTGTGTGTTGGGTGGTGGTGGTGTGTGTGTGTGTTGGGTGGTGGTGTGTGTGTGTGTGTGTGTTGGGTGGTGGTGTGTGTGTGCGTGTTGGGTGTTAGCGTGTGTGTGTGTGTGTTGGGTGATGGTGGTGTGTGTGTTGGGTGGTGGTGGTGGGTGTGTGTGTTGGGTGGTGGGTGGTGGTGGTGTGTATTTTGCGTGTTGGGTGTTAGTAATAATAATAATAATAATAATAATAATAAATAATTCACGGTTTATTGAAAGAGCTTGGCAGCCAGAAGGCTGAAAATATACAGTTACATATTTGGAGAATGGGTTTCGAATTACAAATAATATACAAGTAACATAAGTGACACAAATAAGACATATAATAAATAGATGGGGAAAAGCTCAAACTACAGTTCATTTCAACATAGTGACAGTGCAAGGAGTAGTGTTTACTGGGAGTGAATACACTGGTTTATTAGTGTGTGTGTGCGTGTTGGGTGTTAGTGTGTGTGTGTGTGTGTTGAGTGGTGGTGTGTGTGTGTGTGTTAGGTGGTGGCGTGTGTGCGTGTTGGGTGGTGGCGTGTGTGCGTGTTGGGTGGTGGTGTATGTGTGTGTGTGTGTTGGGTGGTGGTGTGTGTGCGTGTTGAGTGGTGGTGTGTGTGTGTGTGTGTGTGTGTGTTGGGTGGTGGTGTGTGTGTGTTGGGTGGTTGTGTGTGTGCGTGTTGGGTGGTGGTGTGCGTGTGTGCGTGTTGGGTGGTGGTGTGTGTGCGTGTTGGGTGGTGGTGTGTGTGTGTGCGTGTATTGGGTGGTGGTGTGTGTGTGTGTTGGGTGGTGGTGTGTGTGTGTGTGTGTTGGGTGGTGGTGTGTGTGTGGTTGTTGGGTGGTGGTGTGTGTGTGCGTGTTGGGTGGTGGTGTGTGTGTGTGTGTATGTTTGTTGGGTGGTGGTGTGTGTGTGTGTTGGGTGGTGGTAATAATAATAATAATAATTAACGGTTTATTGAAAAAATTCTGCAGCCAGAAGGCTGAAAATATACATTGGACATAAATGACTTATTACATACATTGGTGGTTTAACAAAAGCCTTCATTAGAGAAAGGTAAAGGAACATACATTGAACATACAGATTAATGTAGGTGTCGAACAGCAAACTCGTAGTGTAGTAACTCCCTCACAGATGGTGTTAGGAGGAACTCACGTGGTGTAATAGTTCCCTCAGATGGTGTTATGAGGGACCTGGCGTGGTGTAGTAATTCCCTCACAGATGGTGTTATGAGGGACCTCACGTGGTGTAGTAATTACCTCACAGATGGTGTTATGAGGGACCTCACGTGGTGTAGAAATTACCTCACAGATGGTGTTATGAGGGGCCTCACGTGGTGTAGTAACTCCCTCACAGATGGTGTGTTATGAGGGGCATCACGTGGTGTAGTAATTCCCTCACAGATGGTGTTATGAGGGGCCTGACGTGGTGTAGTAATTCCCTCACAGATGGTGTTATGAGGGGCCTGACGTGGTGTAGTAATTCCCTCACAGATGGTGTTATGAGGGGCCTGACGTGGTGTAGTAATTCCCTCACAGATGGTGTTATATGAGTGAGGTTTGGTCCCAGGCCTTCCTATCGTAGACGGATTAACACATCGCTGGTTATCACGGGCCGTTATCACTGGGTACCTGGGACCTCACTGTGTGAAGGTTAACTTGGGTACGACTGTTACTGTTGAGTTGTTCTCACTGACTTAAGCACTGTTCACCTCTGTTTAACACTGGTTCCGTTCCTTTCCTAAATGAAATTGTAACTTCTGGCGAGAACTTGTTGATATTCTGGTGGGGAGGAGGGTTCACGGGAGGGGGTTGGTATGGGCCAACTTAATAGTTGACCTGGCTGCTCGGAGAGGAGCGCCAGGTACGTCTTGACCCTTCGGTGGTCAAGGATGTGTGTGTGTGTGTTGGGTGGTGGTTTGTGTGTGTGTGTGTGTTGGGTGGTGGTGTGTGTGTGTGTGTGTGTTGGGGAGTGGTGTGTGTGTGTGTGTGTGTGTTGGGTGGTGGTGGTGTGTGTGTGTGTTGGATGGTGGTGTGTGTGTGTGTGTGTTGGGTAGTGGTGTGTGTGTGTGTGTGTGTTGGGTGGTGGTGGTGTGTGTGTGTGTTGGATGGTGGTGTGTGTGTGTGTTGGGTGGTGGTGTGTGTGTGTGTGTGTGTTGGGTAGTGGTGTGTGTGTGTGTGTGTGTGTTGGGTGGTGGTGGTGTGTGTGTGTGTTGGATGGTGGTGTGTCTGTGTGTTGGGTGTTGGTGTGTGTGTGTGTTGGGTGGTGATAATAATAATAATAATAATAATAATTGACGGTTTATTGAAAAAGTTCTGCAGCCCGAAGGCTGAAAATATACATTGGACATAAATGACTTATTACATACATTGGTGGTTTAACAAAAGCTTTCGTTAGAGAAAGGTAAAGGTACATACAGTGAACATACAGATTAATGTAGGTGTTGAACAGCAAAAACGTAGTGTAGTAACTCCCTCCCAGATGGTGTTAGGAGGAACTCACGTGGTGTAGTAGTTCCCTCACAGATGGTGTTATGAGGGGCCTCACGTGGTGTAGTAATTCCCTCACAGATGGTGTTATGAGGGGCCTCACGTGGTGTAGTAATTCCCTCACAGATGGTGTTATGCGGGGCCTCACGTGGTGTAGTAATTCCCTCACAGATGGTGTTATGAGGGGCCTCACGTGGTGTAGTAATTCCCTCACAGATGGTGTTATGAGGGGCCTCACGTGGTGTAGTAATTTCCTCACAGATGGTGTTATGAGGGGCCTCACGTGGTGTAGTAATTCCCTCACAGATGGTGTTATGAGGGGCCTCACGTGGTGTAGTAACTCCTTCACATATGGTGTTATGAGGGGCCTCACGTGGTGTAGTAATTCCCTCACAGATGGTGTTATATGAGTGAGGTGTGGTTCCAGGCCTTCCTATCGTAGACGGATTAACACATCGCTGGTAGTTGGGTCTCAGGGGCCGTTATCACTGGGTACCTGGGACCTCACTGTGTGAAAGGTCAACTTGGGTACCACTGTTACTGTTGAGTTGTTCTCACTGACTTAAGCACTGTTCACCACTGTTCACCTCTGTTTAACACTGGTTCCATTTCTTTCCTAAATGAAATAGTAACTTCTGGCGTGAACTTGTTGATATTCCGGTGGGGAGGAGGGTTCAGGGGAGGGAGTTGGTTTGGGCCAACATAACAGTTGACCTGGCTGCTCCGAGAGGGGCGCCAGGTACGTCTTGACCCTTCGGTGGTGTGTGTGTGTGCGTGTGTTGGGTGTTGGGTTGTGTGTGTGTTGGGTGGTGGTGTGTGTGTGTGTGTGTGTGTGTTGGGTGGTGGTGTGTGTGTGTGTGTGTTGGGTGGTGGTGTGTGTGTGTGTGTGTGTGTGTTGGGTAGTGGTGTGTGTGTGTGTGTGTGTGTGTGTGTTGGGTGGTGGTTGATTTTTTTGATTTTGCCGCTTGCAGCGGCTATTTTATTGTGCACCCCACACTCATCCTGTGAGCGGTAGCGCAAAAGGATTACAGAGTAGGGTTTACAAAGGGTCATAATGATTAACCCCCGTTGTCAGGATATTATGGCACTGAAAGTTACACAGTATTTCATTTACATTATTTGTTTAGTTCTATACATAAAGGGTAACTTATTCACAAATGCGTGAGTACAGGCGTGTGAGGCAGTATGTCTGGCCTCACACTTTGTTATTCACATTTACGTGGGAGGTATTCAAGCACATTGCGTATTTGGTTCTGTACATGAGAGTTGATATAGTTACTAAGTGCAAAAAAGTGGATACAATCTTAATATGTCGGCTATCTTGCCATTAGAGATGAAGTGTTGTGCCATTTCACACACAGTGTGCTTGGACCTGTCCCTAAAAGGTTCTATCTTCACACAGTCGAGGACGTAGTGTTCAAGTGTGTGGCCATATGTATGGCCACACACTTTACATTTAGTTTTGTTTACATCTGCTTGAGGAACATACTGCCAAAGGTACTTATATCCTAACCTTAATCTAGCGGTTACAACATCTTGTAATCTAGTGATCTTGTTACTTGCTCCATATACATGTTTCACTTGATACATCTCATCATTGTAACCTATGGATCGACGAGTGCCTGTTTGCACTTGTCTACTTGCGTCAAACTCATCAATAAGTTCTTTCCTAATTACAGTTTTAAGGGTTCTTTTTGACAGACCCAAATTGTATTCAACGGTGTCTTTGTTAGACACGAGTTTGGCGAGGGCATCAACTCTGTCATGTTTTATGAGGCCTATGTGAGAGGGGATCCACAACAGTTTGACCCTGACACCCCGGTCAACAAGGCACGCATATTTGTGTCTGGCTTTAGAGACAAGAGCGTGACAACCTGAGTCGAGGGTACCAAGGGCAAGTAGTGAGGATAGAGAGTCAGTGATGATGAGACTGTCAGTAACAGTGGTTTCAATGAATTTAATAGCTGTGAGTATGGCAACTAATTCAGTTTGTAGAGTGGATGCCCAGTTGTTAATTCTAACTCCTTTCTCAATTATATTACCGTCAGGTTGAGTCACAACAATAGCACTTCCAGCCCTCCCACAGGCGGTGTTTAGAGATCCATCAGTGTAGATGGTCTGTGTGATATTATCATCAGTCTGTAGAGTGTGTACGTGTTCAAGAGCTCTCAATTTGGCAGTGTGTTGGAGATAAATGCTTTGTATAATTTATTTTTTAGGCGGATACGTCGGTATTGTGATATCGAAGGGAACTGTCCGCCAGGGTGGCAGGAAGCGCTGTTGTGTCTCAACTTTGTACAGGTGGTCTAGTCCAAACATCTTCATATGTGTAGCTGTAGTTTGGATCCATTTAGACTCAGTAGTCCCATGGTTCATACATTCTAGCAATTTTAAGGAAACAATGTTATCAGAATCACCACGCAGAAGCCTCAGGGCTATCATGAGGTTGACTTCAATTATTCTATCTTTAACACTGGGTATACCTAGTTCTTTCCTCATATTAAGTACTTTAGTGCTCATGGGACATCCTAGGATAATTCTGAGGGCTTTATCTTGCATTTTCTCGAGCTTGTCAACGCCTTTCCCGTCACGAATGACCAGGGCTGGTGCGTGATAATCTATCAGAGATCTTATATAGCCTAGGTACATTGTTTTAACAATTCTAATATTAGCACCATAGTGCGGGCTGTACCCCGCTACACTTCTAAGAGGTCTCAGTCTGTCAGTACATTGGCGGGTTAGCTGTTGTATGGCAGGTAGGGTACAAGGGACGGAAACACCAAGATATTTAAAAGAAGAAACATAGTCAATAGTGTTGTTACCTATCTTGAACTTGGTGATGGTGGTGGTGTGTGTGTTGGGTGGTGGTGGTGTGTGTGTTGGGTGGTGGTGTGTGTGTGTGTTGGGTGGTGGTGTGTGTGTGTGTGTTGGGTGGTGGTAGTGTGTGTGTTGGGTGGTGGTGGTGTGTGTGTGTTGTGTGGTGGTGGTGTGTTGTGTGATGGTGGTGTGTGTGTGTGTGTGTTGGGTGGTGGTATATGTGGGTGGTGGGTGGTGGTGTGTGTGTGTGTTGGGTGGTGGTGTGTGTGTGTGTGTTGGGTGGTGGTGGTGTGTGTGTTGGGTGGTGGTGGTGTGTGTGTGTGTTGGGTGGTGGTGGTGTGTGTGTTGGGTGGTGGTGGTGTGTGTGTTGGGTGGTGTTATATGTGGGTGGTGGTGGTGTGTGTGTGTGTTGGGTGGTGGTGGTGTGTGTGTTGGGTGGTGGTGGTGTGTGTGTTGGGTGGTGGTATATGTGGGTGGTGGTGGTGTGTGTGTGTGTGTGTATGTTGGGTGGTGGTGTGTGTGTGTGTGTGTTGGGTGGTGGTGGTGTGTGTGTTGGGTGGTGTGTGTGTGTGTGTGTGTGTGTGTTGGGTGGTGGTATATGTGGGTGGTGGTGGTGTGTGTGTGTGTTGTATGGTGGTGGTGTGTGTGTTGGGTGGTGGTGGTGTGTGTGTGTGTGTGTGTGTGTGTGTGTGTGTGTGTGTGTTGGGTGGTGGTATATGTGGGTGGTGGTGGTGGTGTGTGTGTGTGTGTGTGTGTGTGTGTGTGTTGGGTGGTGGTATATGTGGGTGGTGGTGGTGTGTGTGTGTGTGTGTGTGTGTGTTGGGTGGTGGTGTGTGTGTGTGTTGGGTGGTGGTATATGTGGGTGGTGTGTGTGTGTGTGTGTGTGTGTGTGTGTGTGTGTTGTGGTGTGTGTGTGTGTGTGTTGGGTAGTGTGTGTGTGTGTGTGTGTGTTGGGTGGTGTCTGTGTGTGTGTGTTGGGTGGTGGTATATGTGGGTGGTGGTGGTGTGTGTGTGTGTGTGTGTTGTGTGGTGGTGAGTGTGTGTGTTGGGTGGTGGTGTGTGTGTGTGTTGGGTGGTGGGGTGTGTGTGTGTGTGTGTGTGTTGGGTGGTGGTGTGTGTGTTGGGTGGTGGTGTGTGTGTGTGTTGTGTGGTGGTGAGTGTGTGTGTTGGGTGGTGGTGTGTGTGTGTGTTGGGTGGTGGGGTGTGTGTGTGTGTGTGTGTGTGTGTTGGGTGGTGGTATATGTATATAGATAATCAAGTTTTCGGGAAGTAGATAACCAACTTTCCCGGAAAGTAGAAATTTCCCATTTTCTATAACACAAATTTCCCGTTTTCTATGATAAGTAAATAACCAACTTTCCTAGAAAGTAGATATTTCCCATTTTCTGATACAAATTTCCTGTTTTCTATGATAATATACCTCGCAAAATTACGTAATATTTCCCCAAAAGTCGATAATCTACTTTTCAAAAAAGTAGATAATCTATTTTTCGGGAAAGTAGATAACCAACTTTCCCAGAAAGTAGATATTTCTCATTTTCTATGATACAAATTTCCCGTTTTCTATGATAGGTAGATAACCAACTTTCCCAGAAAGTAGATATTTCTCATTTTCTATGATACAAATTTCCCGTTTTCTATGAAAATATACTTCGGAAAATTAGGTAATATTTCCCAAAAATTCGATAATCTACTCCCCCGAAAAGTCGATAATCTACTTTCCAGAAAAGTAGATAATCTACTTCTCGGGAAAGCAGATAACCAACTTTCCCAGAAAGTAGATATTTCTCATTTTCTATGATACAAATTTCCCGTTTTCTATGATAAGTAGATAACCAACTTTCCCAGAAAGTAGATATTTCCCATTTTCTGTGTCACAAATTTCCCGTTTTCTATGATAATCTACTTCGGAAAATTAGGTAATATTTCCCCAAAAGTCGATAATCTACTTCTCCGAAAAGTCGATAATCTACTTTCCCGGAAAGTAGATATTTTCAATTTTCTATGATACAAATTTCCCTTTTTCTATGATAATCTACTTCGCAAAATTAGGTACTATTTCCCGAAAAGTCGATAATTAGCTAATGTGCCTAGTAATATTTATATATTAAAAATGGCATTTCTGTGTAGCACAGTAAAGCACAATTAATTATCTAATAATATTTATTTACAGAGCCGATCAGCCGAGAAGGTTGGACTACATCGAGTGTTCATGAAGGCAGCTGAAAGAAATTTACCAAAAGTAGATGTCTTTATTGTATTATCAAGAACTCCGTCATCCAGCTATGAAGCATGTTAAATTACATCTGTCATCTGATCATCTCAAGCCCACCCCCTGGCCATGGTCGTCCCTAGTTCTTCCACAACATTAAATATAGACTTTAGTGACGAAAACTTGCATTTTCCAGACATGAAATAGAGAACAGTGATGAAAACTTCCATGTTGGAGTTATCGGTCTTTTGCATTATTTTGGCACCCACCAAGTAAATGCACACGGTGATACTTGAGCAGTAATTTATTTTAACGTAAAAGTAAGGTATGCCTGTGTATATCAACTTAATACTCACATCAAAATGATCTTCACAACAGTAGGTGCAGGATTCTGAAATGGGGAAGTGCCGTAGAGTAGCAAGCCACCATCTCTTTTTTATCTTCTTATCTTTCGGTATTGTGATGAATATTTTGCCTGGTGACTTTTTAGCTACTATAACCTTTATTTTTTTACACTTTTTGGCCCAATTTATTAAAGAATATCATTACAACTCGTCCATCGTTCATATAGCATTAAAACCTGGGAGAAATATAAATCTGCTTTGTCTAATCACGCTTTTGTTGTCCAACTTAGAACATCGTATGTTTCAAAATGTTGAATAATTTATTTGATAACATTCTAAATTAGCAAAATTTTCCATATTCCGTGAATGCTTTAGTTCCAGACACATTATATGGGTGAATCTATCTTTTTTTTTTTTTTTATAAAATTTGCCTTTAGATCTGGCAGAAGGAAGCTTAACACGAAACAGTTGACGAGAACGTTATATCAATTGGATTTTCTTGTCATTTGAATGATAATACTTTAAGTATTATTAAAGTAAAGCCTATAACAAAACATACGTAATACGAATGATATTTTTTAAAACTTCCGATAACATAATATACTTTGCAGCACATGAATAATCGATATCGACACCATGAAATGGCTTTCTGTCGACTGGCTATTTTTTCATTACTTATTTAACATCATCGCTGAGTAGTGCTACACTCCTAGTAAAAGGGTATGGGTTTGGTAGGAAGCGGGCTGAGGCGGTCGGGGCAAGAGGATGAGCTAAACAGGGGAAGGGGGTGGGGGCGCTTTACTGTTGTTCTCAGTGTTTACTATAATGGACCGGACCCACGATAAAACCTCGGCTTAACAACGCTTAGGAAAGTTGCATAGTAGTAGTATGCATCATTCGTTATTCACAATTTCCCTCCGGACTCTTTGCACTATTAAGTTTCAACAAATTATGTGATAACAACAGCCCTCAACTCACTGCCTCGCTCCCGCTTCTCCATCCCTGATTCATAACCCCTTTCAGCCCTTCACCACCCACGCCACAATGCGTCATCTGTTGCCAGGGCTGTGCGTATCTACCTGCTCTTTCGGCTCGGATTCACTTGTCTGACAGTGACGGGGTTCACGGACAGCGTAGGGCACAAACATAACATTTGTGGATGACTGGAGGGATTCCACATGTGCACTGAAGAGCTTCCACCTGTATATTGAAGACCTTCCACTTACTTATTGAAAGCTTTCCACCTGCGCACTGAAGGGCTGCCACCTGCATCAAGAAGGGCTTCCTCCAGGACAATGCAAGAGGGGTGAAATGCCCTTCTATATATCCTTTCTAAACATTCCTGTCAAAAGTGAAGTGGTCACTTACTTTATTGTACGTTTAGTTACATTATTAAACAGTTTTAACTCTAGACACAGCTCTCCTGACTGAATGCGAAAACAAAACAGAAAGATTTCCATGTATCACGCCAGCTCACCAAAGGTCTTCTTATGTGCAGTCAAAGAAAAAAATCGTGCTACACCCCAGTAGCGTTATGTCCGAAACCCATGGCGAAGAATTTCGGTAAGCTGACAGCAAAGCTTCGAGTTTGAATGGGAACTTTATCAAAATTCTTCGTTACTGGTTTCAGAACGTAAGGTACGGTAAGTATAACGAGACTTTTTTCTTTGTCTGTACCCACAGAGTTTCGTTAATGACAACCAATGCGACTAATGACCGACCAGTTCATTTACCTTATTTACCTAATGACCACCCACTTACAGTACACTCAGGAAGTCAAGGAGTCAACATGAAACGGGAAGAACCGTCAGATATAATCGCTGGTGGTAAATCTAACCCTATACTTAACATCGGACGAGTCCAAGGTAATTAGCTATGACGGCCGTGGATTTCCCCAACCAAAGTCACTCATACACCAAGCGTGACCACAAAAACCACAATGTACACATACACACATACACCACCACACACAACACACACACACCACCCACAAAACACACACACACACACACATACACACACACACATATACACACACACACACACACACACACCAGAAGTTACAATTTTATTTAGGAAAGGAATGGAACCAGTGTTAAACAGAGGTGAACAGTGGTGAACAGCGCTTAAGTCAGTGAGAACAACTCAACAGTAACAGTCGTACCCAAGTTAACCTTCACACAGTGAGGTCCCAGGTACCCAGTGATAACGGCCAGTGAGACCCAACAACAACCAGGGATGTGTTAATCCGTCTACGATAGGAAGGCCTGGGACCACACCTCACTCATATAACACCATCTGTGAGGGAATTACTACACCATATCAGGTCCCTCATAACACCATCTGTGAGGGAGTTACTACACCACGTGAGGCCCCTCATAACACCATCTGTGAGGGAATTACTACACCACGTGAGGCCCCTCATAACACCATCTGTGAGGGAATTACTACACCACGTGAGGTCCCTCATAACACCATCTGTGAGGGAATTACTACACCACGTGGTCCCTCATAACACCATCTGTGAGGGAATTACTACACCACGTCAGGCCCCTCATAACACCATCTGTGAGGGAATTACTACACCACGTGGTCCCTTATAACACCATCTGTGAGGGAATTACTACACCACGTCAGGTCCCTCATAACACCATCTGGGAGGGAGTTACTACACCACGTGAGGTCCCTCATAACACCATCTGTGAGGGAATTACTACACCACGTGGTCCCTCATAACACCATCTGTGAGGGAATTACTACACCACGTCAGGTCCCTCATAACACCATCTGGGAGGGAGTTACTACACTACGAGTTTGCTGTTCAACACCTACATTAATCTGTATGTTCACTGTATGTTCCTTTACCTTTCTCTAATGAAGGCTTTTGTTAAACCACCAATGTAAGTAATAAGTCATTTATGTCCAATGTATATTTTCAGCCTTCTGGCTGCAGAACTTTTTCAATAAACCGTCAATTATTATTATTATTATTATTATTACACACACCACCACCACAAAACACACACACACACACACACACACATGACTATGCTGCCGTTCATTCGAAACTTGAAAAAGTAGGTTGTACCTCTCTAGTCCGGCATTCTGTGGTCCGGAACGATTTTAGTTTGTCCAATAGGTAGATAGGCAGCTTCTTTTTTTTTTTTTTAACTTATCTGAATTATTATTATTATTATTATTATTATTATTATTATTATTATTATTATTACAGGAGTATTAAATTTTTGCCCCTCAGGCCCCAATGTGGGTCAGTGACCTATGCCCGGGTGGGCTTATCCCCATACAAAAAAAAAAAAAAAACAAAGCCGCAGGAAATTAAGGTTTGTTTACGTCCGGCAGTTCGGCTGCTCTCTCTCTCTCTCTCTCTCTCTCTGCTTGTCTACACAGAGTACAACATTTAACCCTTCAATATATATATGAGCAGTAAATAAGTGTTGCTTTCATATTCTTATGTAGAGTAATGACGATATGTTTTCACATGTGCGCACTTACATACGCGCAGTCTCACTTGTTTTACCATTAATGGTTAGCTACTTATATTGTTCCATTTATTGTTCCATTAAATAACATTACAGGTACTTCAAACAACCAGATTAATTTTTTTACATTAATTTTACTACAGTTTTACATGTAGAACCAATCAGTCATTTGTTTTGTAAGCTTTAACATAAACAATGCCGGCAGCCGTCTCGTCTTCTCGTGTGTTTTAATATTCCACGTATTATTAATAAATTGTATTGTTAATTTTGCACACACAAACATTAATTCAATAAAAACAAATTCAGAAACATTAATTAAAATATATATGAACAGTAAATAAGTGTTGCTTTCATATTCTTATGTAAAGTAATGACGATATGTTTTCAAGTGTGCGCACTTAGATATGCGATCTCTCTTTTTTCTTTACCATTATCGTTAGCTACTTCTATTGTTCCATTTATTAACATTAAATAACATTCCTTAAAACAGCCGTATTAATTTTACTACAGCTACAACCAAAGTCTTATTTTCTTCAGTTTTATATGTAGAACCAGTCAGTCACTGGTTTTGTAATCAACGAAAACAATGCTGTGTCATTTCCTCGTGTATTTTAATGATCTACGTATTATTAATGAATTGTATTGCTCATTTTGCACACATAAACATTAATTTAATAAAAATGACATTCAGTAATAAACAATAATGAATCTTTTGTATATAAGAGAAATGACGCTGTTTACACGATTATGCACGTTTCCGCCGTCAACATTTTTATTTTTTTTGTGTATGTTCCAATAAAAGGCGTTGAATTAAAAACTCACGAAATTTTAGAGGCTACTATACGACATTTAACCCTTCAATATGTCTTCAAAGAGACCATGATGCAGAGAAAGTGGTGCTAGTGCTTCCAAGCATAAGCACAAGTCACTATCTATCCAGGGAAAGGGTGAATTTCCATGGTCCGTCAATTTTCATGGTCCGGCACCGGTCAGGTCCCGAGGTTGCCGGACTAGAGAGGTTGTCATGCAACTAAACGCAGTCCTCGTAGCAATGAAGGGAGCTGGCCAAACACTAGGAACCATACATCGTACTTTCGAATATAGGGGTAAAAGTATGATCACTGTTTTACTAAATTCACTGTCGTCCCCACCTGTACTACTGACAAGCATAAAGAAAGAAATCAATGCAGAGAGATTAACACTATCTTCGAAGGAAACATCTTGAGTAATTAAATAAGGTTGAGGGCCTTGCGAATGACACACTTTCCAACCGAGACACGACAGGTCGGTCACACCGAGACATTCACAATCCTGAACGGGATGGAAAACGTAAACCAAGAACAATTCAAGATATCAAGTGTTACGAATTTTAGGAATGACTACTTCACCCAGCGAGTTAGACCTGTGGGAAAGTCTACCAAGAGAATCGGCAGAAGCAAGAAAAGAACTGGGCTCCCGAACAAACTTGAACAAGATTATCGAGATATATGGGGATCCTAAACTAGTGGTCACGGCCCGCGAGGTAAATATGGCGTGTACTGTACATAAGACCCCATCTCTTGTGAACTGTCACGCCATTTTACCTTAGTGAGTGATATACGTTACTGAAGTATGTCAATAAATCCATTAATTATAGTCTGGAAAAACCCCGTGTATCACTCGTGAGTATACTGTGTGCACTGTTTAACTTGGATGTATTGCTTAAATATGTGTAAGAGAATATTGGTCAATGTGAATAAATTGTCGAACTCGGCTCAATTGTATATCTACAGATAAAACTCAACAAGAGTTATTTACTTAGAATTTTGCTTGAATGTGCCTTCGAAGCTAAATATTAATTCATGTGTCCTGTTATGAAAAAATCAACCCTGAGTGTATCTTGGGTGCCGTAACTGACAACAAGCATATCATTATCCTTTTCTGAGTCAGTGACACCACCTCTAAATTTAACTGTAAGGAAAGAATGTTCACTGACCTCGAGATGGTGGCATTCCTCTCCTTCCCTCGCCAACTCCGTAGCAGCAGTTTTCTCTACCCCTCTGCTACCCCCCCCCCCCCCTCCCCCGCCTAGCAACAAAAGGATCCTATCCCTACTGCTCCTCCCCCCTCCCCTGCCAACACGCACCATGCAGCCTTCGTTAAGCCGAGCTAAAGCATGTTTATGGTGAGGCATAAGGGACACTGCGTGTTTTTTTTTTCTGGGTGTGATTGTGGGTGAGCAATGGGTATGCAGAAGAGCAACTGTATGTGTATGTGCGTAAGTATGCATATAGGTAAAAGAGCGAGTGGTGTGTGCGTATGTACTGTACGTGTGTACCTATATAAACCCAAATATGAAGGTAAAAAGAGAAGAGTATCCAACAGTCTACACTGTAGATGCTGTGTGTGTGTGTGTGTGTGTGACCTATAGATAGTTACGTAAGTGACCAACAAGTATAATACATACATGATGTAACCTATAGTGTCAGGGAATTTTGGCTGCAACTGTACTGTACATTCTAATTTTTACCGAGTTGATAAGTGGACAATGAGGGTGGGAGACCTCTGAAAGACATGTCATTAAGGCACTGAAGAATAGCTAAGGGTGGTTGACGAGGGACACCAAGAGCAGCTGCGTATGTTTTCTTGAGCCGAGACGTCTCCCTGCTAGTGGGCGTTGGGTGCGCTTCTCCGCCATCTGGTCACATCTCTGAATCTAGCCATCATATATATATATATATATATATATATATATATATATATATGAGTATAATTATAAATAGATAAATGTCAGCGTGATTATTAATGTGAATATGAAATCATTGATACATGAACAGTAGACTGTATAGTAAATTCATCTTAAGTGTTTGTATCTGTACAAGCTGAAATTCTCCACATTTCGTATTGTTTAGCTTATTCATCACCAACCTCCGGTGCTCCCAGTCTTCGTCATCTTGGTAGTAAGATCATACATTTTTAGGACAGCTTAGCATACGATACATCCTTCATTCACATCGTATATTTCACTAAATATGTAATATCCAAGTCAGATTATGTCCATGGTGTGGCGAGGTCGCAGGCTGAGAGATGCCGCGCTGCCTGTGTGTGGGTGTCGGTGGCCGAACACTTCACCTCAATGACCTCACCCACGCCTACATGCTACACGACAGCCCCCGCTGCTCACTCACCTACTCAGTAACCAAAAATATGTACAGTACCCATAAGAACATCAGAATGGAGGAAACTGCAGCGGGCATAAAGGCCCATACTAGGCAGTCCCATTTACACCCAGCCCACATTGCTCATATATCTGTCTGACTCTAACCTATATTTGAAGCTTTCCAGCCTGTTCGTGTGTTAAAAATTATTTTCAGGAACGTGTTCCACGCCTCCACTATCCTATCTCTAATCCAATGTTTATCTATCTCGCGCCTAAGTCTAAATTTGTCTAATTTAAAACCATTGCTACGAGTTCACAACTGGTTGGATAATAATTTAAGTTCATTTGCTATATCACCTTTGTTTAATTTAACCCTGACTTCCATTTATACACCTCGATCATATCGCCCCTCACTCTACGTGTTACCATTAGGGATGTAAGTACAGGATCAACTATCAAGGATTACACAAGGTACATTCTCACCAAAAACTTCTCAAAAGCTATTTAAACACTATCCAGTCTGAAAAGTGAACGAAGAATCTGAAACCATTCCGAGATGACAAGCCTCATTCTGCTCATTCTCATATCCATCGTGGCCAGGTATACGACGTCTCAGATTAATTGTCGAAGTTATTTTGTGATATATTTTTGTTGGCCTTGGAGAATATACGTTTGTAGAAATATATTATATTAGTGGAAACGAGAGCATAAAATGATGGATATCTTTTTTAAGGGTTCAGACATCGTCCCCGAGACTTCAAAGTACAACTTCAGACCCATTTTGTTCGGTGGTCTTGTAAGTATTATTCATAAAAAAATAAATTCCTGTATTCATCCACGTTGAAATGTAATAATAATAATAACTAATAAGTAATATTGTCATTAAGGTTTATCATTGGATTGGTATGCATACCGTACAGACTAATCAGGTACGCAATTCAATGATCTATGTAGGATCTCTACATTGTTCTTGATTCAAGGGCTACAGTATTTTGAAGCCCAGAACTGTTCTCGATTCGACATCTTGAGCTGGTAGACTGCTCCCTGAATGTGCCATCCTCTGCCTGAAGAAGTATTTCGTTATGTTCGTTCTGCATGAAAATTTGGCGAACTTCAAGTTGTGTCCCCTCGTGTTCGTGATGCGTGTTATCACAAAAAAAGTCCGGGTTCACATTTTCCATCTCTTTCAAGATTTTGAATGACTCTGAGATTTGCCCTATTGTTTCATATCTTAAATATATTCATGTTTAGATTATGTACACTTTGTAATTGGTTGTTAGAAGATACTAGGACTGAATGGAGACAGTGTTCTCAGCTGGTGGACCACTCCCTGTTGTAGAAGAGCAGCAAAAGCGATTTTACTTCACTGGTATGTCATCTCCGCATTGGTGGTGGATGGGCGAATTTTGCGTGTAATGTACCAGAGGCTTAACCCGATTCGCGTTGTGTGTATGGGATGACGGCAGATCCGTCGCTTCTGGCGATGGTCATTTCACATAACTGAACACAAGTTGTAATTAAATACTTTCTTATCTTGATTAAAAAATCGAGGTTAAACAGGCTATGGTAAAAATGGCATAATTGGTAAAGGACGGAGAAAATCTTAAGAGACGATAAGAGAGGAGAGAAGCGGGATCATCATGGGGCCGGGAGGGTGAGAGGTGAGGCAGTACGCTGTCGGTTGAGCGTAGTCACGACCAGCGTAGAAAGGATTCGGCGTTTACAACAGTCCACATTTCTAGCTTACTTCTGACTTGGGTGTTTGTGTTCTTTAAAAAACTCAGACAAATGTTAAAGTAGGCCATTACCAACAAACTCATAATAACGTAGTTTACCGTTTATTGACATACCTGGCTCATTCTCCCCAAAAATCTGATTCCCGCCAAAAATAAACTAATTTGCTGATAAGTGTTGAAAAAGTGAATTAAAAGTTGTTAGTGACGGCAAGTAAATCAACTCAATCAGTCAATCAATCAAAAGTTGCCAGGAGACTTTCACACCAACCATACTTGGGACTCGAAAAAGAACAATTACGTAACGTCTAACCTCGTCGGCAGCCATGGTTGACTGTGGTGGTGGAAGCGTCTTGAGGGTGACGTCATACCACACCCACCCCACACACCCTGGCGTATAAGTTCCTCCCGACCACTACCCGGATCGTAAATGATTTTTCTTTATAGCTACACCTCGTGTACATATTATTCATTTATTAATACTCAACATCTTTGTGAATTATACATTCCCCCAACTCTATAGATTCCCTATTCACTACATATTATCTCCTAACCCAGGTATAAGTAGTAAAACCCTTAACCCACTTCCCTCTCTCTCTACCACTCGTCGAGTCGTCTCCTCCTCGCCATAGCCCACCTGCGCAGCAGCGCGTACCCTAGTCTAGTTTCCAAAAGTTCCCTAGATTCTCTCTCAAAATTACCCTGTTGTCGCAAAATTACCCTAAATTAATTTTGCTATATATACGTGTAGGGTGAAACTATGGGCACGTTTCTTTACGCCACTTGCCTCTGTCTACCCAATAGTAATTGGAAACCCGGATGTAAATCGATCTGCGGATCGTGTTCCGGGGTAATGATTAGCCAGTGCAGTTGGCGAGTTGTCCGGTCTTCTCGGCCTATTCCTTGACACTGGGTCATGCAAGTGACGCAACTCGTTAACTTAGGGTGTGGTTGTTGTGTTGGTGACAGCTTCGACACCTTAAACAAATTCACGCCTAGGTGGCCTTTGGGCCGGCCATCATCGTTACACGAGAGGCAACCATTATTTATATATATATATATATATATATATATATATATATATATATATATATTTATATATATATATATATATATATATATATATATATATATATATATATATATATATTTCATGTAGATCCACAATGCCACAATGAAAACGTGGATAAGATAAATCTTGATAAAATCACGGGAAAAGGGAAACAACGGAGCACCTTAGCTTTCGTCTTTATTCAAGACATCTTCAGTTGCCTCTGAAGATGTCTTGAATAAAGACGAAAGCTAAGGTGCTCCGTTGTTCCCTTTTCCCGTGTGATTTTATCAAGATATATATATATATATATATATATATATATATATATATATATATATATATATATATATATATATATATATATATTGTACATAATTACTGTATATATATATGACGGGAATTCTTATGAAATGCATTAAGCAACACAATCAAAAAAAATTATTGCTATGCAACAGTCATATTTACTCACTCGTTTTCTACTCCTGTTGTGGTGGTTGAAGGGCTGTGATTTTACTTCTGAAGATCCACAGCTTTACAGATGCGGTCTGTCATAAGCTTCAAATGTGTAGATGTAACTTCAATTTTTTCTGAAGGTTGAATTTTCAAAGGTACTCTTGGCAGGGAGCATTCCAATTAATGTGACCGAGTTCAAAAAATTTTCACTTTTGTTTTCATTAAATTGATTTGCGAAAATACCCTTTCAACACTGGCACTATAAAGAATCAAGCAAGTATAACAGTTTTCTCATGAAATTCCCCAACAACGGAAACAAAGGTGTATCATCACCTTTCTTTAAACTGTTAACTTTCAGCCAAAACTTCCAAACACTAATGTCGCTCTGGACATTCAGTTGTGTTTCGTAGCACGCGCCACTCACTGTCAATGATGTTTCCGTTACTCGGGCACTAGGTTTGGAAAGTGAGATGCTAATGGGGCACTGGAGGGGACATTTTTCATCAAAATACTTTGGGATTCAATGCTTTGAGAGCTGCAAATAATGGATCAGTAAGGGTAAATCTTTGTAGAATCTGTGATGCACCCTCGATATAAAAATCCAGACATCTTAATCTGAAGTTGTCCAGCAGCTACTTGTCGATGACTTGTCTGGAGTGACAGTTACCCGACCACCGTGGGGGGGGGGGGGGGGGTGGAATAGGTGGCAAGAAGCTGTGGTATGTGTGTATGTGTGGGTAAGGTGGCAAGAAGCTGTGGTGTGTGTGTATGTGTGGGTCAGGTGGCAAGAGGTTGAGGTATGTGTGAGTTGGTGTCAGGTGGCAAGAGGTTGAGGTGTGGGTGTGGGTGTCAGGTGGCAAGAAGTTGAGGTGTGTGTGTGTGTGTGAACGAACGAATCAAGGGATTTCATACTGCGAGTGAGTTTTTTCTTTTTTTTTCTATTTTTTACTGGGATTAGCTCACTCGGGCACAGGTCACTGACCCATATCAGGGCCCGGGGGGGGGGGGGGGGGGAATTTAATAATAATAATAATTCATAGTAAATAAAATTTATAATAAAAAGTAAAACAAAATATTAATGGTAATAATAATAATAACAACACTGTGATAATAATACATACAAAAAAATGCAAGAATGAAAAAAAATCAACAGTGAGAAACGCTATATATGAATGTTTTGTCATGTAATAGAAACAATTGAGACCCTACAATTGTGTGTAAATGAGGCAGAAAGTCAGATCAGCAACCTGGGACTTGGTCACAATTTTCGTGATGCCATATGGCAGCAGGGTCTGCCATTAGACAACACATTATGCTGCCAATATCTTCCCAGGCGGTAGTACCTCCCTGTTCGGTAGCTGCCTTCTACCTACTACCTACCAACTACCAGACGTGCTTTTGTGTTTCAATGTGTGACGAGCGCGAGGGTGGCGTGGGTGTACGTGGCGTGAGTGTGAGTGGCGTGGGTGGCGTGAATGTTATTGACATGGGTGTGAATGGCGTGGGTGTGAGTGGCGTGGGTGTTATTGACATGGGTGTGAAGGGTGTGAGTTTAAGTGGCGTGAGTGTAAGTGGCGTAAGTGTAAGAGGCGTGGGTGTATGTGGCGTGGGTGTGAATGGCGTGAGTAAGTGGTGTGAGTGTAAGTGACGTAGGTGTGAGTGGTGTGGGTGTGAGTGCCGTGGGTGTAAGTGGCGTGGGTGTAAGTGGCGTGGGTGTGAGTGGCGTGGGTGTGAATGGCGTGAGTAAGTGGTGTGAGTGTAAGTGACGTAGGTGTGAGTGGTGTGGGTGTGAGTGCCGTGGGTGTAAGTGGCGTGGGTGTAAGTGGCGTGGGTGTGAGTGGCGTGGGTATGAGTGGCGTGGGTATGAGTAGCGTGGGTGTGAATGGCGTGGGTCTGAGTGGCGTGGGTGTGAATGGCGTGAGTGTACGTGGTTTAAGTGAGAGTGGCGTGGGTGTACGTGGCTAAGGTGAGATTGGTGTGAGTGGCGTGGGTGCGAGTGAATTCAGGGTGTACGTGGCTTAGGTGAGAGTGACGTGGGTGTGCGTGGTGTAGTTGAGAGTGGTGTGGGTGAGTGTGCAGAGAGTTGGAGCGAAACTCTTACTGATTTGTTTATTTGATCATCATGAGGACATCAACTGCTACTTTCTGCCGTTACAGTATTAAGACTGGCTCCGTCATGATAGCCTATATGCTACAACTCTCTCTATGTCACGACTGTCTATCTCTATATATTATGATCATCTCTGTAACTACTGTCTACATATTATGATTGTCTGAAATGACTGTCTCTGTCATAGTTTGTTTTGAATGTAAATAAGCTGTGCCTCTCCTCTAAATAGCTATACCTCTTCTAACTAGCTGTACCTCTCCTCTATCTGTACCTCTCCTCTAACTAGCTGTACCTCTCCTCTAAATAGCTGTACCTCTCCTCTTACCAGCTGTACTTCTCCTCTTACTAGCTGTACCACTCCTCTTACCAGCTTTGACTGGACGATAGCGGTTTCCGCCCTAACATTTGTAAACCACAAGTGTGTCAGAGCTGCCAGGTGTGTGGTGTTGGAGTGTGCTTAGTTATACATCACACCAGGTGTAGGAAATGGGCTTACATTAGTGTAATCATGTAACAGGGAGGGGGGGGGGGGGCTTATAATGTGTCTTTCGGGCGTGCGGTGCTGGGGATGAAGGTTTATAGTGTCCATAAAGTGTGTGGTACTGGGGAGAAAAGTTTGTAATGTGTCTTTCAAGTGTGTGGTTAGTGCTTGTAGTGCACCTTTCACGTGTGTGGTACTAGGGAGAAAAGTTTAATGTGTCTTTCAGGTGTGTGGTGCTGGGGGTGTCTTTCAGGTATGTGATGCTGGGGATCTTTCAGGTGTGTGGTGCTGGTGATGAGGGCGCGGAGTGTGTTCTTCAGGTGTGTGGTGCAGGGGGGGAGGGGTTCTTGAGGTGTGTGGTGTTAGGTGGGAGCCAGTGGTGGTCTGGGCTAGCCTCCCAATTAGGTAGGAAGTGCATTTTTGCTATGTCTTCTACCTTTTTATTGTAAATATATATACAGTATAAATGAGGTGATTTACCTACGCGTTTTCTTGTTCTCTCGTCCAGGATTCTATACTTTAGTCATGATTGAGTAACTCGGAACACTTACTGTAAAGAGTATCTTATGCAGTTTTAACTGAAGTCTACCGTACTTAAACTAAGCATAGCAATAGTAACTATTATCCTTCAGACCATGACCTGGTCTTTTAGGGTAAGTTTGGGTGACGGCCAAGGGTGTGATAGACTGGGGGCCATATTTACATGCCCCAGAAAGGTCTCTGTCAGCTTCAAGGCTGGTCAAAGAAATGATTGTAAAGAGTCAATGTCATGACTGTAGGTCATACCAACAGTAAGATAATGTGTCACATGTGATAAAATGTTAATCTGCTATATCTTTAGAAAGTCGGATATCAACGGATTATTAAATAAAATATTGAAAATTTCACAGCGGGATCTACACCGAGTAACTTGTAAAATGTATGAGAACATGTAGAAAATCACAATATATAATACAAATCTATTCTTCTAAAAATACTAAATATTTTGTAAGCTCATTCTAACATTTATAACAATTAAAACATATTTAATAACAAAACAACTGGATATTATGTACTTTAAATTATTCTCTCTTTACATACTTACTAACAAAACATATAAGTGAGAGCAGCAAGTCTGAGTAATGTTATGAAGCATATTGTGTGGGCCGGATACTCAAAAACATTTATGGGACTGTACGTCGTTGTGTACCCGTAACTGGACTCACAGTCTCAGATTGGCATACTCAAAACACAGATGGTATACTCAAAACCAATATTTGACATCGAACTCCGTAAGTTAACGCAAGTAACTTACACCAGCTCCTGAGGTTGTGTAACACTCTCAACCCGGATGTAGTAGTGACTAATTCCCGATTGTATAGAAAATAATAATAATATATTTTGTAATAATGCTTGTTCGACTTGTTTTATCATAGAATAATGAAGAAAAATTCTTGCACATCAACATACTGAAATATAATATTTCACTTTGTCTTTTTCGTAACATTTTTGTTGCCATAATAAGAGGCTTGAGTGTTTGTATTTGTCTCAGTTTGGAAGAGACGCATCTTTTGTCTTCTTACACATTATAAAGTATTTCTTACCAAAATAGAAGGCTTCTATTGTTCACACTTAGGGTAAAAATATGTTTTATGACTGAGTAAACTTACAGATAGAACTTATTAATGTTGTATAGCCGTAAATATCCCTCAGTAATGAAAGCCAAGTATGAGGTCAAGTGAACATTCCTGCCAAGACTTCGCCTTGTTTTTCTAATATTCAACCAATAGCCTTTGCCTATTTTCTTATGCAAAAATATATACTTTATTCTCTTGTGACAAGTGTTGGGTGTTTTCTTGAAGGAAAGGAGGAACACCGTGTAGCAGCCGAGAACTTTAATGTGGAGATACTTGCTCCATGATTGTTAGACTGGTGCCGCCGTACCCCCCGGCCCGTCACGGCGTCTCTGCTATAAGATGTTGCGGGGTTGCGCCAACGTAATAACAATAATAGTCCATCTTACAACTCCCCAACCCCTCAAGATTGGATGAGGGCAACAAAAATAATGGCACTTACACAATCTGACTAGAAACAAACGAAAATTAAATAAATAATGGGAAATGCCTAAAAAAAGCATACAAGGAAATGCCATGACAGCGGCATACGTAAACAGAAAGCATTACACCTAGGTCTATGTAGAGAGGTCGGACGCGCAGGAGAGGTCCGAGCCGGCGGGAGATATGACGTCAGCTGATCCTCTCACCCCTCAGGCTCAGAGCCCTTGTTGGCAAGGGCTATGGAGTTAACATCATCTATGCTCGTACTTTCTATCTTCACTTCATTCGTAATGTAATTGACTATCACGCTCTCCATCTTGTGACTATTCCGCCTAAACAACGCAACAGCCTTGAGGTAGTGCAAAGTGAAACCATGCCCATCATTATAGGATGGCCAAAATCAACCAGAATTGTAAACATGAGGAAAGAGCTCGAACTGCCCTCCCTATCTGAGAGGATAGCTCTAC
This sequence comes from Homarus gammarus, assembly GCA_958450375.1. Lineage (NCBI taxonomy): Eukaryota > Metazoa > Arthropoda > Malacostraca > Decapoda > Nephropidae > Homarus > Homarus gammarus. The sequence goes on from CAUDMG010001162.1 coordinate 468,138, forward strand.
TTAATACCATGTTTTGTGTCAAAGTTTTGAAGAACAATGGTCCCCAAACTACAGCTCAAACTGAGTTGATGTTCGATCTAAGACTTTCTAAGTAATCCCGCCTATCTCGCTAACCTTCCACAAAAGACTCTCTTTGGGGCGTGGCCTCATAAAAGTGTTGCAGATCTCTTGAAACTGAATGTTCCAATCACCCAAGACGAACCCATTAATGCCATTCCTCCTTGGCTGGATATATCAGTTCCTATTAATTACACTCCTGTTGGTAGTAAGCAAATGTTAAACACCGATGTGATGAGATGTGTCACACTAGAAACTATTAACAGACACATAGAAAGTATTAAATCAAGTGAATGCTATGCTTTTACTGATGGTTCTGTGCAGACAAACACAGGTAGAACAGGCTGTGCTATTGTAATATATAAATAAAAAGAGATGATAGTGTCAAACAAACAAAGGCTGAACAACTGGGCCAGCACAACACAAACTGAACTAACTGGAATCTACTTAGTTACAGACTACATTAAAGAAAATGGAGGTGGGGTGATATTCTGTGACTCAAAGTGCTTTGAAATCAATGAACAGCCCATCAGGTTCTATGTCTAAAGTTGTATGTGTTATTAAAAGAAATGTGAAAACTGCCAATGAGAATAACTCTCTTATCGAATCTGTGTGGATTACGTCCCATGTTGGAATTAGGTATCATGACCGTGATAGACTGGCCAATGAGGCATGCAAGAGAGAAAATGTTGACCGTGACCTTGGTCTGTCCAATGCTTTACTTAAAAACATTCAAGTCAGTACCATGAACTGTGATCTAGAAGACCTGAGAAATGCAGAAAGACCTGGCAGTTGTAGCATTAGTAAATATGAAAAATTTTGTGAGGAGAGGTACCGGTATGGCCAGCATAAGGACAGAATCAGACAATGTGATGTAGTCATGGCCAGAATTAGGCTAGGATACTGTACAGTAGGGAGTGACAGTTTTGCAAAAGTTTTCAAAATCTAATTGCTTGGGTTGGATTATTTGTCTATCGGCCACGCTAATTCCGAATACGTTTGAGTTTTTTACATCATTGCATTAGAAGGTTTGTGGATACTTTTGGGTTTGGCATGAAAAACGCGAAAAAACTGTAAATAATAAAGGGACTGGCAATGTGGCACAACCTGTTAAAATCAAGTTATTGAATTGGATTATTCGACTACTGTGTATGCTGGTTCATAATATGCTATTGTTTTACAACTCAATGCGCTACAAATTATGCCGATATTTTTGCTGCAAGTCACCACATACGTATATTTCGAAAACCAGGGCCCAATATTACCAACGGCGTGGATAGATTCCGTGGAATGAATTCAGGACATTCACGCTCATGGAACATTACCAAACTCCGTATATGTGCCAATGGCAGGCCAATGGCAGGCCAATGGCAATATTTACAGAGTTTGTTGAGGCTCCCTGGACGGGAATGCCCTGAATTTATTCCACGGAATCTATTCACGCCGTTGGTAATATTCGTCCCAGGACTGATCAACGAATTCAGCCCAAGTAGCTTGACTTGGACAGTTAAGGACAAAATCTCAGTCCGTACTTTTGAATAAAATATTGTTCAATAGGTGGTGATATTGAAGTGCTGAAAGTTGTTTTTTCTGTGTTGTTTTGCTGTCGTCTGCCACATCAAACAACTTCTCAGCTATATCCTCGAACCTCATCTTCAGCTTCCCGTTCTTCGTTTTCTTCCTTTTCTGTTTCTGTCCATTTCCCTTCATCATCATCGTCTCCCTCCGCATCCTCCACAGGTCGTGGACTCTCATTTTCACCCTGATTTCAGAGATAGTGTGGACAGTGGCCTTCCTATACACATCCAGTACCTTCTCAGTCACCTTGTTGGTGGCATCCATATAATCAAAAGCATTTGTTCTTCTCCTTAACCTCTCGTTTTCTGCTTCATAAGCCAGGGCACTTCCAACTTCCTTGTTCAGAGGCAACATGTTAGATGGCAGAGGCATCCGAACCCCGAACACCTTATCGTTATCCTGGCGCAGCTGAGTGTTGCTAATCTTAGGACGACCCATCTTGGTGGCGGCCCTTTGAACTAACTGCAAAACAACACAGAAAAAACAACTTTCAGCACTTCAATATCACCACCTATTGAACAATATTTTATTCAAAAGTACGGACTGAGATTTTGTCCTTAACTGTCCAAGTCAAGCTACTTGGGCTGAATTCGTTGATCAGTCCTGGGACGAATATTACCAACGGCGTGAATAGATTCCGTGGAATAAATTCAGGGCATTCCCGTCCAGGGAGCCTCAACAAACTCTGTAAATATTGCCATTGGCACATATACGGAGTTTGGTAATGTTCCATGAGCGGGAATGTCCTGAATTCATTCCACGGAATCTATCCACGCCGTTGGTAATATTGGGCCCTGGTTTTCGAAATATACGTATGTGGTGACTTGCAGCAAAAATATCGGCATAATTTGTAGCGCATTGAGTTGTAAAACAATAGCATATTATGAACCAGTGTACACAGTAGTCGAATAATCCAATTCAATAACTTGATTTTAACAGGTTGTGCCACATTGCCAGTCCCTTTATTATTTACAGTTTTTTCGCGTTTTTCATGCCAAACCCAAAAGTATCCACAAACCTTCTAATGCAATGATGTAAAAAACTCAAACGTATTCGGAATTAGCGTGGCCGATAGACAAATAATCCAACCCAAGCAATTAGATTTTGAAAACTTTTGCAAAACTGTCACTCCCTAGTGTACAGGCACATATGGGAAGTTAGTAACGCTGTACCCATACCGGAACACTCAGCATGTAAACTTTGTGATAAACCTTTAAAGTATACACTTGAACACTATTTTATTGAATGTGACAATGTCAAAGACTTCAGGCCACCTAGCTTATTGTATCATGAACTTTGTAATTACTAAATTGAATCGGGGGTGTTTGGGGACATTCTTGCTGTTTATCCTAAATTTGCTAGCCCACACTGATTAGTCTTCAATTAGAATATGACGTCCAATGTATATGAACCACTGTCTTGCATTGCAGCGAACAGTGACATCACCCAAATGACTCTGACCTATATATACTGCTAATGAATATGATGCATTTCTTTGTGTACGAACCTCTGTCCTGCATGGCAGTGAACAGTGACATTGCCCACGTGAATCTGACCTATATATACTGTTAATGTATTAATAATAACAAATAATAATAATAATAATTAACGGTTTATTAAAAGAGCTTGGCAGCCAGAAGGCTGAAAATATACAGTTACATATTTGGGGAATGGGTTTCGAATTACAAATAATATACAAGTAACATAAGTGATGCAAATAAGATATATAATAACTAGATGGGGAAAAGCTCAAACTACAGTGCATTTCAACATAGTGACAGAGCAAGAAGTAGTATTTACTGGGAGTGAATACACTAGTTTATTACAAGTTATTGATAATTTTTACAATGTTTGGGACTGGGCTGTTCTTATAGCGGTCAGTTCGTGCACGTATGGGCTGGATGCGGTTGTGGTGTCGTACAGCAATTCTCGGGCTGGGGATCTCAGGTGGTAGTAGGAGCCGGTGTCGAGGATGGTGTAGAAGCTTCTTACCAAATAGGAGCGTTATTGGTTTGTTGCTGGAGAAATAAAACCTCAACGTTGACTCGTACCATATAATTCGGTCAAAACCTGTTAAAGAACAATTCACATATAACAAATGCTGTTATCTCAGGACACAAAGTATGAATAATACAATCAATATACAGTACATAGCCTGTTAACATCTTAAATATAACTCACATGTTACAACTGTTGATACATCAGCAGACGATTTGTATAATATGAACAAATTACAGTACATAAATATACTTATTAAAATTATTTAGAGTTTTTATTTAGAGGCTTTACTAGTTCACGATCACACTCACGTTTTGGGGTCTAGGGTTTGACCAGCGTGTTGTTTCTCCTGCAAGAATCGGTGGACTACTGTGAGAGCAATCGCAGCCTGAGGCGAGGACCATCTGTTTCATATTTAAACATGTCGGCAAACACGTCGTCAACACTATGTCTCTCTTCTCACCCTCTCTCTCTCTCTCGTCTAGTTTATCTTATTGTGGCTATCCGTCTCTTTCTCTCTCTCTTCTAGTTTATCTTACTGTGGCAATAATACTCCTCCTGTCGGGCTTCGCACGAAATCACGGCATATTATTAGATTCACTCTCCGACCCCTTCCAACAGGCAGAGTCTCGTCACTGGGCGTATTAACACTGAGTCCTTTGTCTTCACTTTAACACTTCGCACCAGGCCATCTTTGCTCGGTAGAGCCTCCAGTATTCTCCCTAGCATCCACTGACTCCTGGGGAGGGGTTGTCCAGAGATGATCATGATATCCCCAGCGTGGAGGTTACGGCGAGTTTTGAAGAACCTTTGTCGCTGACGTAATGTTGGGAGATATTCTTTTATCCACCTTTTCCAAAATTGGTCCGCAATGAATTGGGCATGCTATCCCTCTTCGTCGGTACCCTTCTGTCATGGACCATCGCCTCGGTGGACAGTGTCTCCAGGTTCATCCGTAGTATGGGAAGCGGCGTTAGTGCTTCTAGATCCTTTGGGTCGTCAGACACTGGGGTGATGGGCCTTCCATTGATAATCTCTTCTATGGCACAGAACACAGTGCTGAGGTGTTCATCGTCTAGTGTCTGGGTGCCCACCACTCCCTGGAGGACATTCCTTACAGTGCGGATTTGTCACTCCCATACTCCTCCCATGTGAAAGGCTGTTGGGGGTTGAACTGCCATTCTACCTGTTTCTGTAGAAGGGCAATCCTGACCTTGTCACTGTTGTTCCAGGCGTTCACCACCTCTCGAAACTCTCGGCTAGCTCCAACCATGTTGGTTCCCCTGTCAGACCGAACACGCTTGGGAGGTCCCCTGCGGTAGGTGAATCTTGTCAGGGCATTGAGGAACAAGTCGGTGTCTAGTGAGGTGAGGACTTCCAGGTGTATGGCTCTGGTGGTCATGCAGGTGAATAAGCATCCCCATCTCTTCGCCCGGGCTTGTCCTTGTTTAACCAAAAAAGAACCGAAGCAATCAATTCCAGTGTAGGCGAACGGCTGGCCTCCTGGGCGCACTCGATCTTCTGGCAAGTCGGTTTGGCATTGGTGGGTAGGCCTCCAGTTGCTTCTTCGGCAAGTCACACACGTCCGTATTGTGCGGTCTAGTAATTTGCGGCACTTAGGTATCCAGTACGTCTCACGTACTATGGCAAGAGTGTGTTCTCGTCCCGAGTGTCCAGCTCTAGTTGAGTGTATCTCTCTCCCGATGAGCCCCGTGATCCTGTTGTCCCTTGGCAATAGTATGGGATTCTCCTGGTCTGGGTGGAGAGCGGCGTGTTTCAGTCGGCCACCTACTCTGATCAGACTGTCCGTGTCCAGATGAGGTTCAAGCCGCCTTATGTCACTATCTCTCACGGGTTGTCCCTGTTGTAACATTCCTAGTTCTCGAGGGAATCCTTTCCTTTGCATCAATCTTAAGACGGCTAATTTCGCCTCTTCCAATTCGTTGATCTGGAACTGATTTTCTTGGTGATGTTTGTTCTTTCGCTTCCCAAGCCGCCATTCTATAAACCTTCTAATCCACGCTACGCTCTTCAGAAGTCGATGCCTCGACGAGTACCTGGCCCATAGCTAATCGAGGGTACCCTCCCCCTGGTCAACGTTCGTCGTCAGCACCATGGTTTCCTTCTTCACCTCTGGGTCTCCCTCTCTGAGGTCTGGAATCCTCAATGGACTCTTTGGTCAACTGTCTTCTTCCAAGAAGAGGAAACCAGGTCCCCGAATCCACCTGCCCTCCTCGTTGAGCTCTGCTCTATGTAATCCACGACTAGCGTCGTCGGCTGGGTTCAGTGCCGACGTCACGTGGCGCCATTGTTCTACCTTGGAGTCCTTGTGTATCATTGCCACTCGATTGGTCACGAAGGAATGGAAGCATCTTTTGGTGTTTCGTATGTATTGAAGGACTGCCGTACTGTCTGTCTGGAACACTGAATTGTCTATTTGTAATTCAAGTTCTCGTCGTAGTCGTTTGCCTACCTTGGCAGCCAGTACTGTCGTGCAGAGCTCGAGTTGAGGTATGGTCTGCTGTTTCAGAGGGGCTAGCTTGGCCTTGCCACACAAGAAGGAGATTCGTTATTCAACCCAATACCTCGTCTACACTCATCTTGGAATATATATAATTTTGGCTCTTGTGACACTCGGAGCGATGAGTCCCAGTGGGTCATATATGGGGCTGACCATACTCAGAAGGCTTCGTTTCATCTCTGGTTTCTTAGGGATCTGGACCCGGACCTCTAGTTAGTCCTTTTCCAGGTTCCACAAGATTCCCAATGCTCATACAGTGGGGAGCCTGTCGTCTTTCAAATGACTTCCTTTACTCCCACGGCTTTCTCTGTCTGTGGAATTGCCTTGAGGACTTCCCTGGAATTACAGACCCACTTCGTAAGTCCGAATCCGCCCTTCTTTCTCAGCTGTCTCAGTCAATGGGTAATTATCGTTGCCTTCCCTGGCGAATCTACTGAGAGAAGCAGATCGTCAATGTAGAAGTTACGATTCGCTGTCTTGGTGTCGTCATGGACACCTTTCCCTGCAATCTTGGAATGATCGTTGTTGTATAATATGGACATGAAGTAGTACCTTAAGCTGTGTATTCATATATTACTCTATTAATTATGTATAGTAAAGTATTACAGAACATGTATTAATTCTATGTAATATTTCCATTTATTATGCACCATGTTATGAATATGAATTATCATATTTACATTTTATGTACAGTATTCAGCTTGTGAATGCTGGCATCTGTACATGCCAGTGCGCAGTGATACATAGAGTGAAGATCACCGGTCCTTATGGTGTGGAAGTGCTCTGCCTTATTAGTCCCCTTGTACATCTCCCGTACGAGAATAAGAACCTATTTTTAAGATAACAAGTGTTTGTGTATACCCTCAGTAGTGTAGAACATTTTGGGGGTATCAAAGACAAACATAGATGGCGCAGTGAGATTTCTCAGTGAGATACAGGGTGGACCAGCCTTCCCGCCGGACTGTGTTAATGGCGTCTCGTCTTCAGCTTCAAGGATTTACAGCCAGACTACAAGCCTAAAGACTTACAGTGTTGTGAAATGCTATGCTGTGTGCAGTGCTGTGCTGTGAAGTGAAGTGTTTTGTGAAGTGCTGTGTTGTGTATTTTAATCAGAATTGTCTGTGCAAATTGCAGTCAGATGACTAAGGGAGCGGCCCAACAGTACGTGCACTCCCGTCTCTGGTCATAGGGTAACTAACTGACCGCGCGACTGCGCCCGGCAGCGCGTCAAGCCTCACACACACGCACGCACTCACAGACCCACCTTATATTAAATTCTTGCGAATTACTTTAGACTTCTGTAATTCTGTGCATAGATTACGAGGGGTTGACCCGGTCTTTGCACAGATAGAGTACAGAAGCTGTCGGCATGTCTCACAGGGATCAAAATGATACCCTGGACGATAGGGTTATGAGTTTTAGTCTGGGAGACCACTCCCCACCCACACTCAGGCCCCACGCTCCCCACAGTGACAACGCCCAATCACCCACAGAATCTCCTCGTTCGTCGCAAGCAAGCTCTCCTGTGGTGCCTGCATCCACAGATCTCCTTCAACTGATTAAGTGGATGGAAACTTCTCGACGCCAGGACTATGTTGCAAGGAGAGAAGAGGAAAAAATTCGGTACAGAAAGTCTGAAAGACAACGCCACGAAGATGAACAAAGACGCAGAGAACTAGAAGATATACGTAGAAGTGAGGATGACCTGAGAAGAAGAGAGGATCAAGCCAGATTTGAAGTCTTGATTTCCCTGTTAGCCTCCCCACAACGATCTACCGTACATGGTTCCTCTGCTACTACTAATGCTGATACGACTAGAGGTACTGGTACCTCATTTCCCAGAGTCGGTTCAACAATTCCTCAAAAGGCTGCAGCACAAACGCCTCCCTCTCTGAAGTCTGACGCTTCTTATCAGATATTTCGGGAATGGCGTCGACGTTGGCAAGACTATGCAACAATGGTTGACCTCTCAAGTTTACCACAGCCTAAACAGATGATACAGCTTCGTATGTGCTTGTCCGTAGAGACACAACGTACTCTCGAGCACACACTTCAAGTGCCTCCTACGACAACTCTGACTGTAGAGGCAGTTCTCGACAAGTTACAGGAACATGTTAAGGGACAGGGCAACGAAGCACTTAGAAGAAGAGAACTCCTCCAATGTAAGCAGCTTGATGAAGAATCTTTTGATGCATTTTTTGTAAGACTCAAGAGATGTTCAGAGGAAGATGATGTTTGTCCTGGAAACTCTCAAGTCTGTGAAGAGACACAACTCAAGACAATTATTTCAACGGGTATTCGAGATGAAGAGCTAGTTCAGCGTCTCATTTCCCTTGACCCCACTTCCTCCGTTCAAGACGTAGTTACAAAATGTCGAGCGTACGAGGCCGCCAGGTGTGCGACTTCAGCTTTACGTTCACAACCTGACCAAGTGAGGGCGGTGTCTTCCTACAGAAAGGGTAAGAAGCAGCAAGATAACCCCATCCCTCACCCTCCAGCTACACCTTCAGCAGCAGCTTTGTGTAACAGCTGTGCGAGACAGCATGATGCCTCCCAGTGCCCAGCTGCTCAAAGCGTGTGCAGAAGTTGCGACCGCCAGGGTCACTGGGCTTACACAGTCAAGTGCCCTGCTAGCAAAGTTCAGTGCAGACTTTGTGGTCGTGTGGGCCATTATGACAAATGTTGTCGTAAGAAGACACAGAGAGGACACCACCTAGGATCCAAGAAGTCATCCTCAGGTAGTGCTGGCGCGCCCCCTCCTTCTGGCAAGCATCAAGACGCTGTGTCCAGTCGTTCCTGCTGTCGTGTACATTGTTCCACAGACACGACGCCCCAGCACATCAGTGGCGTCATTTCTCACAGTAACTTGTCATCCAGTCTTCAGAAGTTACCTGAAACCGGTGATGACGTCTCAGTAATTGGTCCACAACACTTAGCAAGTTTGGGAATACCCCGGAGCAACCTACAGCCCCCTCCTCAGAAAACGAAACTGACAGCTTATGGTTCCAAGATTGATTGATACGTTTATTGAGATACAAAAAAACATTAATACATCTCAAAGGTATGAAGTGACAGGTTCCAAGATGGCTCCAGCTTTGGGATCTTTCTGGGCTACTCTTACCTTTGGTAAGCAGTCTTGCTCAGCCCGGATTGATGTTCATGATGGGATCCCGACTCTGCTTTTATCATATGGCCATTGTCAAGAGTTGGCCATTATTTCCAAGGAATTCCCCAAACCTATTTTAAAGATCACCCATGTCAACAGGTTGAAGGAACTCCCTATCTCTACTAACACGTCCCCTTCTGACGCAAGAGCTTACCTTCTCAAGGAGTTTGCTGACGTGTTGGTTACGAAGAAACCTTTAGGATCCACACGACTCAAGCCGATGGTGGGTCCACCTATGAAGATTCATCTTTAGGATGGTGCCACACCTTTTGCCATCCACACCCCTTGTTTGATTCCTCACGCCTACAAGGAGCTAGTTAGACAAGAGCTTGACTCCATGGTTGCTCAGGGAATCATCAAGCCGGCCGGAGACGAACCTTCACCTTGGTGCCACCCTCTCGTCCCAGTCGCCAAACCTCGTGGTGGTGTACGTATCACCACCGATCTGTCAAAACTTAACCAGCAAGTTTCCCGTCCAGCCCACCCTTCACCGACACCCTTCGCAGCTGTTCGAAATGTGGACCCGAAGGCGAAGTTTTTTACAACAATGGACGCCTTATGTGGTTATTGGCAGATCGAGTTGGCCGAAAAAGACGAGCATTTGACTACATTCATCACACCATATGGAAGACATCAGTATTGCAGAGGCCCCATGGGATTTGCCGCTACGGGCGATGCATTCTCTCAACGTGGTGACGCGGCCCTTCAAGGAGTCACGAATTGTGTCAAGGTGGTCGATGATATTTTACTCCATGATGAAGACTACTGTGCCCACCTCTCCCGAATATATGAAGTTCTCACCAGATGTCGAAAGTACGGGATTACCCTCAACGCTGACAAGTTTGTAGTCGCCGCACCATCAGTGAACTTCTGTGAGTACACTCTCTCAGCATTAGGTATCGCAGCTGACCCGGAGAAATTAAGTGGAATCAGGGATTTTCCAACCCCTGCCAACCTGACAGACCTCCGTTCTTTTTTGGGTCTGGTCAGTCAGCTGGCTGAATTTTCACCTGACATCTCCGCCGCAGCCCAGCCGTTACACCCCCTGCTGAGCCCCAGGAGGACATTCCTGTGGACCCCAGATCATCAAGAGGCCTTCCAGCGAGTCAAGCAGGCCCTCTTAAGTCCACCTGTCCTCGCCTGTTACGACCCAGCCCTGCCCACTGTCCTCCAGACTGACGCCTCCAGACTCTATGGCGTTGGTTCCGCCCTCCTACAGGACCATGGCGGTGGACAACTCCGCTTAATTCAGTGTGGATCCCGGTTCCTGACGGACGCCGAGACCCGATATGCCACGATTGAGCTGGAGATGTTGGCTGTTGTCTGGGCAACGGCGAAGTGCCGCTTCTACCTGATAGGACTTCAGCACTTCACCCTCTTCACGGATCATCGCCCTCTTGTACCTATTATCAATCACTACTCTTTGGATGCAGTAGAGAATCCTCGCCTTCAACGTCTGAAAGAGAAGCTCTCGCCTTATCTCTTCACGGCTGTGTGGCGTGCCGGTAAGCTGTTGTGCATCCCGGATGCCCTGTCCCGTGCCCCTGTCAGTCGCCCCACCCCAGAGGACGAGATGTTGTGTTCTACAGCTGCTGCATCCCTCAAGTCAGTAATTTCATTAAAGGCTGTCTTCACATCAGAAGAGTCTACAGCACCGGATGCAGACAAAACTCTTGAAGATCTCCGCACCGCAGCCCGGGCCGACCCTTCCTATATCCAGCTCGTTGACTGTGTGTCCCAGGGATTTCCATCTAACCGATACGACCTTCATGAATCGCTACTCCCGTACTGGAAGATACGCGAGGACCTCTATTGTGACGGAGACCTCGTCTTGCAAGGTCCACGAGTAGTCATTCCTGCTACCCTACGCCGCTGTACCTTGACCCGCCTTTACGACAGCCATCGAGGAGTGAAGGCCACCAAGTGACGGACGAAGCAGACTGTATTTTGGCCCGGAATCGACGCGGACATTGCAAGTACCGTCCATGCCTGTGAGCCGTGCTAGATTCTGCAACCCAGCCAGCAACAGGAACCCTTAATGTGCGACAATAACCCTTCAAGACCCTTCGAGTCTGTGTCGGCCGACTTCTTTGCAGTGGCAGGGAAGTCCTTCCTCGTCATTGCCGACCGATTGTCTGGATGGCCTGTTGTCGTCCCCTGTGGTAGTGATACAACGGCTACTGCTACCATCCGGAATTTCAGGCATTACTTCAGAGAAGTTGGTGTTCCCCTCCGCATCAGGACTGATGGAGGACCCCAGTTCACCTGTACTGCGCACATCACTGTCATTCCTAAAAACCCCATTTAATTCATATTACGCTATATAACATTCAAATCCACCGCGCTTGTAGAACCTCAGAAAACGGGAAACATTGATAAAGGATAACTCACCTACTCAATGTTACTAGACCATGTGTTGTATTGTACCCAGGTACAGTTATATCATATTAATTGTATGTATTCATAGCATTACGGAGAACTCAGGGTATCCATAAGATAAATGTTAAAGTCCAGTTGAGCCGGACTAGTGTACTGTAGGACTAAGTGTGGATCAGGGTTTGAAGGTCATACTATTTACGTCTGTGAGCGTGTAGCGAACATAACTTCCACAGATATCATATGAAAATACATGAGAACAATGATCTGGAAAAAGGATAAATGTATCAGAACTATGTGAGGTGTTGGAAGTGACCCAGAAACTATACTTGAAAGGAAATATCTTGTATGCGTTGGTATGGACTTAATACACCTCGTATCCTCACGTGACATATACCCAGGACAGGTACAGTGATCAGAGAATCTTATGTCTGTATTCAAATAGTACAATGTGTGAGAGGAGGATCCCTCATTACAGTTTTAAGTGAAGTTGATACACCCCCGCCATGAACATTCAGCGTTCGTTTCAAGGCGCGTCATGTACCCGCCTCGGGTGCCACGTTGATATTATAACCCCATGAATTTACCCACGAACTAGCAAACCAAGACCTTACCTTAGTGTGTAATTTAGGATTAAAATATGTGTTTATAAGGCATGAGTGACAATATACCGAAAAGTGTTCAGGTGAGAACCATAAGAAACAAAAGTGAAAATTAAAGATTGGAAACTGTAGGCCTACGTGATGAGGAGCGGCGGGGCAATGCCCTCAGTATTCCCCGTTCTACCATCACCTCAGGTCAGTGTCCTAGCGGGCTATATCCCACCCTATAATTAAGGTTTATATATAGAAGTTATTACAGTTTAAAGCTTTGCCGGATATATAAGTGTAATAGGAATGTGTTAGGGGGTGGGATAACCGCCCGTCAGGCATTATTTCTCAGTATTCCCTGTTCTACCATCACCGCAGGTTCCATGCGGTCGGAGTGCCTTGCCGCCCGGCCGCCATTATCCTTCTGAGCGTCACAACAGGTGGTGACTACTCCCCGCTATGCCAATCCACTGTGAACCTGTGGATTTCCAGCACACCACTCCAAATGAATAGTCACAAATAAGGAGACCGTGAGAAACTCTGCGGTCGTCACTTGGAGCGACCTATAATACCAGGCGTAGAAATAGTGCTGTTATGTCTCTAGGTGATGCCCTCGTCTTTACCCACCAAGAGCAGTGTGCGAACGAGGTGCCTGTTGTGTATACCTAAAAGTCACAAGGAGTCCCATACTTGTAGGTATGGAGTGTAACATGTGTGTCGAGATGGTGCTACTATGTATGATAACCGACGGTGCTATATTCCATACAGGTGGAGCAGTTGGATGTGTTAAGGGATAGTGTAAGAAGGAATGGCCGAGGTAATGTGGTCACAGATTGTTATGCAATAAGTATGTGGATGACACGCCATTAATGTAAGAGTCTGGTGTCCATCTGGGTAACCAACATTTTCGTTGTCCTTCCGAGGAAGACCCATTCATGTGTATGTTTTTTACCAGTATGCTTTATAAGGAATAAACTAATCAAGACATGTTATGGTTTTACCCTTCTTTCCCCTTATCGATCTGGTCAATGGAAAACCTAACCCAATGCCTAGTCCACTATGCATGCTACCTAACGAGCTACAGTACATGCTGTCCAGATGGGGTCTGGTGGCAGCAACCCTTAGAAATTAAGATTAGAGTCAAGTATTTACCCTTAGTATTAACGACCCCAGAATCTGGCAGTATACACCAGCCACGAGTTCCGGGACTTCATGGACCGTTGGGGAGTCCGTCATGTCATGACCTCGCCCCACTACCCGCAGGCGAATGGACACGCTGAAGCCGCAGTCAAGACTGTTAAACACCTGATCCTTAAGGTGTCACCCTCAGGAAATATCGACTGCGAGGACTTCGATCGAGGTTTGTTAGAGTTACGCAACACCCCTGACGCTCCCCAGCCCAGGTTCTATACGGACATCATCTAAGGTCTTGTGTTCCTGCCCACCCGAAGTCTTTTTCTCAAGAATGGCAAGCCAAGACTGAAGAATGTGACCGCCGTGCAGCAGAACGAGCCGCAGATGTCGCTGCTCGGTACGACTGTCATGCCCGCCCCCTTCCCAGGTTGAGCATCGGCCAGCAGGTCAGGATTCAAGATCCGGTATCTCACCGCTGGGACAAGGTTGGGGTTGTCATGGGTATTGGCCGGTCCAGGGACTACCAAGTGAGTCTTCCTAGTGGTAGAGTATGGTGGAGGAACCGTCGTTTCCTCCGACCTGTGGAGCTGCCTAGTGTTGACCCTTCCCCAGTTGAGTCCCCTAATGTTGATGTCTTTACAGTAAATCCATTCCCACCTTGTGTTTCTGCCCCGGTACTCCGCAGGTCCGAGCGACTTAGAAACAAAAGGTCCGCTTAAGATGAAATTATGAACGCATAGGGAGGAGGGAGGTGTATAATATGGACCCGAAGTAGTACCTTAAGCTGTGTATTCATATATTACTCTATTAATTATGTATAGTAAAGTATTACAGAACATGTATTAATTCTATGTAATATTTCCATTTATTATGCACCATGTTATGTATATGAATTATCATATTTACATTTTATGTATTCAGCTTGTGAATGCTGGCATCTGTACATGCCAGTACGCAGTGATACATAGAGTGAAGATCACCAGTCCTTATGGTGTGGAAGTGCTCTGCCTTATTAGTTCCCCTGTACATCTCCCGTACGAGAATAAGAACCTATTTTTAAGATAACAAGTGTTTGTGTATACCCTCAGTAGTGTAGAACATTTTGGGGGTATCAAAGACAAACATAGAGTTGTAGCGCATACCCGGCTCATGAAGTGCTACACATTCCTTCAAAGAGATGTACTGTCATTTGGTAAGTGGCGGGGCCCCTGGCAGCTGGTCGTCCGTCCACCCTAAGAATCGTAAGGCGTCTCGATGTTCGGTACTACTCGCACTTAATGGAACATTGCCTCGATATCAGCCATGAGTGCCACCTTTCCTTGTCTGAGTCTGATGAAGCCTCCCATCAAATTTGCTGTTAAGGTCTGGCCTTTGGATCACCTGGCTGTTCAATGACATCAACTCACATTTGGCTGCACAATCAAAACTATTTTCACCTTTTCTGGCTTGTAGGGATTCAACACGGGGTGGTGTGAGAGATACCATGTCTTCCCGGGTTTAACATTGAGTTTTTGATGTGGGACTTGCTCAGCATATCCCTCATCGACTAGACGTCTCATCTCTTCTTGATGCCTCTGAGAGAGCCTTGGGTTCTTTAGGAGGCATTTCTCAGACCCGCCAATCGCTGTTCGGCAAGCTTCTTATTGTCTGGGAGTTCCGGTTCTTCCTGGTAAAACAACAATGACCTTGGGGATAGTGATGGATCGGCTCTTTCTTTCTCCTACGCTAACCACTTTTACACTGATCTGTTCGGCGTTTACACTACTTCTTTCTTTCATGATTGTGCCAATGGAGAGGGAAAAACTGGCATTCCCTCTGCTTGCAGCCTTGGTACTGCTCGTCAGAACTCCTGTAAAGTGTAGAAGCCTCGAGTGTACTCCAGAGCAGCCATCTATATCACACACTATCTTCTGGCTGCACTCTGTTATCCGGTGATAACGACCCAGGCTGGCAAAGTAGCGACATTCTTCCCTCCCTTACGAGGGAAGTTCGCTTCCCTGTGGACATGCTGAAGAATGTCCGACACATCTGAAGAAGGTGATCTCCGTGGCATAACGAGCAGCGTTCATCGTCCGTTTCTCTGGTTGTCTTTATTCCTGATGTCACCAGACCCAAAAGTTTCTTCCTCGACGAAGATTGGCATGAGGCTGAGTCTGCATATATTCAGCATGGTTCCTCTGGTCCTTGTCCCTTTGGGGCCTCCTCCGCCTTGTCGACCATATCCTTAGTGAATTCCAACATCCACTCGATCCCAGGAGGCTTCCCTTGCTTCCTTTTGTATTTATGCACGTTATTCACATAGTCGTCACTTTTGGTCCTTCATCAACGTTAAGTGGTTTTGGTGAGCGAGCTTGATGCTCTGAAGTACTTCTGCACTCCTCCTGGTGCAATGTTCCCGGCTCCGCAGTTAAGGTGTGCGTCGAGAGTCCTCTTGGAGTATATAGAGCTTCTTTGTCAGTTTCGGTTTCAGGAAGGTCATGTCTCTGGTAGTGATAACACCTTTCCAAGATCTTCTGTTGTTGTTGAGATTGTCGGACTGTGGTCCGACACGTACCTTTTCCTGAAGGCGGCCCGTTTGGTGGTTCCGGGTGGAGCTCTTGGAGCAGCCAGGCCGGATTTTGGATTGGGGATGAGGGTTATCTTACCTGCAGGTATGAAAGGATACTGCAGGTTTGCAAGTGTAAGCGGACCCCCGATCAGTGAACGCTTATCACTAACCCCCACTCTTGGACGTGGTCAGTTTCAGAGTGGCGCGCCCCCTGAACTGGGGTCCACACTTGCTGGGGAGGATACTTCCTAAGCTATCTGGGTGATGGGTATCGCGTGATGAGCCGGAGAAGGTGGTGCGTGGTTTGTTTGGGTCTTTGAGATTGCTACTAACTTATCTTTATTCTACGTGATTGAAAAGTATATGCAATGCAGCAGGCTAATAACATTATTTGGGTTTACATAATTATGTACTGTACTATAGTCTGTTCTCTCCAGTTTTGCGAAATTTTGATCGTATCATAAGGTCTCATTATTGATGTATATATTTACATGAAATATATTGTTAACTGTAGGTTATGTATCTATGCTACTGTGCCGAGTAGCAACCTTGTATATAAGCTACTGTGCCGAGTAGCATCTATGTATATAATTATGTGGCAACACTGCACGTGTTATGTGGCAACATTGCCCCGAGGCTGCCATATAGCAAGGCAGTCAGTCTGGCTTCGTGGGCCATGCATGGCACACGCTAGTCACCACCTGTATTTCTCCTATCCGAATAAACGGACTTCAGTGTTACCCGGTGTTTCCTTACCCATCACTGCATTCCTCAGGGAACACTTGCAACCTTCATGGCACAGTGACTAGGATCTGTGGACTTACAAGTGTGTGAACAATGCCGACGGTTACATCTGCCGGCGATGTGCACGTCAACTCTTAGTGTGTTGTGTTTCGCCGCGATGTGCAGTGTTGGGCCGTCACAGTGCTTTTTAGTGATTGTGGCAGTGTTAGTGTCAGTGTATTAGAGTGTCTAGAGCTGAGAGTTGAGCATTGGCCTCTTTTCTTGTGGTACCCACGGAGCACGCAGGCGTACACCCTTCTCGTGTGACATCCGGGGAGACACTGACGGTCTCACCCCCGCGGCGGCTCTAGCCACCGGCATTAAGGCCACCACGACGTGCTCTCACAGACACACACACACTCACAGACACACACACACTCACTCACGGACAGAACAGTGGACTCTATGCGTTATTTCTGCGCTGTCATATATATGTGGTTCGAGCTGTTGAGGCGCCACTTTATATACTAAACAGTGCAGTCCACGCACACACTAAGATGGGCGGTAAGAAGGGACAACGTCAAGATGGAAGACACGACTCCCCACCACCTTCCCCTCCACCGGGAGCAGACTCTCATCCTCCACCTCCAGTGACGGACATTGCCACAATTCTGAGGTGGATGGACGACCGGGACGAGCGACGTAGAGAGATGGAATTTCAGAGGGAGGAGATACGAAGAGAGGAGGAAAAGGCGCGCTTTGATGCAATATTGGCGACCCTGGCGCTTACCCACCCTCCCTCACTCGCGCACCAAGGCGCCAGTACCTTCCCTCCTCCACCACACCAGTGTCCTCCAGGCATTCTAGCTACTCCAACAGCTCCCAAGGCATCTGTTCAACCCCCACCCGCCCTCTCACCAGACGTCACGTTTCAGCTTTTTCGTGAGTGGAGGCAGCGTTGGACAGATTACTCCACGATGGTGGACCTTGACAGCATGCCTCCAAACAAACAGCTCATCCAACTGTGGATGTGTTTGTCGCTGGAGACCCAGAGAGTTTTGGAGCACACGTTGCAAGTGCCTACCGATTCTACATCTTCAGTGACGGATGTGCTCGACCTTTTACAGGAGCACGTTAAAGGTCGGAATAACGAGGCCTTGCGTCGCCGCGCCTTCACCATCTGCAAGCAGGCGGAGAACGAATCCTTTGACGACTTTTTTGTACGCTTGAAGAGTTTGTCAGAGGAGATCGACGTCTGCAAGGCGCACAGCCGGGAATGTGAGGAAGCCTGGATCAAGCACGGGATCTTGACAGGTGTCAGGCACGAAGAGTTGATGCAGCGACTCATCCCCCTGGACGCTTCCTCCACACTCCAGGTGGTAGTGACTGAATGTCGGTCGTACTAGGCCACCAAGTCCGCCACCTCTGCCTTACGGGCCCCTCCTGCTGCGAGAGCTATCTCACAATACAAGAAGGGTAAGAAGGTGGCCAACAACGTGAAGGCTGACGCATGTTCTTCCACGCCTCCGCCTAGTGCTTCCTGTGGCAGCTGTGGAAAGCAGAATGGCCCCAAGACATGCCCGTCCGCCGACGCACTGTGTCGTGGATGTGACCGTAAGGGCCACTGGTCTAACACAGACAGGTGCCCTGCACAAGGCCGCAAGTGTCAGGCCTGCGGTCGTTATGGACACTACGACAAGTGCTGCCGCCAACCCAAGCCCAAAAGCCCGAGACGAGGAGGAAAGCAGCGCACTTCCCTCCGGGTGGTTCGCACGTATCCCCCTTCAGATGGCCTACACAGCCCCAAGCAGCAGCTGAGTCACATCAGGAGGGTGGAATCGACCACACCCCCCAGGGCTACCCCTTCCCCTACCATCCGCGTCGCCGTCACACACGGTGATGTGTCGGGTCACATCGAGGTGATACCGGACACCGGCACTGATACTACGGTGATAGGCCTGAAGCACCTCCAGAAGCTGCAGTACTACAATGCTGACGGTTCCCAGATGCTGTGGGCTCCTTTCAAGCGGAGATCACTTATGGCGACAGGTCGTGTCATGGATGGATCGACGTGCAGCCTACTCTCGCTACACCCTTGTTGTCGTGGGAGCACTGCAAGGAGTTAGGCGTGGTGCCCAGAGACTTTCCTGAGCAGATCCCAGCTGCTCGGTACACCGCCAGCAGGGAGCGTGAATCACCGAGCGACGCGCCTGGCGCTGCTGCACAGAGCGGCCCAGAACCTGCGTCCACTCCCGCCCCGCCTCCACCCAAGTCACAGCTGCTTCCTCTTCACAGCGAGACGTCTCCTTCAGCTGCAAGGGCCTACTTCCTGAAGGAGTACTTGGATGTGCTGGTGACGAAGGAGGCCCTACGGACCGCGCCACTGAAGGCTATGGCGGTAGGGTGTGTCATACGGAGGCGAATTTTTTTTTTTTTGAGTTTGAAAAATCGGCCCATGGTATTAATGATGTAGTTCTATGTGCAGAATCACGTGATATCTTCATATTTGAAAAGTTTTCATTTTTTGCTAGGTAAATTTTAACTTGAAATCTTATGAAAATTCAGTATTCCCACCCTTTTACCAACACCACTAAATAGCTTATTTAAAGTAAAGTAAATGTATCAGGTTAATTTATTAGGATGAAAATGATCCAGAATAGTGAAACGAATGATCTTGACACATTTATTAAATTTAATATTCCTTTAGAAAACAAAATCATCAAATACAAAAACCGGTTTTACTACTACAACCCGGTGTTGCTGCACACCATAGAGAACATGTCTTTCTTGCTTCTGTTTCTACTCATCACCTCCCTGCTGACCACCTGAGCTCGGATGTAGCCTTCCCTCCTCTCCTGGCTGTACACGTGACTGCTGGCCTCGCTCACTTGCTGTACACAACGCTCTATACTCTGGGTGTGCGAGGGCCAGGCAGGGACATGCATGGGGTTGTCCAGGAAAGCTCTGACTTGAACATTGGTGAGGCTGCAGGTAAGAGGGGGCTCACTGCCAGCCTGGATGTTATCCAGATCTATGAGATCAGTGAGGGTCTTGGCACCTAGATTGACTTCAGGAGTCTTCCTGACCCTGAAGGAATCGTCACCAACTGATTTGTCAT
This sequence comes from Homarus gammarus, assembly GCA_958450375.1. Taxonomy (NCBI): domain Eukaryota; kingdom Metazoa; phylum Arthropoda; class Malacostraca; order Decapoda; family Nephropidae; genus Homarus; species Homarus gammarus. The sequence goes on from CAUDMG010001162.1 coordinate 487,947, forward strand.
GCCCAGATCCTCTCATAAGTCTCATATCCAAGATCTTTTTGACTGCCACTCTTCTCTCCTCCTCATCCTTACTGCAGAGCATTGTCTGCAGAACTGCCTCGGGATGAGCATACCAGGAAGATCTCCTCACAGTCTGCTCCACAATCTGAACAACCTTCCTTGGCTGACTCCTCAGGAGCTCAAGCTGGAAGAGAACATGCCTCGGACCTTCGGAGAACGATGACTTGACCTTGGTGTTGAACCAATTTGGCAAGTAGACACTCACGATGAATTGGACAATAAGTCTCGGGTTGTGAAGCTGGTTCCCTTTCAGTTTATGATGAGCGACCCAAATTCTGCAGAACCTGAGGGCCGTTGTGAGCCACCTAGAATGTGAGACTGGACCTATCTGCAGGTAAGCAAGTCTATCAGGCATGACCCCAGTTTTGATGGCACTGCAAATCATGTAACCATAGTACTGGTCAGTACTCAGGTCGTCAATGACATTATGTGCAAGCTCAACGAGTGGAGGGCCAAAAGTGATTTTTTCAAAGCTCGGATTTATTTCTAACTCAGTGGCAGAGTCCAGCATCTTGCCAAGAGGACCAGACCATCTGTTGTTTGAAAAAGTCTTGCCATCCAGCTCCTGGATCAGATGTCTGTGTGGCAACTCGTTGGTGTGGAGGTCACAAACAATCCAGACCAGCTTCCTCCCAATCTTCCGCTCTATCCACTGTATGACCCCCCCTTGCCACCCTGTGTTCGTGTTGGTGCTGTCCCCTCCAATGGCCTGCAGGGTTTGGTCTACGTTCCTCTCTCTGAGCCAGTTCACAATGTTATCTGCCACTATCTCAGCTGGTTTCCTGATGTCATCTTTCTCTGGAGTGAAATGCCACAAATACTTCCCTCCTGGTTCACTGCAGCAGGAGTAGTGTTCCTCCTTCACCATGGCAGGGAACAACTTGTCAGAATCTCCAACTTTCATGAACACTTTAGTGTCATCCCTTCTCCCATCAAAGAACAAACAATTGATTCCATTTTCTCTTATCCCCTTATCAAACTCCTCTTCTAGGTTACTGACAAGTTTCTCCTGAGCTCTCCTTACTTTGTTATGATCTATCACCAGGTGAACATCATCAGGTGTTATCAAACCACCGTCAACCCAGGCAGCTGTTGCTATCTCTGCAGTTTCTCTGAGACCAGTGTGGTGTCGCATGCTGGCCAGAGCTATGCTCGGGATATCTTTCCTATTTCGAATCTTATGCCTGGAATGTTTGGGATCATTATTTTCTGGGTTAGGGACAAAGTCACCATTCTCCTGGTCAGCACTCGGATCAGCCATGGGGAAGTCATTAAACTCTGAATCAGCTTGACTCCAATCATCGGCCTTTTTTACCTCACCCTGGGCCTTCTCAAGTCTCTTTTCCTCGGCAACTCTTCTCCTCTTCTGTCTCTCTGTGGCAGCCTCCTGTCTCTTGGACTCCGGAATATCTTGGCTAGAAATCATGAGAGCCCCTATACTGCCAGTCTTCTCTCTCTGTGCTTTGCCAAATGCCAGTTCGATCACAGGAATCTTCAGTTCACGCTTGCAAATACAGGAGATGTGGGCCTCGGATTTACAGTGACGATCGCATCCAAACTCAGGACAGAGAACAATTGGGCACTTGCAAGTAATTATGTCAAATAACTGGTCCAGTTGCTTGGCAAAGCTGTCCTTAACTGCAAGTTTTCCTCTCCCAAGAGAGATATCTCTTGCCTTTTCCCAACTGGCTAGCAGTCTCTCACTAATCTTCTTCTGACTTGTTATGACTGGAGGCTTGAACTGAGCGTTAGCCAGAGTGTACTGTGCCAAGACAGCTTTGGTCATATCACTGGCAATGTCTTTGTTTGTTTAAGTTCTTTGGTTTTTTTCACTGATTTGCCTGATTAAAACACCGTATCTCAAAGCATCTCTGAATGTAGGCAACTCCGACTTCAGGAGCTCTCTCCCAGACCCAAGATAGTGACTGAGATGGCTGGATTTTTGGTTCCTCGTCCTGACACAAGCAGCCATCGCAAATATTATCAACTTATAAATGCATCAGAATCTGAAACAGAAAAAAATATTGTTAGTTGGGTTGTTAAAGAATGAAGTCAGAAAGCAATGTTCACTATTTAATTGTAATGCACTAATGCAGCTGTACGTTAGATTTTCGATAAATTTCACGCTAAAATTTACCTAGCAAAAGGTTGCAAAATATTGAAACTGAAATTATTTTCTGTTTATATACACTAAAATCGACCAAAAAAGTGATGGGCCATTAGTTTTAGCTGATCTTCCCTCCTATGACACACCCTACTATTGCGGGTCCGCCTATGAGGATACACCTGCGGGAAAATGCAAAGCCGTTTGCCATACACACTCCCCGGTTGATCCCTCTCGCTTTCAGGGATTCAGTCAAGAAGGAACTGGATTCCATGGTGGCCCAGGGTGTCATCGTGCCCGTTGGTGACGACCCGTCACCTTGGTGCCACCCTCTAGTCGCTGTGGCTAAGACTAACGGTGGAGTGCGGATTACTACCGACTTGTCCAAGCTTAACAGCCAGGTGTCCCGTCCCGCCCACCCTTCACCCACACCTTTTGCAGCTATACGGAGTGTGGACCCGAAGGTGCGGCACTTCTCGACAATGGACGCCCTCTGTGGTTACTGGCAGATCCCATTGAAGAAGGAGGTTCAGCCACTGACCACTTTCATCACGCCTTACGGACGTTTCCGCTACTGCCGTGGCCCTATGGGATTCGCTGCTACGGGGGACGCCTTCTGTCTCCACGGTGACATGGCACTTCAAGGCGTGACCAACTGCGTGAAGGAAGTGGATGACGTCCTCCTCTACGATGAGGATTACCTGACGCATCTTCGCCGCATCGACAAGGTACTGACCAGGTGTAGGACGCACGGCATCACTCTGAATGCCGAGAAGTTCGTCTTGGCCGCACCTGCAGTGTCCTTCTGCGGCTATCGACTCTCAAGGGATGGCATTGCTGCAGACCCGGAGAAAGTTCGCGCCATAGCGGACTTTGCAAAACCTGCCAACCTTACGGATCTCAGGTCTTTCATGGGCCTGGTGAACCAGCTGGCAGAATTTTCTCCTGACGTCTCCGCCGCTGCCGGGCCTCTCCGCCCCCTGATGAGCCCCAAGAGGACTTTCACGTGGACCCCTGACCACGACCGCGCCTTTCAAAAGGTGAAGGAGGCCCTGTCAAGTCCACCTATCCTTGCTACTTTCGACCCAGCGCTCCCCACCGTCCTCCAGACAGACGCCTCGCGCCTGTACGGGGTTGGTTACGCCCTTCTCCAGTATCATGGTGGAGGAAAGTACCGGCTCGTACAGTGTGGCTCTCGCTTCCTCACCGATGCTGAGTCTCGCTACGCTACCATCGAGCTGGAGCTGCTGGCAGTGGCATGGGCCTTATCGAAGTGCAAATTTTACTTGATTGGTCTACAGCACTTCGACCTCATCACAGACCAAAGGCCCTTGGTCCCCATTCTTATTCACTATTCGCTGGACGCCATCGAGAATCCCCGCCTCCAGCGCCTGAAGGAGAAGATTTTGGCCTTCATCTTCACCGCAGCTTGGCGCGCAGGTAAGGAGTTGTGCATCCCGGATGCCCTCTCCCGCTCCCCAGTCAGCCGCCCTACACCTGAAGACGAGATGCTCAGCACCGAGGCCAGTTTCTCCGTCAGCAACATCGTCACCTTGCAGGCCGTACAGTCCCTCGCCAGCACCCAGGCCTCAGTGTCGCCACCCGACAGCGATCTGGCCCTTGAGGAACTACGGACTGCGGCATGCGACGACCCCTCCTACACTCAGCTCTTGGAGAGTGTGAGGACTGGGTTCCCTCGCGACCGTTTTGACCTCCACAACGCCCTACGCCCGTATTGGAAGATACGTGAGGACCTCTACGCAGATGGGGACCTCGTCCTGTACGGTGCCCGTGTGGTCGTCCCTGCAGCTCTCCGTCGTCGCGTTCTGGCCCGCTTACATGACAGCCATCGTGGAGCAGAGGCCACCAAGTGCCGCACAAGGCAGGCTGTGTACTGGCCCGGCATTGACGCGGATATCGTCAATATGGTCCGTGCCTGTGAGCCGTGTCAGATCATGCAGCCCAGTCAACAGCAGGAGCCCCTCTTGTGCGATGACGAACCCACCAGGCCCTTCGAGTCCGTGTCGGCTGATTTCTTCAGCACAGCTGGGAAATATTTCCTAGTTGTCGCCGACCGACTCTCTGGCTGGCCTGTGGTGATAATCTGTGGTTCGGACACGACGTCCGCGGCCACCATTCGCCACTTCCGGCACCTCTTTCGTGACCTGGGCGTCCCCGTACATCTGAGGACGGACGGTGGGCCACAGTTCACCAGCCGGGACTTCACAGGATTCCTGGAGCGTTGGGGAGTCCACCACATCGTGTCAACACCCCACTACCCACAGTCAAACGGCCATGCTGAGGCTGCGGTCAAGACAGTCAAGCACCTCATCCTCAAGGTGGCCCCTTCAGGCAACATAGACTGTGAGGCGTTTGACAAAGAACTCCTGGAGTTACGTAATACTCCCACCCACACAGGACGCTCCCCTGCCCAGATCCTGTATGGTCACCCTCTCCGCTCTTGCGTTCCTGCACACGCCAAGGCCTTTGCGAAGGAGTGGCAGACCAGAGCCGAGAGCTGCGACCGCCGCGCCGCTTCACGTGCCCAGGACGCCAAGGCTCGGTATGACGACCGTGCCCGCCCTCTTCAGCCACTGGAGATAGGTGCCCTTGTCCGCGTCCAGGACCCGACGACGACACGTTGGGACAAGGTGGGCATAGTGATGGGTGTCGGCCGGTCGCGGGACTACAAGGTCAGGATGCCGAGCGGCCGTATCTGGTGGAGGAACCGCCGCTTCCTCCGGCCAGTCCCACCCCCTGACCGAAGACGAGTCCCCTACACCTCATGAGGATCCGCCCCACAGTGCACCTCGACGCTCGGAGCGACTTAGGACTAAGATGTCCGCTCAAGACAAAGACTATGAGCGTGAGGGGGGGAGGGAGATGTAGGTTATGTATCTATGCTACTGTGCCGAGTAGCAACCTTGTATATAAGCTACTATGCCGAGTAGCATCTATGTAGATAATTACGTGGCAACACTGCATGTGTTATGTGGCAACATTGCCCCGAGGCTGCCATATGGCAAGGCAGTCTCAGTCTGGCTTCGTGGGCCGTGCATGGCACACGCTAGTCACCACTTGTATTTCTCCTATCCGAATAAACGGACTTCAGTGTTACCCGGTGTTTCCCTACCCATCACTGCATTCCTCAGGGAACACTTGGAACCTTCATTAACCAAGATAATAAATACTATTGAAATTCAGAAGAACTGTAGTATTCTCTTCTCCGGCATTATATATCAGTCAATAAGGAGCAAGGGGCTGTAAATTTTTGCAAAGCTAGAGTGAACAGGCTGTAGGCAATAGGCTATACATATTCAGATATTCTATTTTTATCACTTAATATGTTCTTTTTAAACAAAATAAGTATTATTTCTGATCATAATTTCAATAATTATATTAATTTTAGAGAGTGGTGAAAGTATTCTTAACACAGTATTGGTAGTTGCATCATGCATGTATGTTTTGTTCTTTCCTGTACTGATCCTGTCAGTACAGGCAGTTGCCTAATGGCAAATCACTAACATATTTTCTTATATACTAGTACGAATATTAATCACTTATTGGTTTGTCAATAACTAATATTGACTGGTATAATTAAAGAGTAATAGGTTATGATTGTGATTAAATTAATCTAAAAGAAACATAAATTATAACAAAAATAGATACAATAGTTGGTATCTCATACTCTAGCAGAAGCTCATATCTAAGCTCCCACTCAGTCAGCTGCACTCCCACTCTCAGACTTCATACAAGCTGTCACCTCTGATTTATGCACTGTTATGTATTCCTTTGTACAGTGAACCCTTGCTTTACGCGGTCCCACATTACGCGTTTCCACATTTACGCGGTACCCTGCCGAAACCGGAATGCTCACTTTCCGCGGTGCGTGTACCCCTTTACGCGGAGAGTGGCGCAAGCAGGATGCACACAAGGTCGCCCAGTCATCAAAACATTACCGAGTTCTTCACCCACCACCCGCCACAGCCGGCCCAAGTCAGTGATAATGATAGTGAGGATATGGACTTATATGGACTTTGAGGGGTTTGACAAAGAGGCCCTGCAAGCCTCTGTGGTGGATAGCGATACAATTGATACAAGTGATACAGGTGAGGGCCAATAATCTGCCCTCTGCCTCGGAACCAACCCCCCATCCCCATGTGCCCAGCCATCTTTTCTACTAATGTAAGTGTTAAAAAATCTAATATTATTGATATTTCTCTTAATTATTAATTGTGTGTGCATACCATCATAAAATTAAGAAGTTATTTTTACTACAACGTAGGTATTGTGTCTGAAAAAGTGGAGTTTGGGGGTCGGCCCGGTCTCTATTTCAATTAATCCCATATGTTATGTTGTTCACTTTACGCGGGCCGCCGTGGGTTGAATTAACCGCGTAAAGTGAAGGTTCACTGTATTTTAAAATTGTATGGAACTATTAAGTGTTAATTAATATGCCCAATGGACGAATTGCAGCAAGTGGGAGGAAAAAGGACCCACTATGGTATTATTTTGACAGAATTCCTAAGGGCAAAGGTTTCAGAGCCAAATGTAAGAAGTGCAATCAAGAAATTCAGGGTATTGTAAGCAGAATGAAGAAACACATGGAGATCTGCCAAAAGCAGACCAGCACCCTATCTGAAGGAGGTGAGTTTTTAAAAATACAGCACTGTACTGTTGTTGATATTTTTTCATTGGTAAAACCTTGTGATTGCAGAGTAGGCTTGTCATGGTCACGTTGACTGCTAATCTATTTAACTAATATTCTTATTAAACTCCAAGACCGCAAAACATGAGTGGGTTAGCCACCCCTGAAAAAAAGTGTTTTTCCCCATAGACGCTACACTTGTGTTTCCCTCCTAGTTTGCCCCTAGTTTGTGAATTAGTCTGTGTAATCAACTCAAGTAATTTGCCAGACCTTTGTCAACTGAGGGTCATCTTTGAATGAGTAACAGAGTTGTTTGTAATTATTGTCATTGCGTGAGTAGCGATCACTGGCAACTCAAAGATATATATACCCGCGCATCACGTAGGGTGAGCGTCCCCTGACGCCCGCCCAACGTTTGTTCCAGGTATGTATATGTGTATTCAGTCAATTGTAGTGAATATCAGTGTTCATCAGTGTTCATGCTTTAACAGTTGAATTGTCATTCACCCAGTGTAAGAAGTAATATAACGTAATACGTCTGTCGTCTAGACAAGAGCTTTGTTTGTGTGTTGTCATGCTTCCCAGTTCGTCCCCTGACGCCCGCCCCAACGTTTGTTCCAGATCCCATTGTGATTCTTGCATCACTCAACAACTGCCCCGGATGTAGTAGAAACCCAGCAGGGACCATATATGAAACGATGGCACCGATGCGGCCTGATTAATATGCTCCACTGCCTTTTGGTGCCAGACCCCAGACTCGCCATGTGTCTGGCTACCATCGACCACAACAACGGTCATGAGCCAGTGTTCTACCCTGGGTTACTCCTGGGAAGTAAATGTCAACAGAGGGTGTTGTAATATGTATGTTAGGGATAATTAATTGGAAATAATTATCCCATGTTGGGTAGTGGACCCATGTATCGGCTGGTTTCAGTATTAACGTGTATGTTGAGTAAAGTCTTGTATCTGTACTGTAATGCCACGTATCACCAGTAGGTGATACGTCCTGCTATGTAATGTAATGTAACACCAGTAAGGTTGTGTGCAGTAAGAGTGTAAGATCTGAGTAATTACTGTTGAGCAAAGTAAATAAGAAAATAAGTAAAGAAGAAAGTACTGAGTCTGCAATAAGCCCAGGAGTTGAGCCTGGTAGTCATATGCTAATAGTATATCTTTTTCCCTTTGATTTCATATTAATAAACTTGTTCTTAGAGTAATTTAGGTGTATTCATTTCTCCCGCAATCTTACCTTTATTTCCGTCCAAGTGACTTGATACCAGAATTACAATACCCATGTGCCTAGACCCTCGACCATGCTACCAAAAGAATGACCATGCGACCAAAGGAATGTCCATGCTACCAAAAGAATGACCATGCTACCAAAAGAATGTCCATGCTACCAAAAGAACTGAGTAAGAGTAAGAACTAAGATAAGAGAAATAAGTAAGATAAGGGTGGTGTAGGTGTTGGAAAACACGTGCCCTTACAGGCTACAGTATCTTAATATTATTGTCTCTTTCTCTTTTTGAAGTTAATTTTCATCAGCAAAACCTTATGGTTACAGATTACAGTATGTCAGTAGTATCTTAATATTACTGTAGTGTATCTTTTTCTTTTTCAAGGTAGTATTCATCAGCTAAAATTTATGGTTACAGATTACAGTATCTTAATATTACTGTACTGTATCTTTTTCTTTTTCAAGGTAGTATTCATCAGCTAAACTTTGTGGTTACAGATTACAGTATCTTAATATTACTGTAGTGTATCTTTTTCAAGGTAGTATTCTTCAGCTAAACTTTATGGTTACAGTTTTCATCAACAAAACCTGATGGTATTGCATACAAATTACATTCTTATCCATTTTCCAAGTTTCCTTTGACAGTAATTTAGTATCATTAACAAGAATAGTTACTGATTTATTTTCCTTGATAAGACTCCTAGAAAATTCTGAATCTGTTAAATAATGTAATGCACTAAAAATATTATGATTTACATAAAGAACGGGCCTTTTCTTCCCTCCAAGGAGAGTATCATTAATTCTACCTTTACGTTGGGAGTTACCATTGTAATGTAATTGGTTTACACAAAGCAAATATTTTATCTTTTGTGCAAAATATATGAAGTTTTCACTCAAAATATTCCCTGACCTGCAAGGAATCCAGAAATGTCAATTATATTATCCTGACTTTAGGCTGAGGTATTATTTATTACTAAAAATGTAAATATACTGTTTTTTCCAAAACATTTCTCTGGTAGGGAGGAAGGGAGGGAGGGACCCAGCAATTGTGGGAAGAGGGGGGGGGGGGGGGGGGAAGCCAGAGGTGGGGTATTTTGATTGACAGATAGTGTCTGGGTGAAGTATATTTTTTTATTTAGTGAAGATATTTGTTTTAGCTCATAAAATTCATACAAATTACCCGGCCAGAATATAATTTATGTTGCTGGAATTCTTACAATATGATGATCATTTTGAATATAAACATCATGGATTTTGCATTAGACATACAAATTTTAGATCTAATGTAATAATTTGGTTAACACAAAGTAAATATTTTATCTTTTGTGCAACATATATGAAGTTTACATTCAAAATATTCCTTGACCTGCAAGGAATCCAGAAATGTCAATTATATTATCCTAACTTTAGTCTGAGGTATTATTCATTACTACAATATACCTTAAAATCTAGTGTTTTCACCCAAATATTTCTCAGAGAGGGAGGAGCCAGCGAATCTTGGGAAGAGGAGGGGGGGGGGGAGTTGAGTCCATTATTTGAATGGACATTAACCTGGCGACTGTATTTCTCTTAAATATTAATTGTGTGTGCATACCATCACAAAATTAAGATGTTATTTTTACTACAACGTGGGTATTGTGTCGGAAAAAGTGGAGTTTGGGGGTTGGGCCAGTCTTTATTGGAATTACCGTAATCCCATCTGTTCTGTTGTTCACTTTCCGCGGTACCCCGTGGGTTCAATTGACTGCGTAAACGGGGTACTCTTGTACTTGAAAAAAGTGGCTTTTATTTCAAGAATTTTCCATTTCTTATGGTTTCATACAAATTCCCAACAAATTTGACGATAGCAGAGACTCCTTTACCCTTAATAAAAAAATCACATGGCAGTGAAATGAGCCCTAAAAAAGCCGTTTTTTCTAAAGACCAATTTTTGTGATATAGTCCAGAATGTGATGCCTAGCTTTATACCTAGGTATGTTAATGCCTAGCAATAACTCGCCAGGCCAACATACAGGCAATTAAAACATCTAATAATTACTTAATAAGTAATATTAGGAAGACACGTCGCTACCTGTTATTTAATTGCAATTCTCAAAACCCCCTTCCGCACCCTCCATCACATGTATTGCTACCATCATCTCTTGCCCTAGAGCGAGCTGTAAACGAATGTCAACTCTCGAGGGGTGGAGATGGGTGGGATGTCGATGTCGCATTCTGGACTATATCACAAAAACGGCTTTTTGTTCAAACCAGAATGCGACATCTAGCTTTGATTACCCGAGCAGGTGGAGAGGGAGGTGACATTGTGCATAAGGCTCCGCTAGCTTAGAGTCAGATTATACAGTAATTATAAACCTTTTTTTTTTTTTAATATTTTCAATATTAGGAACATTTACCGGAGGGTAATATGTTAATTTACATATCCAAATTATGATACTCACTTTACTCTGATGAGGAAGAAGAAGGTCCTGGTTGTGCAGAGTAACTAGGTGGGGGAGGGGACCCCAGCACCACCACATGTGAAGCATCTTCCAGAGATAGATGAAGATAGCTGTTTTGAAAGGTTTTGAAGATTTCCAAAAGCCCACTTCTTTGATCTGACTGAGGCTCATATGCCGCAGAAAGGCCACAGACCCTGCATATTTCATGGTGTCATGTGCCAAAAATTTCTTGCCAGGGTCTGCTTTTCTCACTAACTGAGATAAATATTTTGTCATTTGACAAGGAAACAATTTCTTACCATCCTGTGATGAGAATACATAGGGGCTTCGACTAGGGAGTCTGGTTAACAATTCTTGAAGATTCCTAACTGGGCACAATATATGAGGAATCCTTGTCTCATGCATCAGCCATTTTATCCTGATAGGTTAAGCTCTAAAATCCTCCCTTTCATTTTTCTTAGAATCTCCGTTGGAGGAAGGGTGACATCTTCCTCAGAAAATACCAATAATGATGGATTATTGGAAAATGAAATCAGCTCACTGATTCTCATACCTCTTGCAACTGCTAGAAGGAAGGCTGCCTTCTGGAGCAATCTATTACGGTTCAGAATTATATTGTAATTAGGCCCCATAAGAAATTTAGTAACTTTATCTAAAGACCAAGGTGGGATTCTCTTAGGCCGAGGGGGTCTCTGAATGAAAAAGGATGATCTGAGCATTTGATAAATTCTTGGGTTCAAGGTAATAGGTTGCCAGAGGGTCAACCAATGCTGATTTATAAGATGCAATTGTCAATCCTTGAAGGCCTTTAACTCTGAACAAAAAATAAAAAAATTCTAACACCACTGTTTACGACAATGTGATTGGAGTCGTTAACCTGATAAATTGTTGAAAAGTTTCCAAGCTTTCTCATATTGCATAGAAGTTTGGGGCCTATGACCTGCTATCAATTGGTTAACGATATTGGAATTACCCAACAATCTATTTAAACATCTTTCGAGAAACTCCAAGCGTGAAGTGCCAAGAATATATTCGAACTGAGGGTGCAGTACCTGTTCTAGATAACCCTGTTGCAATTGTAGTGGATGCGGGCACCAGTCCAACAGATCGACACACCATGGTTGTAGGATCCAATATGGTGCAATTAAGAGGACGGTCCTTTGGAAGGATCTGAGTTTGTGAACCACTTTGGGTAACATTTCCACAGGTGAGAACAGATGGATTGAATTCCAATGGTTCCAATCTATGTATAGAGCATTTCCTAAAAGATTTGATCGTTCCAGAGATGCATAAATTGGCAGCTTGTGATTGTTTTGTGAGGGAAAGAGATCTATTTGTGGAGTCCCAAACCTCCTCACTAGACTCTTGAACTTCGATATGTTCAGGGACCATTCTGTTTCCGTCGATACTGGCCTGAGACGACACAACGCATCTGCCCAATTGTTTTGTACTCCCGGTATGTGAGTTGCTTTGAGGTAAAGTGTTTGTATTACACAACTTTGAAATTTTTTTCCGATAGGTTTAGAAGAGGCCAAGATCTGGTTGAGCCTTGATAATTGAGACAAAACACTGCCATTCAGTTGTGGATGGCAAACAAAATCGTCATGTTTTTGAAATTTGGGTTTGCCAACAAAAAGAATAGGACTACTGCTAATTCTTTTATGTTTATGTGTTTGTCCCAAATTTTCCACCATGACAAGATTCTTTATCTGAATAGGGAGAGAAGAAGCAAAATTTCTGTTTCTGTGAAGCAAATTCGACCCCAGATGAGTTAGTTGCTTCTTCCTTAACTTGCCCAAAGGAACTACTATGGTGGTAAAATTCAACAGGCCCAGTAGTTTTTTCCAATCGTGCCAAGAAACTTCTTTCTTTGCACAAAAGGCTTCTACTGTACTTGGTTTATCACATCTGTTACTGTTGCTTCTGGTAGAGTGACTGACTGCTCATTGGTGTCCCAATGGAGACCTAACCAATCCAATTTCTGACATGGTATGAGATTTGATTTGACCTGGTTTATCTTTAATCCAAGGTTTTGAAATAGTACTAGTGAACGTTGGGTCGCCTTTTGACAATCTTCGAAAGAGTTTCCCACTATCAGCCAATCATCTAGATAAGCAAAAGTTCTTATGCCCTCCTTCACAAAGATCTCTCTGGGGATGTATGCCAGTTTTGTAAACAATTTTGGCGCAATTGTCAGGCCGAATGGCATCACTGTGAATTGATAACTTACATCCCCCACTGCAAATACTAAAAACTTTCTGTACCTGGGAGTAACAAGCACGTGATAATAGGCATCTTCGAGAACCACTCTTGAGATCCAAGCATTGGGAGGAAGTAGATGCCTCAGATGATCGTAAGTGAACATCTTGAAACTTGTTTTGGTAATGAACTTGTTCAGGACGGAAAGATCTAAAATCCACCTCAGTTAGTCGCTGCCTTTCTTGGGGACTGGGAATAGGCGAGACATGAAACATTTCTCTTACTGCAACAGTTCTATCACACCTCTGTTTTGCAGTTGAATTACAAATTCTGAGTAAGGAGGTTGGTTTTTTACCCCTTTTTGGTAACACTAGGGGAGGGCGCCTCAACCAAGGCCCTGTGAGGCCCCCTTTGATTGTCTTGTAAGCCCATATAGAAGAAGTCCACCTGTTTTCCCAACCCCCTAGACAACCCAGCTGTCTGGCTTCATTGGGAGGGAGTGACCGCTGATGTGGTGGAATAAGGTCTCCTTCCACTTCTGAACAAACGGCCACCCTTACTACGTCGCGAATTGTTTTCTCCTCTAAAGTTTACTCTTGATTGATAACTGAACCAAGCAGCTGGTCCTGTTCCCCTGTTAGACCTTCCTCTTTTAAATTTCCAAAAGGTCTGAGGACTCCTGGGAACAGTAATATTAATAGCTTGCTCAACAGCTGATCTATATACTTAACTAATGTTTGTTCATCAAACAAAGCAGGAGAAAGCGGAGGAAGAACATAGCAATAAATAAGCACTACCACTTTAAGCATTATTAGTGGCATGCTTACTTAGCTGGGCTTTTAGTTTTAGGATTTTCAACAACATTTCCAAAAATTAGTTGTACAGGGAATATGGAATCCTTTATAAAGCAGCAGCAAAACATGTGTCTACTTCTGAACTGTCCTCATAGCCCAGCACAAACTTAGTCAATAACTGACACATCATAACTGCAGACCAAATATCCACTGCCAACTTCCTAAATTTGAATTCTTCAAGCAGCAAGGCAGAAGCAACTGGATTCAAATTTATTTCATAACTTATGTCAGCATATTTTGCAGCCGACAAATACTGGGAAAGTTCATATAAAGAACTCTTTTTGTCATTAAATTGGAACTTAAAAAAACTAAACCCTGTGAGCATTCCTATCTGCGGGAATGAATGTTAAGTCTTTCAATATATTAGCCCAGACTTCATCTAATTCAGAGATAATTTTTGGGCACATATCAGGCCAAGAAAGTGTAGTATCACCTTCTAGAAACAATGAATGATGACCCACAGTTGCCTGGCCTTCCTGTCTCTTTGTAAGTGCTGAGAGATCAGGAAGTTTAGACACATTTTTATAAAATACCTTAAATAAGGAATCCACAGACTCAGATGTGGTTGAAAACAAAGAAGACCTAGATCTTACCAATGTTACCCAAGACCTGTTGGATCATCCTTACACTCAATGTTATCCATCAGCTGATTGGCAGTCGACAGCAGCCTGTTTCCAATCATAGTAACCAAGACTTTTGCCCCAGGTGGAAGTGGTTGCCAAAATGGGGACAGGATGAAGTCAGTCTCAACACGTTCTCCCTGCTCTAGTGACTGAACACTATGATTGGAGCCAACTTCCTCATCCTGATCCTGGAATCTACTAAAATCAGACTGACTAGGTAGAGGTTCTTGTAATCTTCTTACTGCCTCATTATCTAGAATATCCAATAACCTACTTTTCTTAGCAGAAGTAGGTTGGTCTAATTGGAGATTAAGTCTCTTACCTATCACCCATAATTCTAAACTTTCTGCCAACTTGGGATCTTTCCAGTGTTTTGCATTTACAAATTTACCCTTCAATGGTAAAAACAGGTTGTCTGAGACACAGCTGCTATGAATTATGCAAGTCAAATGAGGATCTAACTTAGTAATCCAAGTGGCTCTACATCCTTGATAATTACATGTAGTAATACTACATTGTAGTATGGTCCCCTTGGGTCCTGGGTGAAACTACTACTACTGAATTCACATCCTCTACTGACGGACAATTCCTTGTATGCAGTGTGTGAGCTGAACTTTCTCGTCCTTGTAGCTCATCACTCAACACTAGTTCCCCAGGGACAGTTCCATGGTCTCCTCCATCATCTAGCAGTCCAGACAACTGTCCATCCTCCAGTTGCACATCACCCATCTAAACCAGGAGGAACACTATGAGTCACATTGTATCATTATAATAATACAAGGGAGATAACATTTTCTCCCAAACATTATCAATATGACTCGTAACTGTGATATTTTAGTAAGTTATTTAATTAATATCTCTTATTGTTATATAAATCATCAGTGTGACAATCATAAACAACTAACTCACTATATCATACACCTCTCCCTTCTCTTATCTCAATTATCCCTCAGCTCAATGAACTTTGTTTCTTAATCAAACTAACTTCATTTAGAGCATTTATATTTTGAGGGATCATCAAGTTCTCTATTTGTTGCCGATCAGGATGCACTGACATTATCGCTTCAATTAATTAGCTTGAGCGAAAATGCCTGAGTGAGCATCGTCACCCGAAAGGGTTGACAGTGCTGAGCTGCTACCATAGCGCTCCATTGGCTAACATTGTTCACTATTACTCTAGCAAGATGTATTGGGTTGAGAATTCCACCCTGAATGGTTCTCATATGACCCATATTGAGGATACAAGGTCCATCCCAACATAACCCTAGATTGCTAATAAGACCGGAAGGTCAGCGTCCGGAAGGATCACTAAGGTTAGCAGCCTTGCTAAAGTTCGCCTAGGAAGGCTGAACCCGTTACTGAGGACATCAATAAAATAAAGTTATGAAGAGAAAAACTTAACTCTGGCCTGTATGCTGAGAGTAATTAGAAGACCCAGGACGGAAGCCCGAAAAGTTTTGTGAACGAACATGAGAAGAGGGAGAGAATTGGCCACATATATCATGGCATTCATACTAGCACGTGTAAAATTGGGATAAAGAAAATTTTATACAGTACAGTTGGGTCTTCATTTACGCCGTCAATTGAACCCGCGGAGTACCGCGTAAAACGAGAAACGCGTAAATGAAATAACAGAACATATGGGATTAATTGAAATAGAGACTGGGACGACCCCCAAACTACACTTTTTCAGACACAATACCTATGTTCTAGTAAAAGTAGTATCTTAACTTTATGATGGTATGCACACACACACACATAATATAGAAGAGAAATATCAATAAGAGAATAATATACTGTACCAGGTAAAAGAAAAATCAAGGTTTAACACTTACGTCAGGTGAGGTTAGGTTAGAAAAAATCAAGGTTTAACACTTATGTTAGGTTAGGTTAAAAAAATCAAGGCTAGGTTAGGTTTACCACTTACGTTAATAGAAGAGATGGGTCAGCGTACTGGAATGGCGGCTCGTTCCGAGGCAGAGGGCAGATTACTGGCCCTCAGGTGAATCACCATCACTATCCACCACAGTTGTCAGGGCCTCTCTGACAAATCCCTCAAGGTCCATAGCTTCACTGTCACTATCACTGGCTTGGGCTGGCTGTGGTGGGTTACGGGCGAAGAAGTCTGTGATGTTATGCTGACGGCTAGTGTTGATGTTGTCGTGATACACCTCGACGTACGGCTCCATACTCTGCAACAGCTGGTTATTGAAGATTTCATAGCGGTTATCGTCAGGGTCGTTGGAAAGGATGAGCTTCAGTTTTTCTGCACACTCGATGGCATCCTTAGCATTACCATGCATTAACTTGTGTTCTTCTCGGGGTGATGTACCACCTGCCTCTTCACTGACGTCATCGTCTTCTAACATCTCAACGGCATTCACCTCAGGATCCCTTTTCACCTCCATAATATCGTCGTTGGTGGTCTTGGAGAAGCCTGCAGCGGTAACCCTCTGCGCAGCTTCTCTTGCAAGGTCTATTGCAACTGCAACAGACTGATCCTCACCAGTCACAGGTTGACTCCGCCTCCCACCTAGGATACCTTGCAACACATGCGTGACGAATCGTTGGTACAGACAGCTAATCCCATGCCTGCACCAAGAAGTCAACAGCTTTCTTGACGTTAAATTTCATACAAAACTGTTTGAAACGAACTTGTTGATCCGCCAACTCTTGTTCCTCGTCCACGTCGCTTTCGCTATCAGTGTCACCCAGGTTACGCAACTCATCCTTGGTGTTGGGACAGTCGTTCAGGAGCTTAAACTTAGAGAATGCAGCCTTAATGTTGCATATCAACTCCTGGTTCATGGGCTGGATAAATGACGTAGTGTTGGGAGGAAGGGGGACCACTTTTACGTTGGGGTGACGATCCAACAGTAAGGGTGAGT